>CAXIVR010000014.1:32256154-32658654 GCA_964035755.1 Teleogryllus oceanicus | reverse complement strand
CGCCTCTAACATTCTCGACTCCACGGCTCCCGTCTCCACTGTTTCACCGTTCTACTCCCGTCTGCCTATTCCAGACTCTACTGTTTCAGCCTCCAGCATTTCCGGTTCACATCCCCCGCTCTCGCCTCTTTTCTCTTTCTCGTCTTACCTCCACAGCTCTCACATCCCCCGCTCTCGCCTCTGCTCTTCCTCTCCGCTCTGCCTCTCCGCTCCGCCTCCTTCTTCTCGCCTCTTCCCTCTCACCTCCTCCGCTCTCGCCTCCCAGCTGCCAATTCACCTCCCTCATCACCACCATTATTTTCTCCACCACTTCCAACGTCACCATTCCCGCTTCCATCACTCTTAATACTCGTGTCACACCTCTTTTTCCCCAATGGCCCTACATCCAAATTTCCCCCACCAATTTTTCCCCCCGCTCTCACTTTCTTGCCTCCCATCGTTTTCGCTCCGGTCTCCGCTGCGCTTGCCTCCACTGCTCCCTGCTGTTATGACGCAGCCCAACTCACGCCACCTCCCTCCCTCCCTCTGCTCCCCCACCCCTTCCGCCCCTCCGCCTCTTCAACCCTCCCTGCCCCACCAACCCCTTCCGCCCTCTAACCCTCCCACCCCTCTAACCTCTCCTGTCCTCTAACCCTCCTGCCCCTCTAACCCCTCCGCCCTCCAACCCTCCCGCCCTCTCCAACCCTCCGTCCCTCCAAACCCTCCAGCCCTCCTTCCCTCCGCCCCTCCTTCCTCCCGCCCTCCAACCCTTCCTGTCCCTCCAACCCTCCTGTCCCTCCAACCCCTCCCGCCCCTCCAACCCCTCCAGCCCCTCCAACCCTCCCGCCCCTCCAACCCCTCCCGCCCCCTCAACCCCTCCCACCCCACCAACCCATCTAGCCCCTCACCATCCGCCCTCCCACCCATCCAGCCCTCCAGTCCCTCGAGCCCTCCAACCCCTCCAGCCCTTCCCTGTTCCCTTCACCCCCGCTGCTTCCCCTGCCTCCGTCGGCGCCATTCCCGCCTGCCGCTCCGTTCCCCTGCAGCATGAAGAGGTGGGGGCGGGATCCAATTTATGCCCCGTTATTAACGCTTATCGCCGTCGCCATCTCGCGACAGCCTTCGGGTCGCGTCTCCGGGCCCTGCTCGCTGCGTAGGGGTGAGGGAGACCGTGTAGGGATGGGGTCGGGGCGACCCGTACTAGGCGCCAATGGCTTGGATTCCACCGCAATTCAGATGCATCACATCAGTGGAACTGAAATGTCTTAACTGATTAGTTTTTTTCCCACTTCTTCTAATATTTCGTAAAATTCTACAAATGTGTGGATAGAGTTGTGTAGATGTGTGGATAAGTGGCCACGTCTTTTCTTACGTATCTCCTGATACAGCAAGGATTTTTTTCCTGAGATTAAAGATATATATATATATATATATATATATATATATATATATTGAAACGCACCGCGTTTCTGAACATAGGCGCGGTGCCAGCATGGTTTGGGCAGCGCGGTGGAGACGGCCGTCCGCACGGACTCGGCCTAGGGAGAGTGTCCGCGGTGGGCGAGACGAGGCGAGCGCGAAGTACGAGACTTCGACAGTTGAGGAGTGGATCGGGAACGACGGCAGTCGAGAGGAGGCAGTCGGAAGGAGAGTCGGTGCGGAAGAGGTAACGGACGGTAGTGCGGAAAAGCTAATGATGGCGGCGATGAAATATAGTTGATAGGAATCCGATGACATCGAGCAGAAATCGAAGCGTAGGACAATGATAAACAGCGAGAACTATTAAGTGATTTCGAGTTAAGTGATGTACAGTAAAGATTAAACGGCGTGAGGTGAGGAAAGTGATGAGTGTATAGACACGTGTGCGACAAAGGCAGCGTGAGTGAAACGAACATAGCGATACAGCATCGGCGGGCTTAACAAACGAATTTGGAAGAATTGGAAACAAGGACGGCTGCGGATCTGGCGGCGAGTGGACATCGCCGTGCCCTGTGAAGCACGACTACTGCGTGGGATTTGCATCGGCGGCGGGGACAAGCGCCGTGGCCACGTGGCGGGCGAGACGGCCCCGGCTCTTCACATCGCGCCGGCGCATTCGGAGTTGGTGAGCTTGAAGGAATTCCAGACGCAGCAAAACCAGTAAGACTGTTACTAGAAGAAACTCATTATTAGGCGGTAAAAGAATCCGTGATTTGGAAGGGGGTAGACGATTGTGAGAGGGATATTAGCTGAGGGAATTTGCCATGTAATAATAAATAACCTAATTTGATGTGAAGAATAGAAAGGGTGTTTGGAAGAGTGCACACTGTCTGTAAATAGTTTAAGTATTGAAATAACAGGGTGATTGTAAATCAATGTATGCAAAGGAGCTCCCAATTACAGTAGGGAGTGTAAAGTTAAAGCAGAAAGAAAGTGGTCATTAGCAATATTTACGTAGTTAGTAAGAAAATTGTTCATGTTTATCAGTGTCATGAGAAAGTTATCAATGCTAACCATTATTTTGTTTACCTTCTACACATCCAATGGAACGATGTTTTTGTAATATCTATTATCTTTCCTGGGAATAAATCATTCTGTGTTTTTTACATTAAAAGTAATTGTTTCATTGTTGGTGCATGCACTCAGAGCCCATTCGTAAGAAAGAATACCTGATCCCTTTTACAAATTTACTGTAGAACAGGACCGAATCGCCGGTCCGTCACTATATATATATATATATATATATGGAATTTTCAATTTTCTTAATCGTACGTTTTTCTTTTCTTCACGTATCGTTTGTACTATTATAAATGTTATTCTAATTAACGTACCTGTGCCAGAACGCTCGCATGTTAAACCGATTTCTCATTCACCTATTTCCATATCAAGCCTGTCATATATCTTTTTCTTCAAGACCCTCTGATTTTCCGTGACTTGTTCTATATGTCTCGTTGTAATTGATAATAATACAGTACACCCTGGTCAATACAAAGTATTTTTATTGAACGCTATTACCGAGCTGGGAGGTACACATGTGTAATTTAGTCGCGTAGAATATCAAGTAATTAGTTTAATTTCGCATACAGTTGCAGATTCTACACGCTCTAAACAGGTGGGGTAGAATCCAGAAGCGTCGAACCAGCAAAAATGTAATAGAACGTTGAAGATGATCTCATTCTGTAGATTACAATGTGAAGAACGATTATTTGAGTCCTTTGGACTCAATGTTTTATTTTTAATGTCATAAAACTCTTTGTTTAGGAGTTATTTAACGATGTAGATTCAAATGCGCGGCCTAGTGTTGCGGGTTTCGTTGACATGAATATTTAGATGCGGTTTTTGTTTTCAACAAATCCTTCATAGATTTAAAATCAAATTGCAATTCGTCACGTCTCCGTGAAATTCTCTATCTTTCAAGACCTTGTTTATAAATATTATTTTCGTATGAGAGCCGCAAAAGGTTGAGAAAAAGAGTGCAATAGCAAACAGGCAAGAAATTGAATTGTACAAATACGAGGGTCAAAGTAAATACGAGGGTCTAATTACCTTTAGAAACAAAATAAATAAGAGGGTCTAATTACCTTTAGAATTTATCTTAAATAGCTTGCGTATTTGTTGAATAGGCGATCCCAACTTTCACATGTTGGAGATTATTATTAACTGAAGGACGAAATTCTCGTATTCGACATACATGCGAGAATAAAATTGCTGATAATCGTAATCTGATATTGTAATTCTATGAGCGTACCTACGTAACGCGCAGAAATGCAGTGCAGAAAGGGAAGAGGTAAAGAAATAGAACGAAGAGAGGGAAATGAAAAATACATACCAGAATCTGAATTAACTGTCTCAATATTCATAGGGGGTATATAAAACTTTTATATCAATATTTTTATATTTATATTCAACTTTTATATTAAACTTTATTTTTTACTTTTTCGTCTTACGAAGTACTTCGTAAGAAGATGAAGTTACGTAATTGTGCGACAGAAAACGGTAAATTTTCATTTACGTTTGGTCGTTTAAGTTTGGTCCACCCTAGACATATTCAAAATCAATTCAAAATGATTATTTATAATTCTGTAAGTCAAATATTATTACAATATTCCAATGAAACTGATGATTGGTGTTGATCCTTTGTTTAGTAATCAAGCTATAATTGTTTGAAAGTACCCTTCTGGCTATTGTCAGAAAATACCCATCTTATGGTAGAAGGCACTGAATTTGAGTGCTCGCTTAGTGCTTACTAGGTGTATTCACCACAACTTGATTCATTAAAGGTTTTATATAACATTGTTATTCGAGTCATCAATATTCTAATATTTTTCTAAATGATGTTATTAAGAATTATGTTCTAATGTTGTTATATAATTTTGTGAACATATGTTATAATAAGGAAGTGCAGTCTTAATAATAAAGTTGTGATTATTTGGCCATAGTATGTGGTAGTACGTCTAGTAGTATTTCTTATTACTACATTATTTACTTTTTACGTTATACGATTTGTTGAAATCAGATTTTCTGAAGTATTGCTTGGACATACACAGCCTACGACTACGTTGTATCGAATCCCGAGGGCATGATACTGGAGGTCGTAAATGTTTTACCGCCATTACAGCTGAGATGACGATTGATTACAGAGATGGGTTAGAGGGAATATACAGGGTCGACATGCTCATTTTTCCTCCTCGCTTGTCCAAGCCGGCGATTAAATTCGCGCAATTTGCTTTGAAATACTACTGGCGACGGAACATCAGAAGCTGATGTACTGTGAATGTGATAGTGTTCCGTGGATTAGATATGTTGGAACACTGCATTCACATGCTTCATTAAATTGTGTCATCTTCTTCGGAGAATCGGTTCTGAACTTTTAATTGTTTACTTCTTTATTTATTCCCCCCGTGTTATTATACATTGATGATTAAACTTGTGAATTGTAGGTGTAAGGCATTAGAGGTGCTGATAGAATGGAATTTAGTGTAATGTGATGTGTTAAATGCTGTATGAAATGAGAAGGGGAATAGAGGAAAATAAATTTCTGGATCGTAGAAAAACTCGAGTGCAACATTTACGCACAGAACATTGAATATTCAGTCGATCTAGGACGTAAATGGGACTGAATGTACAAAATTTGTAATTTCCCCGTAAGGGCTTTTAATGAAAATGAAAGAAATGTAATGAACGTTTTATCGAATGCAATTAAATATTTGTGCGAATTAGTTTTAGTAAAATATTTCTTATAGATTTTAGAAATTTAAGTAATATTCTCAAGGATTTTTATACAATATACGCCAAAACAGTGTGTAAAAAATCTCTCCAAAGATTCAAAATCTGGACTTAATGTATCGTATGCATTTCTCTGACTATATAAAAAAGGGTAAACATTTTATGAATGTCATTCCTGTTTCCTATTCTAAAAAAAAAGGATCTAGAAGATGGGATCAATTTCTAAATGTATTATGAGGTAGTCATAAGAATTATATATTCAAAGAACACCTCTTTTTAAATTCGCGTTAGACATAAAAAGTAACTGTGGCATTAACCAGATGCGTTTCTAGAAATTGATATTATTAACTGATATAATTAATATTAATATTTTGATACGGTTATAAGGAAAAATGCATGACAGGTTTCCATGCGTACATAACTTGACATCAAACATACACTTAACTCCTTCTTCATCTCTATTTTTATCTATAAAAATAATGATTTATACAAAAATATAAATATCACCCATTACAATATTTATTATTTCAGGATTATGAAAATATGAACATATAGCCAACACGAATTGAACATTTAATAATTGATTAACGTATATTGGAAAATAAAAATTTTAAAAAATTTTTTTTACTTCGGAAAAAACAGTATAAAATTTAAATTATACAAAATAAGTAGCAGAAAAAATATCTTGCTATTACCGATATTAATGAGTATTTAATGCGAACAGAAATTCGCTTGGAGTAACTCCTTTTAGTGTTAATTATCACGCCATTTCATCACAATAATTCTTTCCGCAGCGTATCAGTGTACAGTCGATGCGATAGCATCTCAACGCTGCTGTGAGTTTCCTGTCTAGCGCATCGGTTGCGTGACTTGTGGAGGTGGACTGGAAGGAAGGCAATAGGGATGGGGAAGTAGCAAAAGTGAGAGTAGAGGTGAAAGCTAGGGAAATAGCCATTGCACGTAAGCAGTCTCGTCGGGTCGTCTCAATCGGGTTTTTGTCTCAATCGGGTTTTTGTCCAGTTTCCCTGATCCATTGAGCACATGCTGAGATGGCCCCTTGATTTGCTTCTGGTCGTAAATGTAGCTTCATTATGCGCACGTTTTGTTGAACTTTCCTTTTGCTTGTAGTGCTAGTAGAGCTAAGGGTGAGTTTCTTTTTTGTTAACAATACAGAAAAATCAAACCTGTTCGTTTACGTTAAAAATAAGTTTTCTATAATTCGGCAACGAAAATATCTAGTTTTTGCAATGTTAATCTCTCGCTTTTTTAAATATTATTATTATTATTATTATTATTATTATTATTATTATTATTATTATTATTATTGTTATTATTATTACTATTATTACTGTTATTGTTATTATTATTACTATTATTTTTTCATCCATCAACTATTAATAGTTAAATTGTTGTGAAGGGATTCTGAAACTCTAGAAAGCGTGCGCGAAAGATGCTTTTCTCCCTTATACGTCACATACAGTTTTTGACTGAATGCGAATAGAAGCAGTGGAAAGATATTGGTAGGTCAATCAACGCAGCATGAAGCCGCTAGCTCTTCCGATAAGAGCCATAGTTTTGTCCTATTTAATAAATATTAAAAGCATCTACGCATCTAGCAATATTTACCAGGGAATTGAAAAAATCGTGTAATTCACAACTAAGAATCGCGGAGAAAATTTAAGTAAATTTAATTGACGTATTTCTATTTAAGTCTATACTAGAAAGAAAATTGTTATCGATTACCAAATGCAAGTGTTACAAAGATATGAAAACCTATTTTCTTCGTTTTCACGAAACATTATTAGATGCTATTTAGAATATCACCTACATTCGAAAATACTATCGATAATACTTCCAGCTTTTTTATGTGTTACGCATCAAAGTAATTTCCATGCTTTTTTCTTGCTTGCTCAATTCAATACGAGTATACTTCCTAAAAATTTTTAACGCTTAGCTAGTAATGAAATTATGTTGGAAGTATATAATTAATTTTTATTCATTCTCTCTGATTTACATTTTACTATCGGAAATTTCAAATTTAATACCTTTCTATATATTTGATTTTCGATATTGTTATCAATGTACATAGTGCACGCGTATTAGACATTTACCATTTTATATTTGAATGTATATTTAAGCGTCATTTTGCGATTAGTGTCGGTTCAATACACACAATCGCAAAATGGATTTTCGCCCCAACCGGGAACGGTGGCTCAGTGCATCTACTGACGTCTCTACAGTGCCTCTGACCGGGAGGTAGGTTCGACTCCCGACGACGGCGACTAGCTTTTCAGCTAAGTCGATATCATTCGCTGTCTGGAGAAGAATTATAGAGGCCGGCTGCTCTGATCAGTAATTTTGCGTGGTTTCCCCGATCAACACCAGACGAATGCCGGCGGAGTACCCAAACAAACGCGCCACGGACTGCGTGCGATCTTTCCTTCCTCTTCCTTGTTCTAATCCTCATCCATTATACACACACACACACCTACACAAACACGCACTACACTACCTCACATGCCGGGAGAGCGGTCGGGGACTTAGAATTTGTGCCCACTGGGGCGTGCCCCGCTGGTGGGAGATGCCTGGTTAGGGAAAACCCCGCTAGTGGACAGTAGGTAGGGGCCGGATCTCACCATTCAGTGAGGGAATATCACCGGTACCTCCCGATGAATAACATGCGCTACGCTTACGGCACTAAGTTTGATGCGCCCGGAATCACTAACAATCAATGAATTTTCGCCCGCCTCTTTGTCGTCGGTGTTTCCCGACAGTCGCGGTGGCGTGCGTCACGAGCGTGACCTCTCCCTGACCCACTGGCACACGCACGCGCCGTGGGGTATCGCGATGACCCATCGCGCCATCGAGAATCGCGTGGCGGGCGGCGGCCAGGGGGCGGGGCGTCCATCGAGCGGGGGAGGGCATCCGTCCCGTGATGTCGAGCAAATATTGCGAGTGGCACCGCGACGCGATGCCGCCAGTGCACGGGCTCGCTTTAGGGTTCGCGGGGGCATTGCTCCAATCCTTAACAACTTCATCTTGGTCCCGCTCCCTGCTCCTTGTGCTTTGCTCCTTGCCTATGCGCTTTCTGACCCTTGCTCTTTACCCCACTCCTTGCTCCAACCTTAGCCTATCACGTTTCCTACCCCACTCTTACTCTGCTTCTTATCCTAACCTTAGTCTGTTCCTTATCACGTTCCTTATCTTACCTTTACTCTGCTACTTACCCAACCATTTCGCCTGTCACAGTGCACGGGCTCGCTTCACGGTTCGCGGTGGCATTGCTCCAATCCTTAACAACTTCATCTTGGTCCTGCTCCCTGCTCCTTGTGCTTTGCTCCTTGCCTATGCGCTTTCTGACCCTTGCTCTTACCCCACTCCTTGCTCCAACCTTAGCCTATCACGTTTCCTACCCCACTCTTACTCTGCTTCTTATCCTAACCTTAGTCTGTTCCTTATCACGTTCCTTATCTTACCTTTACTCTGCTACTTACCCAACCATTTCGCCTGTCACAGTGCACGGGCTCGCTTCACGGTTCGCGGGGGCATTGCTCCAATTCTTAACAAATTCATCTTGGTCCCGCTCCCTGCTCCTTGTGCTTTGCTCCTTGCCTGTGCGCTCTCTGACCCTTGCTCTTTACCCCACTCCTTGCTCCAACCTTAGCCTATCACGTTTCCTACCCCACTCTTACTCTGCTTCTTATCCTAACCTTAGTCTGTTCCTTATCACGTTCCTTATCTTACCTTTACTCTGCTACTTACCCAACCATTTCGCCTGTCACAGTGCACGGGCTCGCTTCACGGTTCGCGGGGGCATTGCTCCAATTCTTAACAAATTCATCTTGGTCCCGCTCCCTGCTCCTTGTGCTTTGCTCCTTGCCTTGTGCTTTCTGACCCTTGCTCTTTACCCTACTCCTTGCTCCAACCTTAGCCTATCACGTTTCCTACCCCACTCTTACTCTGCTTCTTATCCTAACCTTAGTCTGTTCCTTATCACGTTACTTATCTCACCCTTACTCAGCTTCTTACCCAACCACCTCGCCTGTCACAGTGCACGGGATTGCTTCACGGTACGCGGGAGCAGGGCCCCACTCCTTTTCCAGTTTCCCCTCCACAGTAACCCTGAGGAGGCGGGAATGTTTTAACTAAATGACTTACAATAAACTGCTCTCATGTGGCTTAAGCAGCTGAGAAGGAGGGATTTCCTTAATAATAACCTAATACTAATTAAAGCTAACTTATTTGTAGCTTTAATCTAATTTGCGAGTTATTTCGTAGTACTTTGACATACCTAACTTCACTAAAATATTATTATTGTCGGCCCGGTGGCCGAGATCGCTAAGGCAGTAGTGTCGTAGTGTTCTCGAACCGAAGGGTCGCGGGTTCGAGTCCTGTCTCGGGCATGGTTGTATTTGTGATCGTCCTTTCACCCCTTATCATCACCATATCGTTTCATTCTCATAGTTACCATACCGTTAACAGCAATGGTGGTCGCTAATGACCTAGGATGTTGATGCGACCTTAAATAGCCAATTAAAAAATATTATTATTGTTATTATTATTAATATTATTTTTCTTAATTATGAGTACTGTTTTGATTTGGTTTTACTAGGTGAATTTTCTTTTATTTATCTATCATTCATGCATCATTCATTCATTCTACTCATTCATTCCCACAGCACTACGCTGCTAGTCTTCCTTAATCCTTTTCCCCAATCCTTAACAAAGTCATCTTGGCCCCGCTCCCCGCTCCTTGTGCGTTGCTCCTTGCCCGTGTGCTCTCTGATCCTTGATCTTTACCCTACTGATTACTCCAATCTTAGCCTGTCCTTTATCGCGTTCCTTACCCCTCCCTTCGCCCGTTTCTTGCCATAACCTTTGCCTGTCTCTTTTCACGTTTCGTACCCCACCCTTACTCTGCTTCTTACCCTAACCTTAGCCTGTACCTTTCCGTACTCTTTACCCTATCCCTACTCTGCTCCTTACCCTGTTCTTTACCCTACCCTTACCGTGCTCCTTTTTTCTAACCTCACCGTACCCCGTGTTCCTCTTTTCTTGCCAATTACTTATAAACGTTTTTCGTAGTGGCCCGATCGCACCATCCAGTCAAGGTTTCCTCTCTTCAGCTCCCAGTTAATTCCATTTCACTTTTTGATACTTGAGGAGTCAGAGGCGGTTTGCATCCCGTTAGCTGTTTCGGGACACAGAGAAGGAGGAAACAATGTAGTAGTTAAGTTTCAATTCATGAATTTTATATAAATACATTTTTCGCGAGAGACATCCTCGAACACAGGTGGACAGGGCAGATTCTTCAGGATTGTGTGTGTTAAGTGAGAGAGGTAATAAAATGCTGATGATTGAATTTAAGTTTTGTTTCCACACACTTTTCTCACGAATAGAGAAAACTTCAGCGATCCTGAATTAGAATGTAGTTTTCGTCGTGTGAGGCATAGTATACTTTGCCCTTGATATCAAAAATATGGAGAATAGAACCTAATTATTCAGCTTACACTAAAGAGTTTTTTATGAATATCATTGGGCTATCAGTGTTTAAATGGCCGTAGATAATGATGATGATAGGTACACGTAACGCAAGCATCAACTCTACAAACATCTGCAACGCTCTACAGGAACGTAAACAAAAAAACTCGGCTAGAAAATGTACATTAACGGTCTAGTTATTTTTAACAACCCTCTGTGAAGTTGATTTTTCATTTTATAAAAATATTTTAATATTTTCTGGCCTCCACTTGTGAATACATGATTAGAAAGCGAAAATAAGAATTTTCGAAAAATTCAAATTACGATAACTGTTTGTTCCGTATTCTGCGGCTATAAATTTGTTATTTAGATCCGTGGAAGTCCATCATTACTTTTAACAGGAATGAAAATGTTTGTTGCTGATGAATAATTTTGCATGTGAATTTTTCACTTGCGTTCGTAATACATTATTCCCTCTGAAGCGCAAAGGCGGATTCCATCAGTCAACAGCTGGTAGTTACACTTCCAACTGAATACCCGCAAAAGAAACACAAGGATGCTTTGTATCCGGTGTTTATGTTTAATTTGTTGGTGGGCGCGGTGCGTTGAGGAACAAACGAAGGTCAGTTGTCCAAAGAGTTGCTGGGAGCTGAGCGACGCCGCTTTAAAAGCGATCAAGTTTTAATTGTATTTGCATATAAAATTGGAATACCGTTTTGCAGGCACATGTACCACATGCGTGTTACAAGTTAATTAAGCAACATATGTGAGAGTGAAACATAAAAGTATATTTTTTTCATGAGTTTATTGCGTATGTGATATTCAACATTGTTTTATTCTTCACTTCCAACGAATTCTGTCAAAGGCAATATTATTTCCAAATTATAATATTGTTTGTGTGTTTTTCTTAGTACAATTCTCTAGTTTATTTTATAAATCAAACAGTGCATTTAAATAGATATAATTTTAGTGTATAAAAAGGAATATCCATAGAAATGAGTACAAAGAAAATTTCAACATTTTGTTTAGATTATTAACAAAAATAAATAATACATTAAAAATTTCAGTTGGCTGAGTTAAAGAAACACTTTGTATTTACTGTGTTTCATAAGATGTGTATTAATTAAATTTTCATTAAGTTATTTAGGTATATTTCTTTCAGAAAGGAAATACAAATTAACTTCTGAAATACAGAACATAATAAGGAAATGGTAATAATCATGTTTTTAGTAATTTATTTCTCTCTTTCGAGTTCATTGCCAGATGTTTCAAAAATTCTTTTGATGGTTTCATGTACAATCTCAAAAGATATTCTACAATTTTTGGACACCCCTGTTTTCCTTTCAATATCACAAGATGAACCAATTTGAACTCGGTTAATTTCCGATTTTGCATTACATGAATTGAACCTTCTGTTATTACTTTTTCATAACTTACGTTTTCCCTATTATCCAGAGAGCAGCCAGAGTGCCAGAAATTCACGTGACCTCAGAGTCTGGTCGAACGCCTTCGTGGCATAGGCAGGGAGAGGGGAGTGTTGCGGGAGGGGAACGGCGTTTGCCCGTTTTCCGATCCGGCTGTCGGCATAAATGGTTTTATAATCAGAGCATCCGTGAATGCGGGCGCCGAATGCAAATTTGCTCTGAGCGGAAGTCCGCGCGCCGAGAAAACTTGCGCGGGGCGTGTATAACATGAGCTAATGAATAACAGCAGACTCCGCCGGGCTGTGGGAATGAGGCGCCGAACTCTCGTATTGGGAACAGGAATATTGTTTGGGTTCGTTTTATAACTAGTTTTTGATATTGGTTTTGAGGGCACAGAAATCTAATTATTTAATTATAAAATTAAATTTATTTTCAAGTCATAAGGAAAACAATACTTTTGTAAAATAGTTTTATTTCCTGTTTGAGATACAATTACGATGGTTAGAAAAAACTACTAAAGTATCAAACAGCTCCAAATCAAATAACTCATTTAGAGAAAAAAGAACAAATGAAAATGGAAATAAATTCCATAACCTAAAAATTGAATTATATTATACTTTTTCACGAAAGTTTGAGAGAAAATTTGAAAGGAACTAATCAGATACCAATCGTAAATAGGTATGTATCTAGTGCTAAAATATTAAGGGATTAACAAGCTAAAGAAATAATATTTGAAAAAAAATGTAATTATAAATATTTAAGAACTGTTACGACTTTTTAAATACTTAAAATATGTAAAATCACTTTTTATAAAATGGGTGAATTTTGCATAAAGTCTCTTTAACAATTCAGGTACCTACTACTTTGAAACAATAGTTATCTAATACAGATTTGCATTATTGTTGAGTATTTAATGTACAAGACAAGTACCGGGAGAGGTGGCTCAGTGCATCCACAGATGTCACTGCAGTGCCTCTGACCTGATGGTTCTAGGTTCGAGTCCGACAGTGGGAGAATTTTCGACACTAGCTTGTCATTTAGGCCGAATTCAGTCGCGGTTTCGAAGCAAATTCTAGCGACCAGTTGCTCTGATCTGTAGTTTTCCGTAGTTTGCCTGATCAACACCAGGCGAATGCCACAGCAGTACCCTAACAAACAGTCCCCGGACCGCGCGCGATTCTTCCTTCCTCTTCTTGTCGTATCCTCTCCCATTGTCGCGGCTTGGGCGGTGCACCGCTGGAGAGGGATACCTGATTAGAGAAACCACGCTAGCTGACGGTAGGTTGGCGCCGGGTCTCGCCATCCAGCGGAGGAAGATCACCGCCACCTCCCGATGAAAAAACTTGCATTACACTTACGAGATTAATGACCTCAGTAGTTGCCGCACCCGGAAACACTAACAACCAACCTACCAACCAACCTAGAAGGCAAGTCCGGAGAGAAGACCACAGGTACGGATAACTCTAGAACTGATGACATAAACTTCGGCATGTGGACAGATTTACTAAATTCTTGGTTGTTGGGAAGACGCGGCGTCCTCTGCAAGAGTTTCCGTGTGAGGCCGTCATTCCGCCACCGCTGCAGCAATATTAAGAAAATTATAAAATTATAAATCTCCATGGAGACGTTTGATTGACTGATTGATTTTTTCGTGTTTCCGGGCGCGTCAACTGCTTCGGTCATTAGTCCCGTTAGTGTAGTGCATGTTTTTTTGTCGGGAGATGGCGGTGATCTTCCCCCGCTGGATGGCGAGATCGGGCACCGACCTACCGTGGCTAGTGGGGTTTCCCCCTAACAGGACTCTCCCACCAGCGGGGCACCGCCCCAGTCGGGACAAGCTCTAAGCTCCCGACCGGTCTCCCGGAGTATGTGGTAGTGTGGTGCATTCAGTGTAAGTGTTTGTGTAAAGGGAGAGGATAGGACAAGGAAGAGGAAGGACAGATCGCGCGCGGTCCGTGGCCCATTTGTTAGGATACTGCTCCAGCATTCGCCTGGTGTTGATCGGAAAACCACGGAAAACTACCGATCAGAGCAGCCGGCCGCAGAATTCTCCTCCAACAGCGAGAATTCGCCTAGCGAAAGCTAGTGTGAAAAGGTTAAACCGGCCCCTTAGAGACGTATTACACAATCATTTTATTGTGAGACAAGACAGGAAATCCTGTAATAACTAAATAATATACTTTTTCATGAAAATACACCAGAGAACGCTTGGAAGTATGAATTTTGATTTGGAAATGCCAAACTGTCGTAGTAAAGGACATTCCTAAATCCTTCTTCGAAGAGAAGAAGATACAAACAAAACCTTACAATGCTGTAAGAATAGTTCTTGTTGACTAATGTCAAACATGAGAGAATATCACATAAAATACGCGGAAGACATAACCATATACACAATAGCATATATAGCTACTTAAACATATTTAAATTCAGTCGGAAAAAAGCTACAATCACATGCAAGGAGAGAAAAAGAATGAAAGATAGAACATTGTCAGATACATGACACGGAGAAAATTATCACCGAGGCAGAGAATCTCGTGTAGCATGCAGTGGCAGCAGAATAAAGTTAACGGCGAACATACCAGAAAGGTCTCCGGTGAGAGCTGCTCGGAGTAGCGTAGCGTTATGGGCTGACGCGCCGACCCCTCCCACTCTCCCCCCACCACCACTGTAACCTTTGCCCTCTCACCTTTCGCCTTTGCACACTCTGCCCTTCAACGGCATCCCCTCCACTCTTTCTCACCTCCAGTTGTTGCTATCTCTGGCCATTCCTCGCAACCGGGTGCGGTGGCTCAGTGCATCAACTGATGTCACTTCAGCGCCTCTGGCCTGGAGTCCCAACGGTGGCAGGATTTTCGACATTAGCTCGTCAGCTAGGTCGAATTCATTCGCGGTCTGGAGGATAATTCTAGCGGCCGACTGCTCTGATCGGTGGTTTTCCGTGGTTTCTCCGATCAACACCACGCGAATGTCGGGGCAGTACCCAAACAAACGAGCCACGGACCGCGCGCGATCTTTCCTTCTTCTTCCTCGTTTCATCCTCACTACTTACACATACCTACCCTAACATGCACTACACTACCACACATGACAAGAGACCGGTCGGGGATTTAAAACTTGTCCCGTATGGGGCGGTAACCCGCTAGTAGGAGATACCTAGTTGGAGAAAACCCCGTTAGCAGACGGTAGGTCGGCGACGGATCTGGCCATTCAGAGAGGGAATACCACCGCCACCTCCCGAGCAAACTCACGCTTGACGCTTACGTGACTATGGGTTGTATTTATGAAGCTCTGCCAGCAGCGCTGGCTGGTGGCCGTTCATAACTCACAAAACCGAACGCTGGCAGCCTGCTAGACCTGGCAAGCTCCTGGCATAGGTTTATAAATACGGTCCTAAGACCGTCGTAGTTGACGCGCCGAAATCACTAACAAATAATCAATTAATCAATAAATCTGACCATTCTTCGCCGTTTTCTCTCTCGCCTCGCTTCGTGCGATTGCTACCTTCTCCGTATCCCTCTCGTATATCCTTTCTAATGGGTTCACCGTTGTTCTTTTCATCGCCGTCTCGTCTCCAAACCACTGTTTTCGCTGTCGTTGGGAATTAAATACGAATTCGATGTCCCCGCCTCCGTCACTAGTCTTTTGACTACTCACCTTTACACACTCTACCCTTAAACGGCTTTCTCTTCGCTCTTTCTCACCTCCAGTTGTCGCTGTCTCCGACCATTCCTCGCCGTTCCATCTCTCGCCCTCGCTTCGTGTTGCGCGCCAATACCATATTCTCCGTGTCCCTCACATATATCGCTTTCTCATGAGTTCTTGTCGTCACCGTATTACCTCTACAACAAGAGTTCATGATGTCATTGGGATTTGAAGGCAAGTTCGATGGCTCCGTTGAAGGCGTCGGCAATGGAGACTGTGAGAGGGGCGGTTGTGGGCGCAGAGGAGGTAGGGAAGACGATGGAGGTGGAGGCGCCGGCAATGGCTGAGGCGCTGAAGGGCTGCATGTGCTGGAGTGGGCGGAGGCGCTGGAGGGGTGACGCTGGATGAGTTGGGATCGGCGAGATTGGAGACGGAGATTGGAGGCGCTAGAAGGATGGAAGTGCGGATAGGGGGAAGGAGCGGAGAAGCTGGAGGCACTGGAAGGGATGAAGGTGCTGGAAGGGTGAAGGGTGAAGGAACGGACGTGTTAGAGGCACTGTGATGTTGGGGAAATCCGAGGGGAAAAGGAGACTGATGTTCTTGAAAGGAGAAGCTGGAGACGAGAGGCCGAAATTGTGGAGAAGGTGATGAAACGATGCGAGGGTGAGGGTGGAGGGTGTTAAGTCTGTGGCAGAGGCGCTGGATGCGCTAAAGGCGGCGGCGGAGGGAAAGTGAAGGCAATGAAAAGAAAGGAGGTAGTGGATGCGGCGGAGGTAGAAGAAACGGAAGACACTGGAAGTCCGTAGGTGCGGAGAGAGCGATCAAGCGACCGCTGGGGGTGGGAAGATTTGGATATGTAAGCTTTTACAAGGCGCAGCGGAAGACGTGGCTGGGTCATGGAGATGTGAGTGGGTGGGGGCCACGCCCTTCTCGCTTACTCCGCCCCCGCGGCAGCACCCGAACCCGTCCGTCCCCGCACCGCCGCCTCACCGGTCCTACATGGCACCGCCCGCCCCCACCCGCCCCCCGCCCGCCCGCCCACCTCGCCCCGCCCGCCCCGCCCGCCCCGCCCGCCACTATCCACCCCGGCCCCCCCCCCCCAGCCCCGCCCCCTCCGTCCGCAAACCCCGCGCCCACCCTACCTCACGTCCGCCACCGGCCCCGCACCCACCTCTTGTCTCTGCCCCGCGCCCGCCTGGCAGTGACTCATCGATCGCGGAGGACCAGGGGTTCGCACCCCCCTGCGAGAGCCGCAGAGGGCTAAGTGTTCGTCTCTTTGCTGACGTAAGGACTTACGCGCCAAGACGATGTGCTGTCTCAAGACTGGCGTCAAACCGTTCGTCAACATCCTCCAACAGCACCCAAGGGTGAACACTTGTACAGCTCCATCGTACATTTTCATTGCAAAATTGGAAGAATGTGCTACGATGCAAGATTTTGTCACTCTAAAAATGTTATTGAATTCATTTCTTTATGCATCTAAAAATACAATTACCTTTCAATGCTGTGTATGGTGAGTTGAAATATTTATATAATTCGATTATTTTAAGGAAAACTTCCAGAAGTTTAATTATACATGCTGAAGAATTCACTATACTAGAACACCTGGAGTATGACCTCCACCCTTATCTGCTATTATATTCGTTTTTTATCTTTATCTTTCAATAAGATATTGATTGACCTGTATTTAATTCTACGATTGTTCTTCTATTGTACGATTCTATGTTGTTCGCTTTTCACCTTTCTTTTCAGTGATGTTCGTTCGTCATCAGTTTTGTGGATATTATGATTTTTCTTGACATTTTAATTGCAATATTAAGAAAATATTGTAAACCTGAAATTTTGTAATTTGCGACAAATACGATTTCCAGGGTAAATATTATCTGATTGATTAGACTTCAAATTTGAATGAAAAAAAAACAAACAAACATCTACTAGATTTCATACAATTAGTAGCTTCGAATTTCATCATCATTGTATATCCAAAGCTCTTTCTATTTTCTGACAGTGCAGTTGGCACATTTATTCATGATTACTTAATAGATTGTTCCACAATTTTTGTTGCATATTATTATTATTATTATTATTATTATTATTATTATTATTATTATTATTATTATTATTATTATTAGAATGAAATACATAGAAAGAATTCAATAAAAATATTCATTTCGATTTCTCAAAATAAGTTTATCTCAGTTTTCTTAAATTTCCAATGTTTAAAGACAAAGCTTAGAAAAATGTTTCTGCGCATATGATACATGTCAATATTTCTGTTAATCTAGCCAATGATATGTTATGATCTATTTTATTTCTAAAATCACCTCATCGTGCCTGAAAGAAAACTGGAAAGTTTATTGTGCAAATTGCAATTTCCTAAAGTCAGTGAGGTTACTGTTAATCTTTGTGTAATTAATTGCATTCTAAATACTGTTGTTACAAATTAGTATTTCGACAGATATCTCACAGTATGCCATCATTGGCAATGTGTCTTCCTCTCACTCACTTACCACATAAGTATATCAGTAGACCAAACAGAAGATTGAAGGTTTTTCATGGCCCGCCCCGCTCCGCCCCGCTCCGCCCCGCTCCGCCCCGCTCCTCCCCGCTCCGCCCCGCTCCGCCCGCTCCGCCCGCTCCGCCCTGCTCCGCCCTGCTCCGCCCCGCTCCGCCCCGCTCCGCCCCGCTCCGCCCCTGCTCCGCTCCCGCTCGTCCCCGCTCCGCTCCTCCGCTCCCTCCGTCCCCTCCGCTCCGTCCCGCCCCTCCCCTCCGCTCCGCTCCGTCCCGCTCCGCTCCGTCCCGCTCCGCTCCGTCCCGCTCCGCTCCGTCCCGCTCCGCTCCGTCCCGCTCCGCTCCGTCCCGCTCCGCTCCGTCCCGCTCCGCTCCGTCCCGCTCCGCTCCGTCCCGCTCCGCTCCGTCCCGCTCCGCTCCGTCCCGCTCCGCTCCGTCCCGCTCCGAGCGCCGCGCCGAGCCTGCCGCCCAGCCGCCCGCGGCGCAAAGTGGATTATGAACAGTTTTCAAAGTTGCCAACTTCAAAGAGAATCGAGGAAAACTTAGTGGACTTTAATACTCCGGAGCTTTCTCGGATGCTTCGCGCCGACGGCGGCGGCCGAGCGCTCGCTTCTTCAGCAGCGGCGGCGGCGCCCAGGCGCAACCCAGGCGCCCGTCGCTCGCAGTGGGCCCCGACAGCGCTTGATAAATTGATCCGCACGCGTCAACTGCTACGGTCATTTGTCCCGTAAGGGTCGTGCATGTTTTCTTTGGGAAGTGGCGGCGATCCTTCTCCCGCGGGATGAAAAGATCTGGCGCCGACCTAAACGTCTTCCAGCGGGGTTTTCCCCAACAAGGTATCTCCCACCAGCGTGGGACCTCCCCTGCCGGGACAAGATCCAAGTCCCCGACCGGTCTCCCGGCATGTGTGGTAGCGTAATGCATGTTAGTGTGTGTAAGGCGAGAGGATAGGACAAGGAAAGATCACAGTTCCGTGGTTCGTTTGTTAGGGTATTGTCCCGGCGTTCGCCTGATGTTGATCGGAGAAATCACGCAAAACTATCGATCAGAGCAGCTAGCCGCTAAAATCCTCCTTTAGTCAGTGGCTGACTTCAACCTAGTTATTCAGGTAGTGTCGAAAATTCTGACACCGTCTGTACTCGGTCCCTACGACCCCCCATCTAAGCCAGTCTCACTCACAATCACAACAGCACAAGCCTGCTCCAAGGCACAACTCAAAGGACGCTGTTGGCCCAAGGAAACAAATAACGCCAGCATCCCATATGAGACTATTCCCAATTTCCAATGAGAGCATTCCCAATTTCCGATAGAAGCATGTGGAAATGCATCACTGCTCGCAACTGTGTGCGCGCGGACGGAATTGATACCAAGGGCCAGAGCGAGGATATAATGGTCACAGATATCTGTACAAGAACACCGTCGTCGGCAAATGCTTCAGCGAGAGAACAATCGTGTGAAGTGGTATGCGAGATTACACAGGCCTGTGTGTTGCTGCTGCCGCTGCCTGCGAAGACTTTATTACCGTGTTTCATTTAGAAACTAGTGATGCTACAGACTTTTTCGTAGTAAATTTATCTAATTTCTTTGGCGTGGGCTGGCTACAGTCTTGCCTCATCCTCTTTTCAGCTGCCATTTAAAGTTCATTGTTTTTAATTTTTTTTCAATTTTGCGGTTTCCTAATAGTAGAACGGAAACTTTACTTTAAGAACATTAAAGAAAAATAAAACCTGGTCCTCAGAGACAATTTTCATTGAAAAATTCGAAGTCGTTCTTGAGAAAGTGGCGTTAAAACTCAAGTATAAATGCGAAAATAGAAGCTCTTTTCAAAGAATTTTTTTGAGTTTTCGAAAATCTTTATAAGAAGTCGTTTGAAGCACATTTACTCACAAATGCAATAGTGGTTACAAATTACTGGAAATGTGCATACTAACGGCGTGAGAGATATTAAAAAAGTACATTTGTGTAATTTTTGAAAAAAGTAGAATAATACACCAAAATGAACTTCGTCATTTTAAACGTGCAATTCGCACTATCCTTTGGCAAAGTTGGAAGAAAAAGTTTGGAGCCATTTTGAAGAAAATAGCGTATGAGAATTTCTGAAAATGCGGAATTTTGTACTCATTTTCACAAAAATCTGATAACTTATAGAGAAACTGAATATGACATTTATTAAAGCACACGTACTCGGATATACAACAGTGTGAACAAATTGACGCTAATGCAAACATTTACGACGTAAGAGTCAAGAAAATAAACACGTTTTTGTAATTTTGAAAAAAAACATAGAGATATGACGTTTATACCATCTGATAGAGCATTTAACAGTATCGATACAAAAAGTTTAAAGAAGAAATATGTGGTAGTTTCTGAGAAAATTTTATTTTTGTAATTTTTTAAATTTGAATTTAATTAACTAGAGAGAGAAACTATCATTTGAAGGAAAAATCTCTACTTTTAATTTTGTGATTGTAGGAAGACGCCGCAAAAATTTACTCATTGCAATTTTCGAAATTTCAGATTGAAATGTGAAAATAGAACCTTTGTTACCTTTAAATTATACTATTATATTATTATTATAAATATTAATATTTATTTTATACTATTCTTACAAGAAATTTAACAAAAATTTGGAGTCATTTTTGAGAAAATTTTGAAAATGTCAGACAGCCTTCATCTAAAGTACCCCCAAATTTGGAAGTAAGCTGTTCAAAATCGCAGTGCTTCTAGTCGAACCAAATCGACTCCCTAATATCTATTATGGAAAAAATCATACGTATGGTTTAGGCCTAGTGATAATCACAGACGGACAAGCGGAGGACAGACCGATGAAGTTTTCGAAAAAAAACAAACTTTTTTGGTGTCAGGGAACCCAAAACGTCTATTTTCGTTGAAATCTCCAATCGATTTTCCAAAGTATTACAGAACTTTCTCTATACAACGTATATTACTCCATAAATACGTACGTACACGACAATATAAAAAATATATGTATACCAGAATAAAAAAACATGTCCATGAATCGTTGGCATTCGTAGCGACGTACCCACTGTGCGAGGCTTGCACCCGCGCTGTAGGCTTTCTGACGCGCTTCCCGACGTTGCGTAGTGCATAAACTTGTAGCGGCAGGCGAAAACGGGAGCCTGCACGCACCGGCTGCGTTGCGGATTCCCAAAACCGATAAGGTTTCTCACCCAACTCTCCGCGCCCGCGCTCTCCCCCGCCCAACCGCCCCCAACTTCCCTTGCCACCCATGCCACCGCTCCTACCCGCCACCTGCCCGCACCTGCCCGCCACCGTCCACGCCCTCGCCGGCCCTGTCCGCTTGCGCGTCTCCGCCACTGCCAAACTCATCGCGACCTCTTGCGTCAGTGGGAGCTCGCTCGCAACCACTCGCGTCAAAATGGCCCTCCGAATCCGCCCGCACAATCGCTGCTCCCGATCCCTAATACACAGTTTCACCCGAGTTTGCTCAGACATCGCCCCCATACCGCGGATCACCCATCCAAATACATCATCCTACATCCGCCCGACATCCACCCGCAAATCCGCCCGCCCCGACACCCGCCCCGACACCCGCCCCGACACCCGCCCCGACACCCGCGTCGTTGTCTAGCCCAGTCCACCTGCTCGAATATTTCCACCTACGTATTTTCATCTACGTTTCCCCATTCCCCAACACCTGCGTTTCCGCCCACGATACTTCACACACCTCCCTACCAACGTTCTCGCACGCTCCGCTAGGTTTCGCCAGCGCCAGAGAATGCTCTCAGCGCTCACTCGCGAGTTTCCAGCGGAAAACCTCTGGAGACTAGATGCTCCGGCACTCGGGTCGAAGTTCCTCGGGAGGATGACGGGTAATCTTTGTTTTGGAGGTTGTGAAAGCGTCGGATTAGGTTCAAATTTGTTGAGATTAGAGAATCTCTCGGTTTAACAGTCCATACACTCACGGGTTGGTGTAGTTGGTCGTCAATTTCTCAAGCTCGTAAATAACATAAGCTGCTTGAAAGACAGAGATAGAGAGTTCGTTACTCTTTGAAGATCAAATTTAAATTGAAGTGGTGTTTGTTTACGCGATTATTTGGAATTTATTCCCAATATAACCAGGAAAACTCATTTCAGATTCTTCCAAGATATTTTTATACATTCAAATTATGTGGTTGTTAGTGAGCAACGTTCATAACGTGTGTGCTGTTATTGTAACAAAAAACACTTCAATATAATTCATTGCTTTTAAGTAGAGTTAATGTAACAAGAAGTACATCAATACAATTCATTACAATGAGCAACATTATTTTTTCGTACGTTTTGGTATGGTAATTCCTGAAGACTGGTTTACACGGCTTGGTCAATAGGAGCAAAAATGTTAACACATGATTGTTGGCCAACGTTTCGGAAAATGTATTTCCATCATCAGGGCTATGCAAGATGACAAAAAGAAGAAAAATATAAGAGTCACAAAAACCACCGTATATTATACCTTATATTTTGACATTATATATTTCTTTTTTCTCATTTTGTGAAGCTCTGATGATGAAAATACATTTTTCAAAATGTTAGCAAACTACTATATGTTGGCATTTTTACTCTTATTGACCAAACCTTGTAATCCTGCCTTCAGTGTAATATTTATGGTTGTGAAAGAATATCTATGTCATGGTAATTGTGAGACAGTTTTCTCATACAGTATATCAAATATAGAACTAGAGGTATTTGGTTCATTACAGTTTCTAATTGGCATTCATTGATACAGATTAGCTCTGTCTATTCCTGAGCGACATTGTGCTTCGGAGAGAAGCATCCTCAATAGGATGATGTGATCTCCAGACATGTGTTGGAATGTCTGATTGTCCATTCGTGTGCGTGTGTTGAATACGTTAAGAGATGAAGGCAGAGCGGTGCTCGGCCAGACACTTCGCAGCAGCAGCATTCCTGGCGAGGCGAGCTCACGTTAGAGCGTGGAGCGTGCGCGGCACGTGGCACGTGGAGGGCTACTTACGAGGCGACTATGTGCAGCTGCACTTCGCCATACAAGGATCTCAATTGCTCACTCCCATTACGTATATTTGTTGTAACATGGACAATAATTATTGCGGTCGTATTATTGTGCTTTTTACTTTCTCGCTACCGCTTACAAAGTAGAATTTTAAATTATATTACTATAGCGCTCCAGAGCGCCAAACGGTGGTTGTATGAGCATTTTTATTAAGAAGCAAAACTGTTAGAACTGTTAGAAGAGGTGACTACGTGCAGCTAAGCATGGTACTTACGATGCGACTACATACACCTGCGTTTACCTCATACAAGGATGTCAATTGCTCACTCTCATTACGTATATTTGTTGTAACATGGACCATAATTATTGCTGTCGTGTTATTGTGCTTTTTACTTTCTCGCTACCGTTTACGAAGTAGAGTTTTAAACTATAGTACTAGAGCGCTCCAGAGCGCCAAACGGTGGCTATATGAGCATTTTTTATGAGAAGCAAACCTGTTGGAACTGTTAGAAGAGGCGGCTACGTGCAGCTAAGCATGGTACTTACGAGGCGACTACATACACCTGCATTTACCCCATCCAAAGATCTCAATTGCTCACTCCCATTACGTTTATTGTTGTAACATGGACCATTATTATTGCGGTCGTATTATTGTGCTTTTTACTTTCTCGCTACCGCTTACGAAGTAGAGTTTTAAATTATTCTACTAGAGCGCTCCAAAGCGCCAAACGGTGGTTATATGAGCATTTTTTATAAGAAGAAGCAAAACTGTTATAACTTAACCTCATATGCCCCGTCGACTTTGGTGCGGACCAACCACCGTTTGCTATTGCTACCGCAGTAGAGAGAAAGTTATGTAATACTGCGCGAAAAAAACGGAGAATTTTTGGCAGAAAAATTCTTATTACAGCCTGTGATAACAAAAAAGTGGATAAATTCAGTTTTAGACTATAAAAAATTCCTTCAACACGCGGTGCATCCAGAATCCCTTTTTGGACCCTTGATGCCGAAAAATCAATTGAAAGCAAAACCTCTGGCTGCCCGTACATCCGACTGTGAGCAACGCTAGCGGCTAAACCGTTCAGTGGCTTTTCTACAAAATTGATATTACCCAATGACTATGACTGATGTCGCCATCCCTTGAATTTTAAACCAATATTTTAATTTTGGAAGTAATTTGCATTAAGTTCCTGGGATATTTTTCAAATTTTCAAAGAAACCACTCATAGTGATTAATTAAATGTTGTTGTTTGATAATGTGAAGAATGTTTAATAGAATGATGCAGGTTCAGTTTTCATTGAAAACTGATTTTGCGAAAATTGCGGAAATTCAAACTTTTTTCTGCTTCTTCCTATTACTAAAATAATGAAGTTTTTATTTTATTTTATTGATTTCGTTGGTTGTACAGAGGTCAGTTTTAGTGTAAACGTTACATATGTTTGATAGACTTACATACTGACATATATTTAATACTTATTTCTAAGACTTTAACATAAGGTCGAGGATGCCCAAATGGGTCCTCTATTCTTGTTCAGATTCAGAAAAGGTTCTGAGGAATATATTGTAGGGGTATCTGTTTTTTATTCTGGTATGGTTCGGGTTTTTAGAGAGTCTAAAGGTTGCAAGGGAAGGGATTTGAGGTAAATAATAATAAAAGTTGGTGACTAAGTATGTGATGTGATGTTCAATGAGTTCTAAGTTGAGTTCTTTGTGAAGCTGATGATTGGTGACAAACCACGGTGCATTGGTAATGGTTCTGAGAAATTGGTTCTGAATGATTTGTAATATTTTTAGATTGTTTTTTGAAGGTTTCGTTATATTAAAGGTTTTAATTGCAATAGTTTTATTTTAGCCTGTTTTATTTTTTCGTCTATGTGCTGATACCAATTCAGTTTAGCAGCTAAGTTTAATCCGAGGTATTTAATAGGTTTGTTAGGGGGGTACCAGTTTCCTTTATTGTTGTTTATTGTTAGGGGGTGGGGAAGGTATAGGGTCTTAGTGTAAATATTCTTGCTGCGGTTTTGGATGGATTCAGTTGTATTTTAAGTTTGGATGCCCTGCTATCGAGTAAGTTGAGGTATAGTTGTGTTCTATTCCTGATGTCAATGTTAGTTGCCAGAAGAAAATATTGCTGTATTGTCCGCAAATTGGGCTATGTGAATGTTCGTTAATTTAAAAAGATTTGCAACGCATAAGTTGAATAGTGTGGGTGAAAGTGGTGAGCCTTGGAGGAGTCATGCATTAATTAGTCTAGGGTTGGAGTGATGATTATTTACGTTCACTGAAAAAGTTATATTGTCGAGAAAGCTATTGATAATTGATTTTATGTAGTATGGGGTGCCACTTTGTTTGATCTTGTACATTGAGGCTTGGTGCCATGTCCGATCAAACGCCTGAATGATATCTATGAATACGCCTATTGTGTGACTCTTTTCTGAAATACTGTGTATTTATGTTTGGATATTCTTAGTAACTGATGTTGAGTACACAATTTTGCGATAAATCCAAATTGTTCTTTAGGAATTATTTTAGTTATGTGTAGATAATTGTTTAATCTTTTAAGTATATTTTCTCAAATATCTTTGATGAGGATGGTAATAGACTGATTGGACGATAACTGTCAACGTTTGCAGGATTTTTATTCGGTTTACAAATGGGAATAATGATAGCATATTTCCAGGTATGCGGAAAGTAATTTGTTCTGAGACACGACTTGTAGATGTTTGTGAGGGTAACTATTCCTGGTGCAGGTAAATGTTTTAATACGATATTATTTATATTGTCGTGTTCGGATGATTTTGTAAGAGGCAGTTTAATAATATTTTTTTTAATTTCAGAGGGTGAAATGTGTATTTTTTGGTAACGCCCAAAATAATGAAGATATAGATTTTTTTAAAGAAAAGTTTTCTTCAGGATAGATTTTACTATAAGGTCACGTACAATTTGTTGAAAATTTGAGAACTTTGCGTGAAAATAGGTGCGAGAAAGTACGTACTCTTTTAGCACCACTAGTTTTATTTTGTATATTATAGGCCTGATAAAGGACATTTATTTTCCGATAGGTTGCCAAAAAATTGAATATTTTCTTTTAATGTAAAATCTATGACCCAGCATTCTTTATTTGTTCTCCCTCATTTTCAATAATAGTTTTAATATTTTTCATAAGCAAGAGTGATAATATTTGTTCTCTGTAAATAAATAATTACTAATCTTCTGTAACATGTATTTTTGTATCTTAGTATTCGTTTTGAAGAGGATATTATCTTATTTCTGATAAATTTCATTTTCAGTGATAATGGCATTTTAGTTTATGTTGAAATACGTAAGATATTGAGAGCATTGATAATATAATTATATTGAGCTACCATAATATTTCTTAAATGTCTGCATTGTCCAATTTGAATTGAGAGTTTTCGGGCCAGCGACGATCACTAATTTCAAAAGGTACCATGTTCCACTTTCGGACCATTCTAGAAGGTTTAGAGCTACATTAATCCAAATTTATAACTTTATATTTAAAATTTTCATTTATAAATTAGTTCCACTGAAGAAAATGTCATGACTTTAATTGCAATTACCTGTGCCTATCTTTTTTATTTTGTGTAGAAAATTACTATTTTAACTTTCAACGAGACATAAAAGTTCTCTCGCTCTTACGCTTCTGGTTCAAGACACTTGTGGGGTAAAAATCCTAATTATTCACATTGATTGTGTAATATAAAAATAATATTCTGCAGCCATAAACCTTGCAGTTACGTACTGAAACATACCTTATGTATGTATATTATCGAAACGTAGCATTTAATGAATTATCTTACGTTAACATGTTTTAACATGACTGACCTAGTAAAATTACTGAACTACACGAATGTCTGGTGAATTTCTAAAACGTCAAGAACACAGGTAGACCCGTACGAATAAATATATCTCATGGGTAAGCAATTATTAATTTTAATTAAGACAGATTTAACCATTATTTAGAATTTCGGAAGTGAACATTTTAGAAGTTAACTTGGCATCTTCCTTACTCCCACTTTCTATGGTTTCTGGTTGGGTGATTCAAGCATGTGAATAGTTCTGCTTCAAATGAGGCATCCAGACTAATAAGGGATGTCACGAAAATTGTTGCAATTAAAGCGCTATTTATTCTGTAATACAATTTCTGGAGTTGCCTTTCGAATTGAACACAAAGAAAAGTCACGTACGTTTTAAATTGTAACGTAGAGAGTATAAATTATTTTTAAGAAATGCATTTCAGTAAATTGACAGTGACAGTTAATGTTTTCATTGATTTACACTAAATCATGATAACTTTGGTACAACAATCACAAGGAAGGAGACACACAACAATCATAGTAAAAAAGCATGATCTGAAACAATGCACATACATAAAACACAGTTTTTGTATACACTTGAATACAAGAAACTTTGCACCCAATAAATGAATTCAGTAATTGTGCAATTAAATAATTTCGACACTTTACACACTATAACTTGCCTAATGTTAAGTAAAATCTCTCATAAATTATTTACAGAAAGATTCAGTTTTTGAATTTAGTGGAATATGAAAGTTCAAGTTTAGGAATTGTTTTCACTATGTTTTTCTGAAAACTTTGCACATTCAGTGCAAGTGAATAGGTAATTTAAGAACTACATCTTACAAATAAAACATCGTAATAAATGAATTATAAATTTTGTTACACATTTTAATTAAAATTTAATAAATTCATTAAATTTTAAAAAATCATAGCTAATTTCTGCAAACTATTAAACAGAGAAGTTGACTAATGCACTTCGGTGTGGAAACGTTTTGATTCGCACCATCCAACGTCAAAACCAGCACGAACTTTTCTCAGCTTCCGGCGTCAACAACCAAGGTCGAACGTTCGAAGGTTCTTTCTGTGTCGCTACCACGACGCTGTGGTAGAATTCGCTCGCCGCCTCGCCCTGTTGCTTTGCATAGAAATTGGCGATGTTGTAATTCTCGTTTACCATTGCGAGAATGTTATTAGCTTGTAGCAATTCCGTATTCTACCAGACGTTAAGCCGGGTTGGAAAATACGAAATAAAATAAAGACATCAAATTTGAAGAACGTTGAAAAAGAAATATAAGCATAATAAATGCTGAAAAGAAAAATTTACTCATTAGATTGCTAACTAATTAACATATTAAGTGCATGTTTGAACCCAGAGAGTTTTGCTCACATAAAAGCAAGTGATTTTAGGCTCTTCTTGAATTCATGTTTGTAAATTGTATATTTCAATTAAATAAAAGCACTTCAAATCAGGTTGTTACCTCTTGAGCTTTTCTGTGTCGTCTCCGTTACGTTCTATCTAATGCTTGCAATTCTTTCGGAGCACGTTTTGGAAGCTGGTCACAAGCAAAAATGTCCGAGGAATCTGAATATTTCTTGTTAATTTGTGACTTCTTTAAGAAGAAATTTCTGATTGGACGGTGCAATAAAGTGAATAACTCCCAAAGCAGGGATTAATAGCGGGGCCTTCTATCGGTCGTCGTGGGTACTTGACCAACATTACAGCGCTACATAGTGAGAAGTTGAAGTTTTACGAAATCTTCATCTCGTAAACGCGAGATAGCGGTTACTATCTTCAGAAGTGGACTTGAATGAACACCCATAGAATTCATGCAAATGCATTGAGAGCTCGTGAAATTAGCATAAACTCAAATAAATTGCCTCAAATACCCCAGTTGCATTTAAGTAAAACAATATTTGTGTGTTTGATGGGCAAGCGAGAATCTCGTGTTTCTTCATCTGAGCAGTTAGGTCGCAAGTAACCTTAAACAGTCCTGCAACGAGACTATCGGAATCCGTTAATTGGGAAGGAGACCCGCCTTGCGGAGTTTTCACCCACCCCTGCAAAGCCCCTCCCAAACCCTTGCACCCCGCCCCGCCCTGTTCTGTGCTCGCTGGAAGCAGCTCGTCATACGACGTAGCAGCGGAGGAAGCAGACAACTCTGGCCGGGGGCGCTCGCTTGTTCCCCGAGCCGAGCAAGTTGCCTCTTTGTTGAGCAGCCGTTAACTTCCGACGATCTTTATGTGACGCGAAAAGACGTACTTGTTGAAGACCGCAGGAACCAAGCAACTGATAGCGCATTTCGGGGCGTGACAACAATGGGAGCGACGGCTTTCAAAGGGGTAGAGCAGTAGTGAAGCCAGATATATTTTACAATGGGGACGAGATACCTAGTACCCTCCAAAGTAATGACTCGACTAAGAGCAAGAACCTCAGGACAGTGAGTGTTAACGTAAGCCCATGTAGAAGAGAAGTGGAGTTGTTCACTATTAGTTCACTGTATTGTAAGTGTAACATTAAGTTCAACATTCCATCACTCGCGCGGCCATTCTTAACACGAGTACTCGCGCGTTGGAGTTCGTCCAACACACCCATTATGAAGTTTATTTTTTATTAAAATCATTAATACAGTTTTCTTATTTATCTGGGATTATATTATACTTGTATACACTATGGAAAGAAACAATAAATAATTACAAACCACATGTGAAGCTTCTATTATATTTCCGTCACTAGCACGACCATTCGTAGCATGAGTACTCGCGCGTTTGACTGCGTCCAACGCCTACATTATTTAGTTTCTACATCTAATACTCGCATATTTTCACAGTAACGAGAGAAACGCATAAACACAACATTTTAAATATTAAACTCTCTCATATTACAGAAAAAATATCATTTTTATCAAAGATTCAAAAACAATTTTTCATCCACCAGTACTCGTAAGCTGGATTCTGTCAAACAGACTCAACGCTTTTTCTTCAGAGTATGGCAACACAGTGCATAACAGAGATAAATATTTTATTGATATCCTTCTCAGACTCCTTTAGAGGAGTAGAAGCATAGTTTTGGAGTGGAGTGGAAGGCTAACATTCCCTTTTTAATTAGAAAAGAAAGTTCTGTTTGACTGTATCGAACGGCGCGAATGACGGAGTTTTAAGTTGTTTACTATTTAGTAACTATCAGAAGCATCAGTTCTACAGCTTGTGACGTGAACAAATATACAGGCGGTACCATTTATTATAAGATTAATCAACAGAATTTTCTTAGAAACCAATCATTTCAGGGTGTTTCATTTGTTCTTTCAGTGCGTGCTTTCAACAAAATATTCCTTATAAATTTCATGATTTTATATTCCCACCTTTTTCTACTAACTTCATTGCGAAAATATAGGTGAAACAATGGTAATGTATTCATAATTTTACAGAACTGCAGTTTTGATATGATTTGAGAATACATCAGCTCCTGAATTCTAAAGCAAACTCACTACGTTCTACCGATGTAATGATTGCTAATGAAATATTACTCTTAAGCGCAGTTTCCATACAGCGGCAGACGATGCGGTCTGTTTCGAGCTACGATTCAATTTCCACGAATCTATTAACTACAATCAATCATTACCATCTCATTCATGTTATGTCATCTCGTACAAATGCGGATGTGTTTTCGCCAACATCGACAAAGCCACACTGCATGCACTTGCAGAAATTATCAGCATATATTCTTACAATGATCTTGTTGTATTTTACATTGCTTAAAAATCATTAAAATATTTCAGTTTTAACATTTCTATTACAATAATATTAGTTATCTTACAACATCTTGAAATACCATAATATTTTATTTGCACTATTTTAGACATTTTTATTGTCGTTATTGCCATTGAAAAGTTGCTGCTGTCAGAAAAAATCATTACTGCATGATAAAATTACATGCAATATATAGGCAATAACGACAATTATATATGTGGATTACGTATAAATGATAAATCACTTAACAACACTCGTATATGCTTTTTTACGAGTAAAGCTCCGTATTTATTAGGCATTTAGAAAACTCTCTTCGCAAGTATCAAGTCTCAGTCGTTCCGACTCCGTATAAAGTATTAGTGGATAAGTTGATCGACAACTTTAGCGTAATACATTGCAACATTTGGAAGATTGATAATGTTTACTTGCAATATTGCACAGAAGAAATATACATCTAAATTAATACGAAATATCTTAATTAATTCAACCGCGTAGTCAAAGTGGATTTGCATCCACGTGCCACAAATAAAACACCTATGGGATTCTACATCCATTGTTATGGTGTACACAAGTTTGAGCCTGTTGGACTATGTGGTTAGTGCCCGTACCGGCTGATCACTTCATTACGAAGAGCCTTTTTGGATTCATGGCCTGGTCGCAAATTTGTCTTCGGTGTACTTTGTAGTCGAGTTTCTAACATTTATCTGACCCCATTTCCAAAACGCCTGGAAAATACTTTTCAAGGCAAAAGATTTTCACATTCATTAAGTCACAATATGTGTGAATTGAAATGAAATTCTGCCTCTTGCATGGGGAAAACATTGTACATACGCATATTTTTTTAAAGTTCTGAAAAATAAATGTGTAATCAAGTATATTTTTATTCCGGTAGACCATGCAACATCAATAGGGAGCGATCTAAAAACTGATAGTGCTTCTCGCCCCATAAGCAGCTATAGACCCATAAGCCTTCTCCCATCCATCAGTAAAATCTTTGAAAAATGCATTCTCTCTCGCTTAAAAGCTTATTTCAACGAAACGTCAGCTATTCCTAACCATCAATTTGGCTTCCAATCGCTTGTCTCAACAAACCATCCGATCCTTAAACTTACAGAAGATATTCTCGAAGGCTTCCATCAGTTTTCACATACAATAGCCGTCCCTTTTGACATCGAAAAAGCCTTTGACTCGGTATGGCACTCCGGCCTACTATTCAAACTTCTAAAACTTGGAATCCCACAGTACCTTATACTCATTATTAAAAGCTTCCTCACAAATAAGTTCTTCTCCATACGACTAACCGATGCTATTTCTGTCCATACTCCTATCCTGTCAGGTGTACCTCAAGGCTCTGTATTAGCTCCAACTCTCTTCAATATTTTTTACTTTTACACCGACCACCCCTCACACCTCCCTCGCCTCTTCGCCGATGACCAAGTCGTATACTCAACAAACCAAGTACTAGATGACGCAACCATTGATATTCAAAACCACCTGGATCAAATCTCCGATTGGGTCAACAAATGGCGCATCAAATTCAACCGAACTAAATTTCAAGCCAAACTCTTCTCTCTCCGCAGACCACCCTTACCTCCACCTGCAGCATACAAGTCCACACCAATCCGTTGATTACCATCCAACACGCCAATCAAATACCTCGGAGTCCTCTTTGACCGTCGTCTAACCTGGAAATCCCACATCGACCATAGACTTGCTCTAGACTCACAAAGAACTCACCAGCTTTTCCCAATACCACGTCGATCTTCTCCCCTCCAAATCCGGTACCCATCTATACAAAGCTATGATCAGACCTATGCTAACATACGCATGCCCAATTTGGGGCTCAGCAGCCAAATCTCATATCCATAAGCTGCAGACCTTTCAAAATCGTTTCCTAAGGACCATCACCAAAGCACCTTGGTTCATACCCAAATTCAACCCACTTCATATCGAGCTCGGCATACCCCTCATCACCACCAACATCAAGCTATCCGCACTTAAGTTTTACCACAAAATCCCTTCAATCCCACAAGCCCTCCACTTCCAATTAGGGAAACAAACCCCCAAATAGAGCACGTATCCGCAGGAAACTCCCCAGACACTTTTTAGACCCACCCTAAGCATTCACACACCCACAATTCCTCTAAATAATCCTAATCAAAAATATAATTTCTAAATTAAACTCGATTCTGTAGTTCTATATCTAATGTACTCCCACCCATTGTAAAAGAGGCTGTGCGCCTGAAAGCAAATAAATTTTAAAAGAATTTGTACGTAAACTTTTCGAGTTGATATTCACCTATTTATTTACAATAACGTTACTGCACACACAGACTTCACACATTTTACCATGAAACAAAATGTTGGTCGCAAATTGTAGGTCGCAATAATAAACCAGAATAAGTTGATGGTCGAATTCAGACACTCGTTTCAAAAAAATCAAGCTTCCAGTAGTGCGTGGTTCTCAGATCTCACTACTCACTAGTTTCTCCGTTCTATTCTCTCCGCGTCACGCCCTCCCCTCCCCCCCCCCGCTCCGACCGCCGATACCCTGTTCCTCCGCCGCCTCCCTCGTGCCCCCGCAGATCGACACGGAAAAGTCATCCGCTGTGAGAGGCGTGTGGGAGTGCAGTGCGGCCGCGACCTCGCTTCCCCGTCCCCCTGACCCCCCTCCGACCCCCCAGCGATTCCTCAGGCTCCGTGTGCTCGGAACCAGAGCGCGCCCCGCAAACCTTCTGCCCGCGACCCGATTGCGTCGCGTCGCTCCGGCTGCCCGTCGCAGCTGCTGCCGCTGCACAGACCGAGAGCGTCACACCGCTGGCCGAGCAGCCTGCGACTAGATCGGACTTCGCTGTACCCACGGCAGTCCTAGAGGCCGGGAAAGGTGTCTCAGGGCATCTACTTATGTCATTGCAGCGCCTCTGACCGGGAGGTCCTAGGTTCGAATCCCGACAGTGGCAGGAATTTCGACACTGGCTTTTCAGCTAGGTCGAATTCAGTCGCTGTCTAGAGGAGAATTCTAGCGGCCGGTTGCTCTGATTGGTAGTTTTCCGTGGTTTATCCGATCAACACCAGGCGAATGCCGGAGCAGTACCCTACCAAACGGGCCACGGACCGCGCGCGATCTGTCCTTCCTCTTCCTTGTCCTGTCCTCTCCTCTTACACATACACTTACACTAACATGCACTACACTACCACATATTCCGGGAGACCGGTCTGGAGTTTAGAGCTTGTCCTGGTTGGGGCGGTGCCCCGCTGGTGGGAGAGTGTTGTTTAGGGGGAAACCCCACTAGCCGACGGTAGGTCGGCGCCGGATCTCGCCATCCAGCGAGGGATGATTACCGCCATCTCTCAAAAAAATGCACTACACTTACGAGAGAATCACCGAAGCTGTCGACGCACCCAGAATCCCTAACCAACCAACCGTGTGCTCCCAACCCGAACGCGTCCCCCAAACCTTGTACCCGCGACCCGATTGCGTCGCGTCCCTCCGCCTGCGGGCCTCAGCTGCTGCACAGATGGAGAGCGCCTACCACTTGCCGAGCAACCTGGAACTACGTCGGCCTTCGGTGTATCCACAGCGGTCCTAAAGACCGGGAAATCTACTGATGTCACTGCTATGCCTCTGACCGGGTGGTCCTAGGTTCGGTTCTTGACGGCGGCGGAAATTTCGACACTGGCTTTTCAGCTACATCGAATTCAGTTGCCTGATCGCAACGATAATTTGTTTTTTACCATTTTAATGAGCTTTTTTTTCTTAAGAGGTTCAGAATTGAGTGAGAGGATTTTTAGTTTTTATGTGTAGTTCTAAGATTAAAATGTCTATGGGGTCTAACATCATCTTTGCGAATTCTTATATTTAAATGTGCAAATTTACCAAGGTTGATTGTAATGGGACAAGATGATAATTCAAATTTGGAGTAACATGATTGATGTAATTTTAATAAATTTTTTTTTGCAGATAAGTGTTTTGAACCGTTTGTAGTAATTTAGTTTGATTTGGTGCTGAGTTATGCCAGACAAATCAGGTACGTGTTAATATAAACCAATGATTTGTCTAAAGTATTATTTGCCTACTTTGGCACTGAGTTTTGACTTGTAGTTAATTAAAGAATAAATTGTTCTTACTTTTGCGTAAACTTTATTCGATAAAATGAGTATAAGAGAATTTCATGAAAGTCCTTAATTTAAAATTGCTCAGAGATTTTTCAATATTGTTCCGGAAGAAAGCCCTGCAACTTTCGTGTTTTCCACTTTTAGCTGTGAAGGTATAGGTAGTCTACGAAGAGTAAATTATTTTACATTGAGACTGTTACATTAGAAAATTTAGTGTCGGAAAGCGTTGAAAGTGCACATTTCTTTGAAATGTGAAGTAGTTTTACTTTGGGTTGAGTATAGAGAACAAGCGAGATTGGCAGCCGTGTGTCTTCTAAATGTTGCCTAAGAGACAGTATCATCCTATAATACTATGGGACCTCGGACAAGCAAAGTAATTTTGTTAACTACAGACAGAACGCCTTGATGAAAAGTGGGAAAACAATATACATATTTCATTAAAGAAACATAGAGAATAAAGAATTAACATAAAGATAAAAAATGTATCTGAATATTGAATATACCGTAGCGGTTTATATGTACAATATTTAATTAGTGGTAGGTGATACTGAAGTAAATGCGTTGAAAATAATTGATATTATAATTCCTTTCGTGCGATCGTCTCAAAAATCTTAAACGCTTAAATGTATACTTACCATTAGCATTCATGAACCATTTATTTTTTTCTAAAATACCTCTCAATTGAAAATACTCGAAAGTACTTTTCGTAAGTAAATAAGCTAGGACAGGTTGAAATGTTACAAAGTTAACGTCCAAACTGCAATCAGTAAATGCACAAAATAAAGGTACAAGTATTTTAAATGATTTGAAAATTTGCATTTGCCAATTAGTTACAGAACGCAGATGATTTACATTCCAATGTGCATGTAGTTAACGATCTTTTATTCAGATTGAAAGTTTTACCAAAAGCCAGAAACCCGTCGAATGAAGCTTGTGTCTTTAGAAAATACAGACTAAGAGATTTGGAAGTAAATATTTTACAGTTCTACACATTTGCTTGTCTTATAATTTATTAACACTTTTATACAATACATGCGAATACGTTGTCACGACATATGAAGCTTACACTAATGGTTATGTATACGCTCTCAAATTAATTTGCGCTTACCTGAATGAATGAATTAAATTAATAGAAACATTGTTTATAAGTATGTTGCTGACTTTTCGCATTTGAGAAAGTCAACGACGTAGGACATATTTGAGTGTAAAACGCAATTAATAAAGTTAGTTAGTTAGATGAGGTAATATCACTCGTGCACACACAAGAGAAGCTTTGAATTTAACCAGTCTGCCGGTGTACACGAAGGACATCGGCAACCGTATTGATGGGCAGCCTGTGTATGAAATTCGAAAACTTTTATCCCCGCAGTTGTTTAATGAACTGAATAACACCCCGTTAAAACTCGACCCTGTGCCTGCATTTCTATTCGCAGCGTATTGACACGCGATAGCACTGGACGTGACTGGCACACGCACTATCGTTAAGCGCGCTAGCGTGTGAATTTGGTACAGCGACTCGCCGCGCGACGGCGCTGCGCTCGCGTCGACTACGCTCACTTGTTTCCGTCCGTCGACGTCGCCCATCACGCGTGAAGCTCTGCGACGGCCTAGCCCAACAACCCGTGCAGCTGGCCCTGTCAACAGGCAAACAAGGAATTTGCGGCTGTTGAGTAGGGATGGCAAAAAACATCGATGTTTTTAAAATATCGACGAAAAAAGTTTTTCGATGAAAAAATGTTTTCCACCGGAAAGATGAATATATTAACATCGATATTTATCTTTCGATGTTTTCTTCACATCATGATTTTGTTGCAAAACCATGTTTCTGTAAAATTTTATTTTTTAAATATATTTTTTAATGTAGGCACGTTGTAGAGTAGCAGCAATCCACAGCAATATCGTTGTTTTGCGTCATCTTCTTTATCACGCTGCACAATTTCGCCTGTGGAATCTGAGGAAATTTTATGTGGTTTTACTTCGATGGTGTATGAATGTGACTAAAGGGTAAAGTAGCGAAACACGTCGTTATTTATTGTCAATTTTATTCTTTACATTCGATAATAATTTTTGGTGTATGAATGTGACTAAAGGGAAACTATAAAATATATCCGGCCTTTGAAATATTGTGACCGCCCGTTTTCTTAGATTCCGAAAACGTGTCATATACCGCCCTAAGAAAGCGAGGAAAAGAATATTTTTGAACGCGCGCCAACGCGGATGGATATTTGGAATGATAATTAGAATTTAAAACAAGAGAGACATACCTTAGACCAAGAGGCGAGACCGGAGGTCGGATGAAAGAAAAAGTTCTTTCTGAAGGTAGCAGCTGAACTGGGCGGACGTATGGAAAACGGTACGCCAGGAAGTGACATTGCAGCGGATTCAGATTTGCATTTTTCGGGGAAAACTCTTCTAGAAGACCAGAAGGGTAATTATTCTGTTATAAATTGATTTCAAACATAATCTTAGAAGAAAGATAATAAGAAATGTTATGAATTTATAATGGAAGAATTAGGGAGTGGAATTTTGAATAGATGGCAGTAATTAATAGCTTGCATTCATTTCTCTTTCCATTTTTTTTTTTCTCATGCTTTCTTATATTTAAATACTCTCTTGAAGTTGGTGCTCATATAAAAGGGGTGATCTCTGGATTCATTTTCACTCTGAATATCAGTTGGTCATTAACTGTAATCGAAAATAAAGTAAAATTCTATGAGAGTATTCAAGCATATAAAACTTGAACGAGAAGAAGAAGGCGATTTCTGAGGAGCAACGGCGTTCTCAGCCCGAGGCCACGACGCTTCAAGGCCAAGCAGCTCGGTGGAAAGGTGTAGAAGGAAGCAAAGTGGACTGCTCTACGCGGCCGAGAACACAGTAAGGTCTTTCCCAAATAAAATGTTTTGTAGGGATAGGGTGATTCAGTTTAATGAAGCTCATTCTGTATCTATCACGTAGAAAGAAAAAGGAGGGTAACAGATTTACCACGTTTAAAAAGATAAGAAAAGTAAAAGTACATTTGTTTCCGACTTCTAATACGTGAGAACAGAATCAATCTTTTCTTTCAAAAGGATTTCAAGATCAAATATTGTAATATAGTGATTAAGGTTTGTGTAAAGTATAATTATAATAATAGTAATTCTCTGGATTTTAGAGAGAAAAGAGTTTCCTTTGTTGTAAAAGTAATGTTAAGGAAAAGTATTAATTTTTGATTTTCAATGTGTTTTTCTTTCAAATTTTGTAAAGTAATTTTTTAACGATTCTTTCGAATTTCTGAAAGTGTGTTTGTTAAACAATTGGGTTGTAGATGAAAGTAGGAAATTGTGTATTGTGTTATTAGTGTTTTTTTCAGTCAAGAGTATTCTGTATTTGATTTTTTCTTATGTGCCATTGTATGTATTTGTCAAGCAGCCAATATTTTAGAATATATTCTGAATTTAGTGAAAAGTGATTCTCACCCGAGTTGTTTGTAATTTTGCATCAATCCATAAACGATCTTCACGACCCTGCCCCTATTTTTTATTTATTGTGTCCACACTGGGACGTCTATACTGAGCTAGTCGACCATCTGGTGAATTGTGTTCGCCACCCCCCCAAGACGTCTCAGGTCGGGTGCTGGCCTTACGGCTTGTACCGCACACGACAGTGGCTCGCAATTGGCGCCCATAAGCGGGCTCGATTATTGGATGCATTTACGACAAACTCGATTTGGGTATAAATGAGACCAAAATTTGTGTAACTAAAATTACTAGTACAATTGAATCACAGTTCACTAAAATTTCTGACCAGGTTGCAGGTACAAGTGTGTTGAGAAAAAGTGTGTTATTTCAGGAGTGTTTTTTTTTTGAAAGGATATTTATTATAGAGAGTTTTATCAGTTTCAAATTGTGTCTGGTATTTCTGTGTAAAATATTTTGTGAGAAGGTGTATGGTGTCTGGGAAAAGGAATTGATTGATTCTAGGCAGTTAATAGATTCAAAATGGCAGATAAGTATAACGTGGCTGGAATTTACCTACCGTGGAAGGAACTTCTGAGGAATCAGATAGCGATAGGAAACTGGGGACAAGCACCGGTACGATGATCGGGGGGAAACGACAGGAGTAGAACTAGGAACGGCAGGAGAAACTAGTGCGACGTCGCCGACAGAATCACAGCCAACGCCAACACGAGATCAGGATGAGGAAGACAGAAACCTCGAGAGGCTAATTCAATGATGCAACGGTTAATAGGTCAATTTATGCAACAATTAGATGTGAGGTTAGTCATGCAGGATGAAAAACAGAAACCATAAAAAATTAGGGGTTACTTGAAACTAAATTGAGGAGAATAACTCGGCAATAAATACTTTGGAAACCAAATTAGAAGAAAATAACTCGGCAATAAATGCATTGGAAACTAAACTAGAGAGAACAAGGTTACTTGAAACCAAATTAGAAGAAAATAACTCGGCAATAAATGCATTGGGAAAATAAATTAGAGGAACAAGTTACTTTGGAAACCAAATTAGAGGAAAATAACTCGGCAATAAATACTTTGGAAACAAATTAGAGGAAAATAACTCGGCAATAAATGCATTGGAAACAAAATTCACGGAATTCGACACGAAATTAGAAGAAAATAATAAAAGTTAGAAGAAAATTTAGCACAGTTTACTGAATTAGCGGAGCAGTGGAAGGTCGAATTTAGAGCAGGTTCAACAAAATTAGCACAGGAACATGAGAACTTAGAAAAAATTCACGGAGCTGGACTTGAATTAGAAGAAAAGTGGATCAAGTAACGAAAAATTTGAAACTAGGATCGAAACACAATCGGATCTTATAACCCCGTATCCGACAGGCAGATTGAGGTAGAACAAGGGTAGAAAGTTCCAGAAATTAGTTACTGAACAAGTTCAGGTTCAAGCTAATAAATTAGATAGTGGAATAAGCTCTTTCTGAACAGGATGGCGTTCTACAACATCAAATTAATGCATATAAGAATGAAGTAGTAGAACTGAAAAATCAATTGAAAATTTACCATCGAGTGGAGAAGTGTTCAGCCCACGTATGTTTCATTACCAAATCTCTAATTTCCAGTGCAGTGGAGATGAAAATCCATGTGTATTTATGAAAGAGGTAGATAATTTCTTTTCTTTAAATTGTGTTCCGGACAGTAAGAAAACTCGAATCGTTTATCAGATGTTGCAGGGTAATGCGAATCTGGGCAGATAGTTTAGGAAGTTTCCCAAAAATATGGCCGAACTCAAAGAAAAAATTTTTTTCGAGATATTGGAATAACGAAACCCAAATCAAATTTTAAAGTTAATGTAATGTATGGTACGTGGAAGAAGGGTCGATGTCCATGCAGGAATATGCAACGGAGAAATTAGCTTGTTTCAAATTATGTACTCCGACGATACCGGATGAAGAAATTGTCTGTTTATTAATACATCATTTTCCTTCCTCGACGCAAAATTTGTAGAATCTCTTACCAATGTCACTGAAAAATTAATAACGCAACTAAGTTGTATGATGCCACTTTCGTGTATAATGAAAGGTTACAGAAAGCAGAGCAAATGCTAATGGTCCAGTAAATGGTCAAGATAGCAGACAGCAACAACATAATGTAAGCAAACCAGAAACAGGAGAAACTTACAAACCGAAACATTACAAGAAAAACAAACTTATGCTAGACAAGACAGGACCTCGTCTAGGGATGAAATAGAAAAATTCTATTGATAGAGGAGTTTTCCAACCCAGAAATACAGGACCAAGTACATCTCGCGGACATGAGTCGGAAAATTAGAAGGTTTGTTTCGACACGCCATCCGCCGCAAACCAAATAGAACTATCTGGTGAAGAAGTGGTGGCGATATTATCAATCGAATTAATCTCATTTTATTGTGAACTTTTCATTGCAACGATAATCTCAATGCATATCAGAAAAACAGTTAACTGAGTATTACTTGGAATCAAAAGGTGTTTTGCAAAACAAGAATCCAGTAAAAGATTTTCAATTCGAAATAGAATTAACAGATAAAACACCATTAACGGGTTACCAATTTGTCATTCCAGAAAAAAATAAGGAAGAGGTGGATAAGCTCATTGCTACCATGGTCAAAGATGATATCATCATGAAGTCCAAAACCTCTTATCTAAATCCGATAGTGCTCGTAGAAAAGAGTAATGGGAAGATAAGGTTGTGTTTAGATGCAAGGCGATTGAATCAAGTTACCTTACCGTACAGAGACAGACCGTTGCGTGTAGAGGATTTAACTAATCAATTATCCGGCATCAAGTGGTTGAGTTCAACCGACTTCACTGCATCGTATTGGCAAATAGCGATAGCACCTGAATTAGACAATATACAGGATTTATTCACCAGGGAATTTCGTATGTCTTCAAAAGAATGCCATTTGGACTCAAAAACAGTGCATCTGCTCTTGTACAATGTCTAGATAATATCATTGGCAGAAGATGTCCCGCGATGTTTTTATCTATATTGATGACGTGCTTGTGTATTCTAAGACATTGAAGAACACATGCTAAGCTAGATATTTTGTTGAAACGTCTGATTGAAAATAATTTACAACTGAATTTGGAGAAAAGTAATTTCTGCACTAAACAAGTTAAGTTCCTGGGTTATGATGTGACAGTTAACGAGTCAAAATGAATATGGAAAGATGCGAGAGTAGATAAAATTGCACCGCAAACACGAAACAACTTAAAGTTTGTTAGGTTGCGTCAATTATTACGCCAGATTTATTCCTAATTTCGCCATGCACATTGAAATATTTCTTCCGTTGCTGCGAAAGCACACTAGATGGAAGTGGACAGAACAACATGAAATAGCTTTCAACAATTTAAAAGCAATGTTCCATGAGTCGTGTATGATAAGCTTATCCAGATTTCACTAAGCCATTCATATTGCAGACCGAGAGTAGCAATCTTGGAATGGGTGCCATTCTATTTCAAGAAATTGATAACCAAGAGAAGATTATAGCAATTGTGAGTCGTATTTTGAAAGAACCCGAAACTCGTTTCACGGCGACAGAAAAGGAGGCTAATGCTATTGTTTGGTCAATACACCGATTAAGAGAATACCTTGTGGGAAGATCATTCATTATTAGAACAGATCATAAAGCTTTAGTTTTTCTAAAAAGATGTCACCCGAATAACGATCGTCTACTAAGGTGGATAATTTGGTTACAACAATTCTCTTTTAAGGTGGAGTACTGCCCGAGCAGATGTAATTTGTTTCCTGATTTACTTAGTAGAAATGTCACTACAAAGTACAATCAATGCCCAACATTTTGTTTCCGGCTTCACCAATTCATTTGAATGTAATGAGTATGCCAGGTCTAACTTGGGAAAACATTGCAAGATTTCAAGAATCTGATGCCACGATGGAAAAGTTAAAAGATTTGTTAGAGGAGAACTCGGACCTACTGATCCAGATGTAAGACGGTGGACAGCCGACCCGTTGAAATGGAAATTGGTAGATCAAGTTTTGCTCATAAGAGTGCAACAACATCCATTACTTTATCGAGTTTGGATACCGCAAAGCGTTAACAACCGGCATCATCTGGCTAGTGCATACATCTTTAGCTCATTTTGGGGCCGAGAAAGTAAACCAAGCAATTAAGGAAGTTTGTTATTGGAAAGGGAGGAAGAAACAGGTTGACGACGAGATTGCCAAATGTGTAGTGTGTCAGAAAACTAAGTACCCTAATCGATATTACTCGGGCGCCATGTACGCTATAATCCCTTCAAAAGAAAACAGTTATTGCTATAGATTTGTATGGTCCTTTACCGAAGGCCAAATATGGGTATAAACATATTTTGGTATGCATTGATGTGTTTTCAAGCTGACGCAAGTATACCCTGTTAATAAAGCGAATACGAAAAACTGCCTGTATCAACTAATAAGTTCTTTCAATTTGCGGTCCATATGCAAAGGTGCTGACAGATCACGGTGCCCAATTCACGAGTGAACCTTGGTTACAGACCATGCAACATATGAATGTCAAGCATATATGTTCTAGCATTAGACATCCACAGTCTAATCCTTCAAAAGAGTTATGAAAGAATTGTCTAGGCTATTCCAGAGTCTACGTGTCGAGGCAACATAACGAGTGGTCACTGCTAATTCCACACATTAACAAATGGTTGAATCAAATCTACCATGATTCGATTGGAATGACCCCATTTGAAGCCCATTTCAAAACTAAAGCAGAGCATCCATTGCAAACCATTATGAAACCAGAGATAGAACAACAAAATCAAAATAATGAAGAGATACTTCGAAAGTTCGGATTTGATTCGCAAACAGTATCATAAATTTTTCAGATTGTTTGAGGGACCGTACCTAATTAGTCAATTACAACATCCCAATGTAGCCGTGTTGAAAGATGAAAGTGGGAATACAATCGGAAAGTACAATTTCCACAGTTTGCGACCATTTAAAGAATGAAATAAGTGGCAAAATAATGAAACAAACAAACAGATAAAGTAACCGACAAGAATCATGTTAAAAGGAAAATAGAAAACAAGAGGGAGAAAGAAGGAGGAAAGGAAGAAGGAAGATGAGGAAGAAGAAAAGGAGTAAGAGTACAAGAGGGAAGAGAACAAGATTGCTCGACGTTCAAGAATCAAGAAAAAAGAAGAGCATAAATTTTAGTGAAAAGATTTTACGGCATATGAAATCAAATCCCATAAAATCTTTTTTTTCGAAAGAAGGGGTTATGTGACCGCCCGTTTTCTTAGATTCCGAAAACGTGTCACATACCGCCCTAAGAAAGCGAGGGAAAAGAATATTTTGAACGCGCGCCAACGCGGATGGATATTTGGAATGATAATTAGAATTTAAAACAAGAGAGACCGCCACCTTAGACCAAGGGCGAGACCGGAGGTCGGATGAAAGAAAAAGTTCTTTCTGAAGGTAGCAGCTGAACTGGGCGGACGTATGGAAAACGGTACGCCAGGAAGTGACATTGCAGCGGATTTCAGATTTGCAACTTTTCGAGGAAAACTCTTCTAGAAGACCAGAAGAGGTAATTATTCTGTTATAAATTGATTTAAACATAATCTTAGAAGAAAGATAAGAAATGTTATGAATTTATAATGGAAGAATTAGGAGTGGAATTTTGCATAGATGGCAGTAATTAATAGCTTGCATTCATTTCTCTTTCCAGTTTTTTTTCTCACATGCTTTTCTTATATTTAAATACTCTCTTGAAGTTGGTGCTCATATAAAAGGGGTGATCTCTGGATTCATTTTCACTCTGAATATCCAGTTGGTCATTAACTGTAATCGAAAATAAAGTAAAATTCATATGAGAGTATTCAAGCATATAAAACTTGAACGAGAAGAAGAAGGCGATTTCTGAGGAGCAACGGCGTTCTCAACCCGAGGCCACGACGCTTCAAGGCCGAAGCAGCTCGGTGGAAAGGTGTAGAAGGAAGCAAAGTGGACTGCTCTACGCGGCCGAGAACACAGTAAGGTCGTTCCAAATAAAATGTTTTGTAGGGATAGGAGTGATTCAGTTTAATAAGAAAGCTCATTCTGTATCTATCACGTAGAAAGAAAAGGAGGGTAACAGATTTACCACGCTTAAAAGATAAGAAAAGTAAAAGTACATTTGTTTCCGACTTCTAATACGTGAGAACAGAATCAATCTTTTCTTTCAAAAGGATTTCAAGATCAAATATTGTAATATAGTGATTAAGAGTTTGTGTAAGAGTATAATTATAATAATAGTAATTCTCTGGATTTTAGAGAGAGAAAGAGTTTCCTTTTTGTTGTAAAAGTAATGTTAAGGGAAAAGTATTAATTTTTGATTTTCAATGTGTGTTTCTTTCAAATTTTGTAAAGTAATATTTTAACGATTCTTTCAATTTCTGAAAGTGTGTTTGTTAAACAATTGGGTTGTAGATGAAAGTAGGAAATTGTGTATTGTGTTATTAGTGTTTTTTTTCAGTCAAGAGTATTCTGTATTTGATTTTTTCTTATGTGCCATTGTATGTATTTGTCAAGGCAGCCAATATTTTTAGAATATATTCTGAATTTAGTGAAAAGTGATTCTCACCCGAGTTGTTTGTAATTTTTGCATCAATCCATAAACGATCTTCACGACCCTGCCCCCCCCTATTTTTTTATTTATTGTGTCCACACTGGGACGTCTATACTGAGCTAGTCGACCATCTGGTGAATTGTGTTCGCCACCCCCCCAAGACGTCTCAGGTCGGGTGCTGGCCTTACGGCTTGTACCGCACACGACGGTGGCTCGCAATATATATAATAATTACGCAGAAATCACGTGTACTTACTTTATTATAAGACATGAATGTTCTTTATTGTAAAGTATGCGTCACAACTTTATCTAGTATCGGTCACGTTTACGACCTCACGACATCCTAACTGACGTTACGACATCCTAATCGGTCACGTTTACGACGGAAAAATGCACTGTAGTCGAAATAAACAGCAATTACTGTCATTTACGAAAGATAATTGACTCGTTGATTATAAAATAAAATAACTCGTGTAAATGAAATGGATAAAGTGTAAACTTCATTCTTGTTGAAGTACTCGTACTCCAGAAATATATTGCCAGAATGAAACTGAAAATAAACATTTAATGAGAAGAAACATTTATATTTAAAAGACATGAAATATAAGAAATACGAAAGAGAATAAAGTAAAGAGGAACTTTTTTCAAGAAATAATAATAAGAGAGCTTAAAGATTTGCATACCATCTCGGAAATTCAAGGGAAAAATTCGACCTGATCCTCTCTTACATGAAAAACGACGAAGAGAGCTTAAATAAAAACGAAATTTAATCATAAAACTGAAATATTTAGAACGAAATGTTGATGTCGCCTTTCGTAACCTGGTAATCAATACATTCTAAATACGGCGAATTAATAATGAAATAACAAATACCAAACTAAAAGAGAAAAGGATATAGAACCGAATCATGTTTGTTTAGTCGATTTTAAATACCGTCACTCATTGACAACTTTGTCAATGTTCAACGAAATATTGACTTCTCTGTATGAATTTGTTACTGCATTGCATCAAATGCATTTTTCACACTTCCATAAGCCCGGTACTTAAGCGACGTCATGGAGAATTCCACTCTGCCATTTAAAATGTATTACAACGCCATTGCATTATCGGAAACCGTTCTCTTTATGTTATGAATACACTCCGCGCCGTTTTAAAAAGTAATATCGTTCACTTGCTGTGACAAGCGGCGCGGAAATCGTGTTCATCATAAAATGGCCGATCAATTTTTGATGGGTCACTTCATGTGTTTGATCTAGCAAGTTTCGTGCTTTGAGAAGTAATTGCTGGGGAGTGTCTCATGACGTGTCCTTTCGCCAGCACAACAAGGGTCCTAATGCTGAGAGCGCTCTCGCCGGAGTTGTGAAAGCGACGCGCCGCCGCGTCAAAAGGCGCTTTTGTTCCCGACGCGATGGCGGTTGGGGGCAGCGCATCGTGTTGCATGGCGACAGGAAAGGATGGTGAGGGGTCGGGAGTAGTGATGGTGAAGTGGTGATGGCGAAGTGGTGATGGCGAAGTGGTGATGGCGAAGTGGTGATGGCGAAGTGGTGATGGCGAAGTGGTGATGGCGAAGTGGTGATGGCGAAGTGGTGATGGCGAAGTGGTGATGGCGAAGTGGTGATGGCGAAGTGGTGATGGCGAAGTGGTGATGGCGAAGTGGTGATGGCGAAGTGGGAGGGTGAAGTGGTGAGGGTGAAGTGGTGAGGTGAAGTGGTGAGGTGAAGTGGTGAGGGTGAAGTGGTGAGGGTGAAGTGGTGAGGGTGAAGTGGTGAGGTGAAGTGGTGAGGTGAAGTGGTGATGGTGAAGTGGGGAATGGTGAAGTTCAGTTTGAAGGATTGTAGTTAAATGAAGATGTTCTTTCTGCCTGTAATATTCTTAATTTTGTTTGACATTAATTGGAATTGACTTCCGTTCCTTTTTAGACTGTTTTTTACATTAATTACTTTTTTATTATTTAATCATGACCACAAGCAATCATATCTTGCTTTGTGACAAAATCAGAGCTGTTAAATTATCTTATGGTGTTTTACAAAATTGTAAAAATATTTTGGACCCATTATTGGATAATTTGAAGGTTCAAATCTAAAAAGACATTATACTAATAATTTATAATTGTATTTATTGTATACATTGTTGCTTATGAATCTCAGTCTTGCAAGTCATTATTTTCTCTTTATAGTCATGGTTAGTTTGACTTACTGTTTTTTTGTTCATTTGTTGTACACACCTGCTGTCGGCTACTGTAATAGGTGAGACCTGTATACAGTTTCAATAAATTATTATTATTATTATTATTATTATTATTATTATTATTATTATTACTACTAATTCACTGTGTTTTGCGAGGCCAAAAAGGTTAGTAATGCTTTATACAGTTTCAGTATTTTGACCAAGTCTCGTATGTTTTCATTTTTTTTAATGTTACTTTGTTGTGAACTACTGTAAACGCAGGTAGTTCTATATATTTCTATTAAAAAATCATAATTATTCTACAAGTATTATATTTGAAGGTTAAATCTGATAGATATAATCATTGCATTTTCTTCGATTTGGCACAAAGAAAAATTACTAACTCCTGGAAGCACGTATAGTTTACATTTTGCGCAAGCTTTGTAATCAATTCACACGTCAGACTCCGCTTCAAAAATAATGTTAGCTACACGGGAGATTCCACTTGACCTAATAGAAATTTCCCTCTATTCCTCATGAATGCGTATTCATATAGTAGGTTTTTTGATGCTACCAAAATACATCCGATTGTTGTGACTTCTCAGAGTGTTTCTGAAATTTGTTGGTATTTCAATGGTTATCTTTTATCAAGAATTTCCCTCCATTTTTTAATACTGATATTAATTTCAACTATCACATGATTTTATAACTTTGTTTAAATACTACTTACTATTTTGAATAGTTAGTACAAACACATTTCATTGATGGCAAATTTTATTGAAAGTACTTTCTTTTTTGTTTTTTTAGTATTGTACCGCACTCACATTAAGTGAGTACAATTTTTCGATTATTTTAGTATCGTTGTTGGATATTCTGAAGAACGATTACAGAATGGTGGTTTCATATTTGTTGAAAAACAAATTTTTCTAAAATAGAAAAAACTCAAAATTTGTCAGCATCTTCCCACAACTACAATCATGAAGATACAATAATACATTAGCACTTAAATAAATAAATTAATTAAAATTTACTGTTAAAACATTATTAGCTCCTTTGTTATTTCACAACTTCAGAGGCACAAGTTTTAGAAAAAAAAACTGCTAGACGTAAAACAATTGGTCTAAGTGTGAGAGGACTCCCCGAAAAAGGAGCTTCTCTATTCGCGGTGTGAAGGAAGGCACGATGCACTTCTACCGAGAATGTGCGAGAGGCAACGCCGGAGGGAAACCCCACACTGCGTAGTCGGCATCTTCAAAAGACGCCGCGCCGCCACACGCATTTTTGTGCGACTGCGAAAGACGCATTTGTATGCACTTTGGGGGCTCCGCGCGTGGGAAGCCGTGAAGCTCCATGCAGAGCGTCTACGTCGGCATTCCGCACCGCCCACTGCGTCGCAATCTCCGTCATTCGCAGAGGAATTCTCTGCGTGTCCGTATGTGTCGCCCGCACAACTGTTCTTTGCTTCGTTCTCTGTCTCGAGATCCAGACCGTCGTTTCTTCTGTGACAGCCTCTGCGTTGTCCTTAAATACTGGCTTCAGTTGGTTGGTATTTTTCGTGTTTATGGGCGCGACAACGGCAGGTCATTCCGTAAGTGTAGTGCATGTTTGTTCTCTGGCGGTCTTCCGAAATATGTGGTAGTGTAGAGCATGTTAGTATAAGTGTGTGTAAGGGAGAGGCGAGGACAAGGAAGAGGAAGGAAAGTTGCGCGCGGCCGTGGCCCGTTTGTTAGGGTACTGCTCCGGCATTCGCCTGGTATTGATCGGAGAAACCACGGAAAACTACCGATCAGAGCAGCCGGCCGCTGGAATTCTCCTCCAGACAGCGACTGAATTCGACCTAGCTGAAAAGCTAGTGTCGAAAATCCTGCCACCGTCAGGACTCGAACCTAGGACCTATATGATAACTAATATATATATATATATATATATATATATATATATATATTATATAGTAAATCTGCCGTCTTTATATCGATACACCTCATGGATAGATATATATTTCTTCTCAATTTATCAGGACCTAGATCAGTATTTTGGAATGTCTGCATACGGATAACATGGCACATTTATATAAAAATAATGATTATTAATTGTCAAATGAAATCCCTATTACCTATAAAAACTGAAATACCACGCCGAGTTTGTATGTTGAAGAAAAACATTATTTAATTTTCTACATCAAATGATGGCAATTGACCAAAATAATAATAAACTAAATTACTTCATATCGAATTTACTCACTACATTGAAGGCCTTCATCTTTCTTTACCAAATAATACCGCACTGTTTCAATCGTCAGACTTTAAAACTAATGCATGCATAAATTATTTCTCTTTTTGTAATACCTCAATTCCTTTCAAAAATACTCCGTTCCTATTGTCAACCTATATAATTCCATCACCAATTAGTTTATTACATATACCATACTGATGCGTTTCTTATGCAGTCAAAAAGTTTTCTGTTAACTTTCCAATTCCAAAGACAAAGCCTCCATCATCCGTTCATCTCCCCACGTCAACCTATGTACAAAGTTTTTCACACACTTTACAGACAAGGCACTCAAAAGTCGGAACTCGCTCATGAAATTATGAAGGTCTTGACCCGTCTTTCAAGTAATGTCCAACCTATTACAAATAACACTCAATGTACAACAAACATGAATTATAATATAATACAGTGACTTAACACGTAGTAAAAGAGTAACACGTAGAATGAAGAAAAGTACATAATGCTGCAGGAAACCGAATTACATATTTTAAAGGGGAAAAATCACGTTTTCAAGTTAAAATTACTCAAAAAATGTTTAACATACGACAAAAAGTATGTCGTTGGATTCTTGTTTTTACGCTCAAGTTTCGTTTCAAAAAACAAAGTTACCTCAGTATCTCATAAAATGCAAGTGATATAATGAAAAGGAATACACATATCAGTTACCCCCATTTCTTTATGCACTTCGGTGAAAACAGATTTGCAATAACTTCTACCGTTCAAAAATTACAAGAGATACTAAAACTGTGATTCGCCTATATATTATGCACTTCGGTGCACATATCTTTAAAATTATTATTATTATTATTATTATTATTATTATTATTATTATTAATTTAAAAATAATAATAATAATATTCTCACATCGAGAACGAGACACTTATCTATATTTTTTTTATCATTTGGTGTTTTCTAATTCGCTCATTCATTCCTTTGTGGTGCTGTGTTAGTTTTGTTGAGTGAAGTACTGTGCGTTAATGAGATTTAAAGATGTGTTCCTAAACAGCTTTATAAATTAAATGGGCACGATCTACATTACCACTTGACACCTATAGGGACGTTAATATTCAATCTGTTACAATGATAAGTGCTGTAATATTATTAAGTCCAGCCAAATGTCGTTGAAACAAGTATCAGTACATGAATCAATGCAAATAAGCTTATAAATTTTGACAAATTGACACCAGGGTGCGATAATCCAATGTGGGTACGATAATTGTGAAATTCTGTAAACCAATTTGTTTCCAGAATGCATGGCATGGGAAGTCTTGGTTGAGATGGAATTGCGTACTTCTGATAATTGTTTGGGTAAAAGTAGAGAATGAGACGTAAGGTTTTTGTATTTCTTGTAATTGTAGGGTTAATTTATTGCAAACACTATAATTCGGAACCCACATTTTTAAAGATCTTTGCATTATACGTGAAGTAATCAGTTGAATTGCGTGCGTATTTCCTCTGTTACGATTATACACTAATATGTCCTGTATTCAGAAATATGAGGTGTCAATCAACGTCTCTGCTGATGAGGAAACTGGCCATTTAGAGAATTAGTCTATAATTCTCCTACAAGTATTCTTTACCTGATTTTTGAAATTATATTAACATGTTGTCATGTGTATTTTCACATTTAAATGGTACGGACGAAAAAAGTGTTGAATACTCACAACTCTATGTAATTTCAGTATTTTATAAAATGTACAAGCCTCTAGTATGCTTAACAGATCTATAACAATGCAATTATGGTACTTGGACACCGATGGAGGGAGGAATTTCAGTTTCACAGGTACAGAAACTTCGTACACTCTTTTGTTCCGTTCCATAGACAAAACTGTCCATTCCGATTTCAACATTTTCACTATTTGAGATAGTTTCCTCAGATGCACAGTAGACAATGTCATGTTGTTTAAACAATTGTTAAACATTGGCAATGACCGGAAAGGTCTCTAAGGGCTTTAACTGAAGTCTTTGCAGTGTTTCTCATTCGGAGGTTCTAGGTTCTAGTCTCGATAGTGGCATGATTTTCGACAAATATCTAGATGGCTAGGTAGAATTCAGTCGCTGTCTGGAGAAGTATTCAAGCAGCCGGCTGATCGACGTTTCTCCGAACAATACCAGTCGAATGCCGAAGCTGTACCCTATTAAATGGACCAAAACTGTGATCGTTCTTTCCTTCCTGTTGCTTGTCGTATCCTCTCCCCTTACTCACTCTTTTACTTATATTACAGTACCTCACATGCCGGAAGACAGGTCGGGAACATTGAGTTTGTCCCGGCTGGGACGGTTCCCCTCCTGTGGAAGATACCTTATTGGGGAAAAGCCCACTATCCGACGGTCGGTCGGCGCCGGATATCATCTTCCATCTCGGCCAAGATCAACGACAGACCCTCCCGAGGAAAAGAACATGCAATACATTAAGGGACCAATGACCTTAGTAGGTGAAGCACCTGAAATCACTAACCAACGAATAAATCATTTGCTACGGTCTTTTGATTTCCCAACTGTTATCTACATCAACAGAAACTAATAAAAGATTGCAACGTACTTATTGACTAGCTTGGCTGTAAGACAACGGAGGAGTTTCCATACAGTGTTTGCGCTTGGCGACGGTTTTGAACTCTTTTCTAATCATAAGACAAGGATTTGAAGGCCAAACTCTCACGAAAACCTAATAAAAGCTCTATTCGTAAATGCCCAAAACGATGAAACTGCATGTGTTCCTAAACAAAGACATAAGGAATAAACTACGCTGGGGACCATTCTTGAAACCTCTTATTGGCATGTTACTGCTAAGATTTACTTTTGTTACAAAGTTATAAAACATAAAATAGAATTTGATACTATTATTGTCGACTTAATGCCACCAAAGAATGGTATAAGTATTAAACAACACACGGTCAGTAGCTGAAAAACAGAGTCGGGTTGGATATATACCTCGGCAATCGCTTTACTTTACGAGCAGGAGCGGTGGCTCAGTGCATCAACTGAACTGCGCCTCTGGCAGGGTGGTCCCAGGTTCGAGTCCTGACAGCAGGAGGATTTTCGACACTAGCTTTTCAGCTATGTCCAATTCAGTCGCTGTGTGGAGGAGAATTCTATCGACTGGCTGCTCTGATCTGTAGTTTTCCGTGGTTTCTCCGATCAACACACAGGCGAATGCCTAACAAACGGGCCACGGACCGCGCGCGATCTTTCCTTCCTCTTCCTTGTCCTATCCTTACCACTTACACTAACATGCACTACACTACCACACATGCAGGGAGACCGCTCGAGGGCTTAGAAGTTGTCCCGGCAGGAATGGTTTCCCGCTGGTGGGAATTACCTGCTTAGGGAAACCCCGTTAACCGACAGTAGGTCAGCACCGGATCTGGCTATCCAGCGGAGGAAGACCACCGCCACTTCCTGAGGAAAAACACGCTCTATATTTATGGTACTAATGACCATAGTAGTTGAAGCGCTCGGAATCACTAAACAATCAATCCAGTTCACTAACTTGAATCGCGTCTTTTATATAATATTCATTGATCTAAGAACGCAAATAATCTTAATGTATGCAAAGAGTTTCAAAAATGTTTAAAATGTTTGAGGCCCTACACGAATAGACCCGCAGCGGGTGCGGCGCGGGAGGATCCCAGGTAGTGGAATTCCGTTCACGCCAGAGCGTCAGTTATGAGACAGCCTTTGGTGACGGTTGGCAAGGTCGCTCGACCCAGAGGGGAGTGAAGACTCCCGAACACGGGTGGACTTCCTCGAAACTCGAGCTGTAGCGGAAAAAACGCGTCTGACTGCGTTACAAATTTCGCCGCTGATTAAACGCTGCCTATCCGTTGCCGCGACGCTCGCCTGCCGCGCAGGTCTGAACGTGCTCTTAAGGCAACACGTGACGCGAAACGCCCGCTGCAGCCAATCCGCGTAAGCCGCGGATCTTCTGCGTCAGACTGTGGGAACCTTCATTGTTATCTTTGTGGATCAATGAAATTTATCAGGGGCTGGGTTAGGCATCACTTCGCATTATCATACATCCAAGTACGGCGGGTTGCAGAAGTGAATATGTACGTTCCCCTTTCATGAACGGCTGGATTTATAAGTTTACGCAGAAGCTTGCGCAAGGTATACAAATACCCCAAGGAACATTGTAAACAAACAAAAAAAATTCAAATTACTACACTTATGTGAATGCAACGACGTAAAATATATTGCATTGTATTGAAACATACATAAACTGGTCTACACACCATCTTTGAAAAGTAACAACAAAAACCGTGATGGAGTATATAAATACCACTCGCGAGCACTGGATTGATGGTTCTAAGCGCGTCAACTGCAACTGCCAGCTGACAAGCTAATGTCGAAAATCCTTAACAGTCGGGACTCAAACCTAAGACCTCCCGTTCAGAGGGTTTGAAGTGACATCAGTTGATTTGCGATCTTCTGATTCTGACTGGTAAATGTAAAAGTCCACTTTCCATTCATTCAAGGACTACACCAGAGAGAGACGATCAAATTAGTCACCTTCATATGGTTCATCTTATTGATTCAGAATATCACTGACAAGCCTCTGAGATCCACAAAGAGACGACATACGACGAAATAAAAAACCGAGTACATGAAATAATAAAATTACATTTGTATTATTGGAATAAAATGCCATTTAGATTATTGCCATATAATTTATCTGCACTTTTCCACACAACTGTTAAATGGTCAATACAATTTTATATATTATATTAGACAACAACTCTGCGTTCAAACGAATCATTTTGAACGCATACGAATTAATATGAAACAACAAAAAGTATCCCTTATTTCTGATTGATTGATTGATTGTTAGTGATTTCGGGCGCGTCAGCTACAATGGTCATTAGTCCCGTAAATGTAGCATGTGTTTTTGCTCGGATCTTTCCGCACTAAATGGTGAGATTCGGAAACCTACAGTCGGCTAACGGGGTTTTCCCCAACAAGCTATCTCCCAACACCGTGGCACGCGTGGAACAAGATTTAAGTTTCTGACCGGTCTCCCGGCATGTGTGATAGTGCAGTGCATGTTAATGTGGGTGAGAGTGTAAGGGGAGAGGAGAACGCAAGGATGAGGAAGGACAGATCGCGCGCGGTCCGTGGCTCGTTTAGTAGGGCACTACTCTGGCATTCGCCTTGTGTTGATCCGAGAAACCACGGAAAACTCCCGATCAGAGCAGCCGACGCTAGAAGTCTTCTCCAGACAGCGACTGAATTTGACCTAGCAGAAGAGCTAGCGTCGAAAAATCCTGCCACCGTAAATGACTCGAAAAAGGATCTCCATCAGTTGATGCACTGAGCCACCGCTCTCGGTCCTTGTTTCTGGAAAGTGTTTTAAGCGTTTAAGTACACGTTGGCGACAAGAAGCTGCCACAGCAGCAAGTCTTTAACAGACGTACCAATGAGGTTTTTTTATCTGCACAACTTCAATTGGAAGTAGGGATCAATGGCGAAACCCATGATAAATTGAAATTTAATTCATTGAACGTTTTTACATTGAATAACTAAAAATAGTTGCATTTAGTAATTACTTTAATAATTTTCTGCATGTTGCTTTTCAATATTACTTTCTCGCCAGTACAAAGGTACGTAGAAAGAAATTTATGTAATCGAGCGCTGAAAAACGGCGAATGTTCGACAGAAAAACTCTATTGTGGGACCCTGGTAACAAAGAAGTGTATAAATACGCTTGCTAAATACAGAAAAAATTCTCTAATACGTTGTGAAGACAAACTCCATGTTTGTGGCATCATTGATCCCGTAAAAATTGATTGACGTCTGTCTGTCTAAGTCTGTCGTCTAAGGTCAGTGGCAGCAGCTAAACATTTCAGCCGATTTTTATCAAAATTGATATTCGTCCATGGCACTGACTGAACGCCATGTTGTGTGCGTTTGAAATGGATACTTTGATTTTTGAGAGTACTTTACATGAAGCGAGCGGTATCAGATATCAGTGACCTCGAGATAGTTCTGATTGGTTGATTTTTTTCTTGTTTCCGGGCGCGTTAACTGCTTTGGTCATTAGTCCCGTTAGTGTAGTGCATGCTTTTTTCGTGGGAGATGGCGGTGATCTTCCCCCGCTGAATGGCGAGATCCGGCGCCGACCTACCGTCGGCTAGTGGGTTCCCCCTAACCAGGACTCTCCCACCAGCGGGGCACAGGCCCAGCCGGGACAAGCTCTAAGCTCCCGACCGGTCTCCCGGAATATGTGGTAGTGTAGTGCATGTTAGTGTAAGTGTGTGTGTAAGTGAGAGAATGGGACGAGGAAGAGGAAGGACAGATCGCGCGCGGTCCGTGTCCCGTATGTTAAGGTATTGCTTCGGCATTCGCCTGGTGTGATCGGGGAGACCATAGAAAACTACCGATCAGAGCAGCCGGCCGCTAGAATTAACCTCCAGACAGCGACTGAATTCGACCTACCTGAGAAGCTAGTGTCGAAAATCCTGCCGTCCTCAGGACTTGAACCTATGACCTCCCGGTCAGAAGCGTTGCAGTGACATCAGTTGATGCCCTGAGCTACCGCTTCCGGTGAGTTAGTTCTGAGAATCTGAGTTCGGGTCTTGGTGCGGAAAAAATTGTTGCTGGTTGAAAATACTTTTGCAAGTTAATGTTCATCTGTTCTTTGGCTCGAAAGCGCGCTGCAGGCTTTGGATAACCAGTGGCAGGTTTATGTATTAGTATAATATAGTAGTTAGAAATAATGCAAGTAAGTAAGTACTTTGGTAGTACCACTAGTTTTCAATAATGGTGTACGGCAAAGGCATTCATATATTCATTTTTTCGTCGGGGACATAAATGGCGACGTTCTTTTTTGAAGAACTAGTTCAACATTTACTACGTTGCTTCATTTGCGTAAGAGCCCAACACCGAAAGAAACTAAAATAAGATATTAACGTGATTGTAGGCAAGTCTCTAGAATTTCCATGAAGCCGTTATGCAAGGTGACTGCTTCGAATATTTTTGTAATAATCTGTAAACGCGGGAAAGCGAAACCGTCACTAATAGTTCAGAAACTTTCTAATAATAAAAGATTTAAAAGATGGAACAGGAAGAGGATATGGTGTACATGCTAAGAAAGCTAATAGAAGAATATAATAAATGGGGATTAGATATAAATTTTAATAAAACCGAATTTTATATGCATTGGACAAGGAATAACAGATATAGACATGAACGGTAACAAAATTAAAAGCTGTAACACCTTCAAATATCTTGAATATTTAACACTAGAACGACGGGAGTTGGTTGCCTACCTAGAACGACGGCCACCGGTCAATTGACCGGTTGGCTTTTTTAAATGTTTGTGACGATGTCTAGGAATTGCGATGTGCCCTATCACTATTTTTAAATATTATAGATGATTTTGAAGTACATTGTAGCCCTAACAATTTGTTTTCTTTTGCGTTTGGTCTTACTTGTGACTTTTTGCTCGTTCAAAACAGTAGGAAAAAACGTAAATCATGACATTTCATGGAAATTTTTAGTTTTATTGCAGTAAAAGTAAATTAAATTTGGGTTTTAATAACAAAACATTTAATAAACATTTCAAACACAATTTTTACAATAATTTGAATGAACTATAAGAAAAATATACCGCCAAACTTGAAGGTGGTACAAATATGGCTAATCAGAAGAACAGGTCAAAGTTTGCAGGTAAGTGCATCTTAACTTTTACAACAGGTAAGTCGCTTCTCACGAATTTATATTTGGTTTTTAGTTACAAACTATAATTAAAACTAGATTTCTTACTTTTGTGTTATCGTACAGAGTAACAAAAAATTTTACGAAAAAGTAGCAAGTTTTCAAATCTTTGCGGAGCCTTTTACTTTTAGGTCCTCACATTTCTTGCAAATAGTTTGTTCCCTTTGACATTTACCACACACACGTTTTTTGCATTTGTTACATAACTTCTTTGTTTTGTTTTCATTATAGAGTGCGATTTGGCATGTTTTACGAACAGCAACATTTGAAGTTTGGACATCATTGGCATGCAACATGATCCTACTGTCTGCATAAGGTTTCGAGATTTCCTTCACAACTTTCAGGATGAAAGATTTGCGTGAAATGTTTGAATCAAAGGCCAGCTTGTACAGGGAATGAGCATTGATCATCGCTAAATCTAAAATATTATAAAATACATGAACGGGCCATCGCCGTGTGCCAGCTCGCACACTGTATTCGCAAGTCATTTCGTCGACTGTATCGACTCCACATTTTGTCTTATTGTAAAACAGTACAGTTTCTGGTTTCTTTTTCAGTCACAATGTTGATTTGTACACCGTGATGCATACTACTAAGGATAAGGACATTTTTGTTAGATTTCGCTTGATAGCTTGTCAGAGTGATATCTTCGTGCTTGTACATAACAGAGCTAAAACGAACATCTTTAGATTTCTTCAAGGAATTCGGTACTTCTTTCCTATTGCGATTGAGCGTACCGACCAGACTAGTTTTCTTTTTCCTGAGGTCTTTTGCAAGACTAACGGAGGTAAAGAAATTATTCATGTCACATTTCTACCCTTGTATTGGAAAGGCTCTACAAGACGTTTTACAACATTTTCGCCAACCCCCTCTGTGCTAGGCCTGGTCTCATTCTTGCCTAGGTATGGAAAGGCATTGATGACGTATCTAATTTTAGCGTCGGTAGCAACCCAAAATTTAATACCGAACTTATCCGGCTTATTCGCCATGTATTGTAAAAAGGGGCACCTGCATTTTGTTGGGTAAAGCTGCTCATCAACGGTAATATTCTCGCCAGGTCTGTAGCATGCTAAACAATTTTCAACAAACTTATTCCAAAGTTCAGAAACTAAGCATAATTTATCGGTTGCTTTACGGCGACCACGACTGTCTCTGTCATCGAAACGCAAAAACCTCATGATTTCTTTGAACCGATCCCTACTCATTGTCTCTGAAAAAAATGGTGGACCCCATTCTTTATCCCACAAATCACTTACAGAGGTTGACAAGCTCCACGTGCATACAGAATAGATAGAAAAGCGTTAGTGATAGTGTCCAGGACTCGTCAAGCAGCACTTGACGTGCCTCCTTTTCAATATAAAAATGCAGACATGGGCCTATATTCATGTTGCTTTGCGACGGTTTACAATAACAAAAAATGATAATAAATGTGAATGGCTATTGAAAATAAAAATCAAATTTTAGGTTGAACATTACTCAACAAATTATTTATAAGGTTCAAAACTGATAAAAAGAAAAAACTAACGTCATGAATGTCAGTAACACACACACAAATACTAAAACTATACACCGGTCAATTGACCGGAAGCCGTCGTTTTAGGTAGACTCGCTTGTTTCTCCAGTACCACATAACTTTTTTTCCAAACAAATTTATAAGATTTCACTAGAGCTTAAAATAATAAAAGTCACGTAATATCAAACTCATACATATACTAGTTTCCTAAATACGGCAGTTCGAAACTCCTAACCGGTCAATTGACCGGTGACCGTCGTTCTAGTGTTAATAGCATATTATGGAATAATCATATCCACCAAGATGTCAAAAGAAGGATATTCCATTGTGTGGTAGAAAATATAGTACTATATGGACCGGCAATGTGGCCACAAACACAAAAAAGAAGAGATAAGATAAGGACCGTGGAAATAGACTACATGAGACAATGCCTGCAACTTACTCGAAAGGACAGTGCGAAATGAAGAAATATGGAGAAGGATGAATATAATTTTTTCTGTTACGAAGACCTTGGAAAATAGAGCACTACAGTGGTATGGACATGTTCAGAGAATGTCAGAAAACAGATGGCCACATAAGATCTTAAAATGGCAACCACCTGAGAGGCGAAAAAGAGGAAGACAGTTTTGAGAATGGGAAAAATACATCCAGGAAGCTATGAAGGATAGAGGCCTCAAACCACGAGATTGGGACGATCGAGAGTTGTGGAGGGTGAAAACGGGAAGTTCCTAAGGGGAAATGCGGAAGAAGAAGAAGAAGAAGAAGATGATGATGATGATGATGATGGAACAGGAACTCCTGACCTAACAAAAGATATTGAAAAAACACTGCTCTGCGATCCGTAGTGGCCAGTCGCCGTAGAAAAGCAACTCTTACGATTTTGCTTCATATCAAACACCATGAAACAAAAATTTATTCTGATAGTCATATCATTTGTTTTATATTTATTCAACAGCAAATTTTAATTATCAAATTAATTTATTTTCATATTCTTTATGTCATAAATATTTCATATTCAATTTTAAAACAGTCTCTAATATTTAATAATTATTAAAATGCATTACTAGTAACAATTACTGCTTGCATTAATAAAAGATTTATGTTCTTTCTGTTTCTTTTTCAATATTTACGTCTGTGTGTTTTATTTTCCCGTTGATGAGTTCCTGTTATTTACCCGCATTACTGTCCGCGGTTCCGTTGTGCCTTCGTGGTGAGTCACGTATCAGGCATTAGTTTGCTAGCCGCCTTCAACGCCGTCAATGCCTCATTAAAAGTTGTGGTAAAACATCGACGCCGCGTCAATATTGTTCGTGGCGCAATTACTGCTGCTTGCCTAGGCACCGCTCGCGCTGCCTCCCCTCCCTACCCACCACCCCCTTCCACCCGCCACTCCTACCCCACGTTCTCTTGCCCCAAGCTGGTCTTTTTCATCAGCTATTTCATCACTGTTGACGACAGTTGTTGATTAGTAGAAAGTTCTATGAACTGATTTAATGAACTTATTGTACCTACAGAGGTGGCCAAATTATTGTAGTGAGTGATTTATTAAGACAAAATTATTTTGTATATATATATATATATATATATATATATATATATATATAACACGCCCACCTACTATCTTCCACACGTGGGGAGAGCGTGATAGTATGAATGCTCGTGTAGCGAGCTTAAAATTCTCAGGAAGCAGGATCTTATGGGTATGAGGAGGAAGGTCTGAACCCTTGACACAATGAATCAGATAAAATACGAATAAAATGAGCATATATTCAACAAAAAATTACAGTGGCACATTTATATAATAGGATTATGCACTTTAAATAGTTGGTCACTGAGAAAAAGAAAGAAAACCAGACAAAACAAAAAAATGGCGTCATCTCGACTGCCTGAACACACACCAATTACAAATCACAATTTGCTCCTTCTTCTTTCTGAATTTTTATCTACTACATTATTTTCCTCTTTCTACTCTAGTTTTTCCGTGCACGGCTTTTAAAATGAGTTTTACACTTGTTCTAAGGTATCCCGTTCACAGGTGCTAGCCTTGGGCATCGCACTCACTGTAACATTGTGAACTTTAAAGAGAGAAAAAATAAAACGTAGCATACACGTTACTTAAATTTGACACCATTACGTATCACAGAAAGCAATTACTTTTGACACAATACAATAAACCATGACTTTTCCAGATAACATCGCTGTACAACATACGAAAATCGTGAATTATTCAAGAAAAATTGTACAAGGTATGGCCTCTTTGGATGAATTTAATAACACGTGCAGTAAATGAACTTGAAACTGCCATTCACATCGTTCGGAATACTTCTCCACCTATTCTGAACTTTCACCCACTTTTAACACGAATTGTGGTGTATTTACTGCTATTCTCTTTCTCCAACTGATCGCCGCATAAAAGTTGCCAGTTCTTTTACATGAACAGCTCCGCATCGCTCGCCTGTAGGTGACCTAGTGGATTTTCTACCTCTCGCAACCTCGCGTTGCAACCCGTCTTCGCTCGCTGTCCCACGTTGTTACCAGTTTCCTTCCCTCGAGCTCTGGACTCCGCCACACCTCCAATTTCCACATCCTTCTCTCGTTCTCCGGACTCGTACGATTCTCGTTCCTGTCCAAATCTTCTCACCTACGCTCCAATTGTTGCTGAAGTTATGCTTAAATGCTCGGCCTACCTACCACACTTTGGGCGTGTGTGGTCTCAGCGTGCAATATGAGATGCTGGATTTAGTTAATGTCCTTCTGCACGAATTTTGCAAATTTCAAATTATTTCGAAGTCAAACAATCACTTCACTTGCTCTCTCAAATATTGTGAATGTTAATGCGAAGAATGGTTGTGCACTGCACTTCTCAATTACATCACTTTCGTTGATACGCTTCTCAAGATAACGTTTCACTACCAAGTAAAAATAAACTTTTATGCTATCAAGTTACAATCGCCTTGAGAACTCAGTCTAGTCGCCGTCGCTGCTGCAATCATAGAGAGCTCCTCCGAGGCGCGCCGCGATACTTATGGTACTCGCGCTTGGGGAAATTTTTGGAGGGGTAAATGTTCTGCTCTTCTCGTGACCTCCCAGAAAAACATTATCCGCTAGTTCGGGCGTCAGAGTTCGGAAAGGTATGGGTAGATGGCGCGTTTACAAGCCATCATTCCGCCGCGTACTCGACTTCTTTCTGTTCGCGGGCTTCATCTCGTAGCTGATGGTGGCGTTATGGGGTTGTCTAATCCCATGACGTCACTATATATATACAATTATCTGTGTGCACAGACATCTAATATTATATAAACACGATCTTACTCATAATAAGCGTATTTGTTGTAAGTCGTTGAAGAACAATTTTGAATCAAATTTTTCAATTTCAAGTTTTTACAAAGAGTTGTTTTATGAGCCAGTTTGTATAGCCTTCTTCTTTTGAATTTTAGATTTAATATTTTTATTAGGATTCATATCAGTGCTGTTTGCTGTCCCTTGAAGCACAGGCTGAAAATTGTCTCATATTTTCCAACTTTGTTTTCTGTTGTAGCATAATATGAAGCGCAGTCATGCATTAATTGCTTTTATTCACCAATTTCTTTCATTGCACTAATTTGTTTGAGTGGATCACAGCTTCCGTACGACCTCAATGTTTTAATCATGCTCTATAATATCATTAATTGGTATGTACATTTCAGGTATTAACAGGCATTACTCTCCTAACCATAACATATTTCTGTTCTTCTCAGGACACATTGAAATCCATTAAGGTTATTTAATTCCATTAATTTACTGAAGTCCATTAATTTACTGTATCAACACAGTCACACATAAAAAAATTGTCTGACCCAAAATTGTCTATGTATTTCGCCGTGCTGAATCCGAATCTGAAGCAAATTTGCGCCATCACCATTCAATTTATTTCTTAAATTACGAAACAATACCGCAAAATGTATTTTTTGTTTTTAATTCCAAGGCCTTTGTTGTTGTCAGATCTCAAGACCTAAAGCATGTTTCTCTATGTATTTCGACAAGCTGAATCCGAATCTTAAGTCGAAATTCCGCCACCATCATCCAAATTTTGTAAATCACAAAAACCATCGTGAAATTGTATTTTTTTTTTTGTTTTCGAAGGTTGTTGTGAAATCCAAAGACCTGAAACATTTTTTTTCGATAACCGAAGTCAATTGCAACCCCCTTTTTTTTGCAAAAACCAATTTGTATTTAAATTAAAGGGTACTTTTTTATTAAAAAAAGGAAACTGATGGTGTAACTCTGGCTTCTGATTCAGATTGATTGCTTCGTCATACATAGAGAAGCATGCATCAAGTTTTCGAGGCTAACATCAACTCCCGAAAACAAAAATACAATTTCACGGTTTTTTAAAAAATCTGGAGGGTGGTGCGCAATTCTGAATTTAGATTCGATTCAGTATCCAAATACATAGAGAAACAGTGTCAAGTCTTTCGGTCTGACAACACCCCTCTAAAACAAAAAAAATACCAAGTCACGATGTTTTTTGCGATTAAAAATGGAGGGTGATGACGTAATTCTGGCTGCAGATTCGGATTCAATGCGTTGAAATACATAGAGTAACATGTGTCAAGTCTGTGTGTCTGATAATTTATTGTGTGCCTGTGTAATTTTCCCACCTCTGAAATTCTTGCTTTTTAATAAAATACTGTTTAGTTCGATCCCAGTAAACAATTCTTTCTGTGGAGTTCACTTCTAGATCTCGAAATATCTACATCTGAGAAGCTAAAAATCTATAATCCCAGAGTTGAAATGTACCGTGCAGCATGTAATACGCGTATTATGCCAAAGTACATATTATAAAATGCTGCCAAGTGTTAATTAACAAACAGAAATATTGAAACGCATGCAGTTAAATTGTACAAAAAAATCGTCAATTTAATTTGACCTACTCGTAAGTTCTGATATTAAGTTGATGCAGAAGTACTTGTACCACTCGCATTATGGAATGGCGTAATGGAAAAAAGCTGCTCTGTAAATATGCAATAGATGTCCAGAAGTAATTCATTATATAGATTACGTCCTAAATATTTGTGAGAACTCGTTGAATACACAGGCTGGAAAACTGAACCGGATATGGTAGCTTGCTTGTCTGTTTGCTGACATTTGTGAAGCATAATCTACAAAACTCTACACTTTTGAACTTGAATCGAGATAATGCATCCTTATGGAATGCGAGTAATTTTATACCTAGAATTATTACAATGAAGGTTTTATGTGGACAACAATTTGTAAATAATACACGTCTTCTTTTCTTAGAATAGGAATTATTGATGAATCAATGAAGCTACTATAGACGAATACATAGTTCTAAATAGTGTATTAGAGCTTTAGCTTAATTGGATCGTGCAGTACGTCATGTTGATGTTTTCTTGTTCTGTACCACATTTACATTTATCGTTATAATTTATTATTTATTAAGTGCGTGGTTTCATTATTGATACATATAGTATGTTGTCAGTATTACTAGTTCCATCAGTGTACAATCTTCCCTTTTATTCTCATTCTCTCACAAATTCAGTCCCTTCAAATTTGCAATCTGCTGTCGCCACGTAGTTTGCATCGGGCGAATTCTAGCTCCAAAGCAAACTGAATATGATTAATGAATGAACCGTAGGGGTGATGCGTGTATGTTTTGTATCGGGTCACGCGAGTGACGATGGCGTCAAATTAGCGCAGCTGGTAGATGCGCCTCTAACCACAGCGCGGCGCTTTCGTGGATTGAAATGCGACGTCGCGTGTGGAAGGGCGATGGACGAAGGGCTAAGGGAGTCACAAAAGTGCGCCTGGTAAAGAGCTACGGGTGAAGTTCGCCCGCCGACGACTGTGGAGGGTGTTGCTCATGAAGAGTTTTGGACGAGGGACACGAGGTGAAGGGTGTAAGGTGAAGAGCAAAAGGCAAATGGCCCAAGGGGGGAAGGCAAATATCCAAGACAATGGCAAAAAGGGAAAGATCAAGAAAGAAAAGTAAGGTCACAAGGCAAGGACATAAGGTGATTAGCACGAGAAAAGAGCACAGGGTGAAGGTCACAAGGCAAATGGCATTGGCTGAAAGGGACAAGGTGAAGGCCGTAAAGTGAAAGACATTGTAGGAATTCTGATTTGGTGTTGTTGACGTTCTTATGCAAAGAAATAAAAGAGGTCATCTTCATCAACATAGTATTACATAGTCAACATAGCCATACTATGGACGAAAATGACCCCTTTTATTTCTTCGCAATACGAAAGGCGTGAAGTGAAGAGCTCAACGCAAGGACATAGGCGAAGAGTACTTGGTGAAGGACACAAGGGGAAAGGAAGACGGTGAAGGGCTCGTTGTAAACATGCGTTGAACAGAGAAGTTGCATAATATATCAGAGAGTCTAGGCTAGCAATGAGAGTTTTAAACCACGATATGAGACAAGAGTATAATAAATGTACGTTGTGTTCGGGTTTTAGATTTTGTGGCCCTCTGCGATTAGTATGCACTCTGGAATTCACTTCTCCCCATAGCACCTTATTCACAGTTTTTAACTGTTTCTGACATAAATAAAAATAAAAATTTGAATCGACTATTCTTGAGAACGTAGGAAATATTTTCAACAGCGTTCATTTTGAGAGTAAGGTCTAATAACCTATCCCGTATATATAATTTCAACTTTTTTCGTGAATTTCTTTCCTATCACTTCTCCATTTTTTCTTGTTAATTCTTGTCAGCGTTGTGGAGTTAGTAAGAAATAATTGCAACTGCCTCACATACGAGAATCGGTTTGTTAGAGATGGAAAAATCCCCAACGTTTCCTGTTTTTAGGCGGCTATTTTGCCGCTTGTAAGGTGACCGTACAGACGTCTATAGGAGTGCACTATTTATTAAGGTATGAGATCGTACCTTGGACGTAAGGTAAGACGTTTTGACTTGAAGATCCGTCACGTGTCTGTTAGTGGATAACGTCGCTACCTTACGCGTGGTGCTAAAACTCCCTATTAATTCAAAATTTATTGCTTATTTATCCTTGAAAATAGATTTTATTACATGGGGTTTTTTGTTGTTGTTTTCTCTCTTTCAGAATTCAAAATTTATTGCTTGTTTATCCTTGAAAATAGATTTTATTACATGGAGTTTTTTCTCCCTTTCAAAATTCAAAATTTAAGTAGTATATGACTTAGTGTAGGGATCACAGAATTTTGAAAATGTGCACACAATTCACTTTTCCCCATAGCACGTCATACGCAGTTTTTAACTGTTCTTTTTACGTAAAATAAATAAATAAATAAAGTAGTATAAATACCATTTGAGACTCTCACACGCAACCAATCTTTATAAATGAGGTGTCTAAAGAAAGAGAATTTCACGGAGACGTGAATCTATGAAAGTTTAGTTCAAAAACCGCATCTAAATATTCATGTCAAATACAACCCGCAACACTCAGAATTTTTTTGAATCTGTATTATTAAATAATTTCACAGTGAACCGTTCTAAGCCCTTATAAACTAAAATTTTGAATCAAATTCAAATTTTATACCTTAATCTACAGGATGTTCTTAAACCAATTATATTTTTGCTGGATCGACTCTCCTCGATTCATCCCCACTTGTTCAGAGCCTGTAGACTTTGCAACAGTATGTGAAATTCAACTAATTATTTGATATTCTACGCGATTTAATTACACGTGTATACCATTCTACTCGTTAATACGTTAAATAAGAATAGTTCATATTGACAAGGTTGTATTATATAGCTATCAATTACAAGGAGTCATAGTGCAAGTGACGGAGGGTAAGAGAGTCTTGAAGAAAAATATATACTACTGCCTTAATATGGAAAAGCAATATTAGGGAAGAGGGTGGGCGCTTTCAAGAGTTATCGCACGCAGCCAGTATTATGATATTTTGAGCATTGGGAACATATTATTATTTTTAGATAGCGGTACTTTCTTAAGCTTTTTAGGACGTATCGATAATTCATATTACTGTATTTTCATTAAAATTATAATATTTTCTGACTGCTTCTATTGGGAAATAGCTGGTGTATTTGTATTGAAAGAAGTAGTTATTGAGTGCTCGCAGCTGGCCTGACACTTTAGGCCCTCTTCTAGAAGCACAATACACACGCACTGAGCACCTTTCCTCTTCCTACCTCTGTTCCCCCACCCCCACCCCGCTCGCCAAGGCCTCCGACGCTCGACGCTTGATGCCTCGTAATTAACCCACGCTGTGCCTTTGAAGACGATCCTCATCACGTTTTCTTTTGAAGGCCGCCATCCGTGGCCGCTCGCTCTTCCCGGGCACCTCTCCCGCCGCCCCTCTCCGTCCCAGCCCCACTGCCCATCCACTGTCTCCACTCCTTCCCACTACTGCCGCTCGCCTCGTCCAGCCCAACCCACTCCGATCCGCTCCGCCCGCTCCCGCCCGCTTCCCCCGCTCTGCCCCGCTCCCGCTCTGCCCCGCTCCCCTCTCCACCGCGCTCCGTGCTGCCCACCTCACCGCTCCAAACCCGCTCCGCCCCGCTTTATTTCTCACTGCGCCGTCCCGCCATCTCCCTTCCCTGCCCACCCCGCCCCACTTTTTCCTGCTCATCCCGTTTTCCACGCCCCTCTTCTCCACTCCTTCCCGTTCCACCCGCCCAGTTTCACCGTCTCCTTCTCCTGCTCCTCCTCCAGTTGCGTCGTTCTCCCACACGGCTTCCCGTGTGTGCACTGCTTCCCGTCGTCTTTGTAGGGCGGTCTCTCCCTTCCGCCTGGCCGCCGACGAGCCCTCAGTGCTCCCCCCTCCCCGTCTCGCAACCCTTTTATCACCTCGCGTCGCCCAGAATGTTCCACGGGGCTCTCCGTCGCCTTTTTCACGAAGCAAACTCTCCTTCCTTGGATTCTGTCATTGTTTTCTCATGGCAAAGTTTTCTTCAATTTGCTTTTACGTAACGTACCGGACAAATTTTTCTTTTGTCAAATTTTATGTGATCAAGCTTATATTTCTCGTATCATTTAAATGTGGCATATGGTAAACACCTATGGTTGTGCCGACATTCCAATGGCTACAGAATGACATTGTAAATGTAAAAAAGTCGTCGTAGAAGCGAATTCAACGCAAACTAATAGGAAATACGTGAGGTAAAGAAAAAATACTCATTCTCTTACAAGTGACGTGAATCAACAACTACTATTTTAAAAATATATGCTGGTCTTCTTTCAAAGATCTAACATTGAAGGATAAACTGCATTGCGAAAAATATCTCTGGGTTTAATATTGGAAATGAGAACGAGTTCGAAAATAAATTTGTATTCTTGTCATTTCTAAAATATTACAGATATCAATGACAATTCGAATTACTACATATTTACAAACGTACTTTATTCTATTCCAAAAAGGAAATAAAAAGTAAATTGCAATCGTTTTTCAGAGAAAAATTGACAAAGTCACTATATCAGCAAGTGATCCTCCCAAATGATAATATCATTATGTTTTCCGGAACGGCAGTACTAATCCTGACGTATTTGTCAATTTTTTAGCTAAAAGATTTTAATCTGACAGTTATACCTGATACGTCCATCCATCCCTCCATCCATCCATCCATCCATCCATTCTTTCCTCTGCTCATAAAGACATCCCAAGATTCGGGTACAAATTTGAGTGCATCTCCACTCTCCTGCACGAATATTAATGTTATTGGAGAAAGCAGTGACAAATCTTAATCCTAAAGTGTGTAATAGGTAACAACTTAAAATAACCTTAAAAACGTATTTTATGACTGAAAGTTTGAGAGCGTATTGTTAAAGGGATTCGAAAACACATTTCCTCCATACAGAACCAAAATAATGGTACACTGTATGGTATTCTATGAAGAATAGGTAGGAATAATAATATTAGCAAAGATAGTATTACTTTCTCTGTCTCAATTTGTCACAGAAGTCTATGCAATAAAATGTTTTACGAATCTATATCGTTTACGTCTTTGAAAATATCTGAAAAATACATTACGTATATAATACTATGTTCGAATAGTATTTTATCATTTTAATAAATTGCCAATACAAATGTAATTCGCTAGTATAATTTTGTATAGTAATATCGTAAGAAATATTAGCAATTATTTTATAAATGTTTGGTTAACACAAAACTTAACACAAAATTAGAATATATAGTCACATAAATCTACTTTTATCTACAATAATTTTACAGGCTCTGTAACATTTCAAATAACCATTTTCCTCCCAAATGGATAGTATACTACACAACATGGAAACAGAAATATCTGTTCCTTGAAGGCTTGTAAATAATGTAAGGAATATTATTTATAAGCCAAGCATTTTAGTGTACTGGAATGCCTATTCCAGAACACTAAAAGGAATCACTCATCCTTCTAGAGTTTATTTTTCGCATTTTCCCTGCACAAAATGTGTCATTTCATTCCCGAAAAAGGAAGATTTGTTACGTAGGAACGAGATCTTGTCATTGGATCAGTGACGGTATCGGCGCTTTGAAGTAGACTGCGAGGCGACGCGTCGCGGTGCTGCGCCGGAAGAGATTAAGGACTGCGAGGGCGTGGCGGGGGGGCAAGCGGAGGCGAGTCGAAAGGGCGTGGCGGCGGAGAGGAGAGCGGAGGGCGGGGAAGAGCAGAACGTAATGCGGGACGGGAGTAGAGGAGTGGGGAGGAAAGAACTGATGGAGTGGGGGAGGAGCGTGTGTGCGGATGTGGGCACGGGCGGGGCGAGAAGGGAAGGGCGTGGCGGAGCGGGGGACAGCTCCTCCAGACAGCGACTAAATTCGTCATAGCTGAAAAACTATTGTCGAAAAGCTCGTCATCGTCATTGTCTCCTCATTGTCTTCTCGTCATCGAAAAACTATTGTCGAATGCTTCCGTCAGCATTCAAACCAAGTACCTCCCGGTCAGAGGTGCTGCAGTGACATCAGTTGATGCACTGAGCTACCGCTCCCGGTGGGCGGAGAGAGAAGGGGTGAGGATAAAATGGGCGGGGGGAGAAGGGGCGGAGAGAGGAGGGGCGTGATCCGATGGAGCAGGGTAGAGAGGAGCGGAGCGGGTCGGGAGGTCAGAGTGGGGAGGGAGGGGGGGGAATGTGGCGATCGTGAGCGCGGGGCGGGCGAGGGAGGCGGAGCGGGGCGGGGTGCGAATGCGTGGGCGTGGGCGTGGCAGGGAGGGCTGAAATGACGGGGGCGCGCGCTTCTTTCGCCGTGCGACGAGTGACGACAGCGGCTGCGACGTCGGGGAGCATAACCTCTTCCGCTGGGAATTGCATTACGCGCGCTACAAAGGGCTGCGCAGGCGGCGCGGCGCGGCCGCCACCGCGAGCGGTGGGGGGAGGGCGGGGGCGTGGTCCTCCGGCGGTTGGGAGCAGGGGCGCGAGGCATGGACGGCGTGAGTGGTGTAAGAGGCGCGGGTGGGGGTTGGGGCACAGAGGAACGGCGGGGATCGTGGTAACTACGTGGGCGGCGGGTTGGTGTAAAGGCGTGGAGGCGTGGGCGCCGTGGGCGGTGGGATCGTCGGCGCCGTGGGCGACGGCGGTGGTGGGGTCGGCGGGGCGGCGTGGGCGGCGTAGGTGGCGTAGGCGGCGTGGGCGCGTGGGCGGCGTGGACGGTGGGGCGGCAGGGGCGGCGGGGAGGCTTCGGTGGGGGCGGCGGAGGGTCGGCCGGGATGTAGGGGCGGCGGGGCGGCGGGGCTGCGGCGAGCGGTGGGGCGGCGGGGAGCCGGGGTGGCGGGGCGGCACGGGTGGTGCGGGTGGTGCGGGCGGTGGTGGGGCGGGGCCGGCAGGGGCGGTGGGACGAAGGTAAAAGACGGTGTATATCTTTAAAAAGATGGTGGTGGAGGAGATGCCTTGATGGTACAGGTCATGGCTTCGGGTCGCAGGCAACGCGACGGGAAACGCGAACTGGGGAGGGGGGCACCGCAGGGCTTCGGGTGGAAAGGTTTCGCGAAGGCGGCGATTGCCGACATGGCATTGTAGACGCGGGCACTGCCTTGGCAGACGACAGCATAGATGTCGTGTGGGTGCAATGGATGAGAGGAACGCAATAGACGCTCACAGTCATTGGACAGTGAGTGCGCAGGATTTGCTATATGTTTGCGAAATACAGAAAAGAAGGAACTTACGTTAATGTAGGTCTATGCAAATAGAGAAGATAACCGAGTAGGGGTGAAGTGCAGCGACAGAAACGAATGGGTGCAGACAGATGATGCAAGGCACAATATATTAATTATTAGAAAAGAAGCAATGAAATTCATTAATATAGAAAGAATGAATTGACGAGAAGAGCTAAATTCGAATAGAGGACCGGCAGTGGTAGCCCAGTGTTTGAACTGATGTCATTGCAGCGCCTCTGACCGGGAGGTACTAGATTCGAGTTCTGACGGAGGCAGGATTTTTGACACTAGCTTTTCAGCTAGGACGAATTCAGTCGCTGTCTGGAGGAGAATTCTATCGGCCGGCTGTTTTGATCGATAGTTTCCCGTGGTTTCTCCGATCAAAACCATGCGAATTCTGGAGCAGTATCTTAAGAAACGGAACTTGGACCGCGCGTGATATTTCCTTCTCCAATTTCCTTTCCTTTTCCTTGTCCAAACCTCTCCCCTTACACACACACACACACACACTTACACTAACAAACACTAAATTATTACATATTTGTGGTGACCGGTCGGTAGCTTAGAGCTTCTTCGAGCTGTGGTGGTGCCCCGCTGGTGTGGAGTCCTGGTTAGAGGTAAACCCCGCTAGCCGACGGTAGGTCGGCGCCGAATCTTTCCGTCCAGTGGGGGAAGATAACTGTCATATCCCGATAAAAAAAACATGCACTACACTTACGGGACGAATGACCAAAGCAGTTGACGCGCCCGAAATCACTAAACACTCAACCAACCAAATAAAGATCCGCAGGAGTTGAAGGTTCCGGTACAGAGAGAGGAGTCGCGATGGGCAGGGAAAGGGTATGGCGGCGTCTTCACGCAGGAATCGTTCTCTGCGCGTCGAAAGGGGCGTGGCAGGGGGTGACTGAGAAGCTGCGGAGCGGCGTAGTGCTTCTTCCACCCTCGCAACTCGCTTACCCCCACCCCTCCAATCCCACCCGCGCCCCTCGTGAGCGCTCTGGAAGAAAGCGAAGGCGGTAGCGACTGCTTCTGAGGGGCGGGACGAGGGCGATGAGGTGAAAAGCGGAACCACGGAGGTGAGGAAAGTGTTGCCGGAGGCGGAGGTGCCGCGGTTTGCCTGCGTGCGAGAGCCGGAGGCGGTGTGTGCCGCCCCCAGCCCCGCCCCCAACCCCGCCCACAGCTCCCGCCCCCCGATTCAACCCTCCCGCCGTCGCTGAAGGCGGTCGTTGGCTGTTCCTGGATGGATCGCCGTGTTCGCTGCACAGGGCTGTCCTCGAAAGAGCGCTAGGGGTTTGCATCTGACAAAGAATCTCCGTCCTTCTATGGGAGCTGCGTTGTATTGTCTAATATAGCATAAAAGCATGATAAAAAAGCGAGTTTAAAAATCTTTCTATTCCCTAGCTCCCATTTACTTATTCACCCAAACTGGGAGGGGTGGTCATTCTTCTAACACGCAAGAATTTCATTTAGCAAGCCTTGTTTAGAATGGACCAAAAATCGGACTTCGTTATTCACGAATTTAAAGATCCTTTAGATCATTTGTATGTAAACAGTGCAATAGCTGATGTCACTGTAGGGACTGGGATATCCTAGGTTCACGTCCCACTGGGGCAGGATTTTCCACACTAGCTTGTGAGGAAGGTCGAATTCAGTTCGTGTCTGGAAGAGAGTTCTAGCGGTCGTGTGCACGGATCGGTAGTTTTCCGGGGTTTCTCCGATCAACACCAAGTGAATGCGGAAGTATTACCCTAAAAAACTGCCGCGGATCGCGCGACCTTACTTCCTTGTCCTGTCCTTTCCACCCCTTACACACACTTACACTAGCATGTACTACACTACCATACATGCCGGTAGACCGGTCGGGGGCCTAGAACTCGTCCCGGTTGGGGTGGTGCCCCGATAGTAGGAGATATTTGGTTGGGGACAATCCCGCTAATCGCAGTTAGGTCGGCGCCGGATCTTGCCATCCAGTGAGGGAAGATCACCGCCACTTCCCGATGAAAAGCAAGCAAGTTTATTCACCCGGAATTACTGACAGTCAATCAAGCTTCCAGGTATCTCGCCTCAGTTACACTTCGACCCAGCCGGAATAGATTCAAATACAGATATAGATTACATGAGTATTAATTGTAAGAAAACCAAGTTACCCCAATAACTCGTAATATACAAATGATTAAATAGAAATGAATCCATGTATCAATTATTCCCATTTCCCCATGCACGTTCGTAAAAATTGCATTGACATAACTTCAACAGTCCAAAAACTGCATGATGTGCTAAAGTTACGCGACTCTTCCTGTGTACATTTGTAGTATTTTCTTTCCTGTAAAAATATCACAATGCTTGTAATATTTAATGTATTTATTGTTGAATGTTTTAAATTGTTAAAAATGCAATGATACACACGCACTACATTTATGGGACTACTGACCTTAGTAGTTCATGCGTACGGAATCACTAACAATCAATCAGTGAATCAATCTTTACCGAAACATTTAGGTCTTTATTTAAATACAATTGTAAGCTGGAAAATTGACATAGAATCTAAAATACGCAAAGCAATCAAAAAATTCTATTGGCTGCGTTCCATTGTAAACCACTAAAGTACCTTCACCCCCAGAAGATACAATGCTCCTTTATAAGTTAATTTTCCATCTACTTCCCCTTGACGCATCTTTTGGGGTCACTCAGCAGCATCTCACATACTATATACGAATACGAATACATACGAATTTTCCCAAACAGATTCGCATTGCCACCAAAGCTCCATGGTCTGTCAGGAACGCAATCTTTCACTTCAGCCTGAAACGAATAAAAGATCAACTTATTCGCACATCTGACACTTACGTAACACAAACGGACCATCCTTCTACAACCTGTGTAGATATCTATTCTTCCTGAAAATAAAAAAAACAGATATCCACTTCATTCCTTCGTATAGTGCTTGTCTCATTTCGATAATAAAATAGTAACTTAAGTAAGTTATATCTCAGTGATTCTCTGGCGGTGCTCGATGGGTTTCCTCATTCTTCAGTTTTTATATTTAGAATAAAGACTTTAATCACATGTAGAGCCAAAAAACTTACAGATGTATATTCATATAGTAAATAAAAAACATTTTAAAAAAAGAGCGATCTGATTTCTGAGAAAGGATATTTCTTCATAAATTGGAAATTGAATTAAAAAATAAAGTGATGCAGATATTACTTTTACGTCCTAGGTATAGCACGGCGTGTTTCCCTGTAACATAAGCAACCATATTTCACAAATGACTAAGATGATTTCAAAAACGATTAAGAACGAAATTGCTCAACGTTCTATCTAGAAGCTGAAACATAATGGAACTATTATCATTCTATTCAAACTTCAGCAATTAGGTACTCCAGAATTCCTCTATAAAATCATCTCCAGCTATCTAAGAAGCCGAACTTTCCAGGTTAAAGTCAATCAGACCTTTTCAAATACTCATAATATAATTTCAGGCGTTCCTCAGGGCTCAGTTCTTTCTCCCACATTATTCAACATCTACACCTCAGACCATTCTACTATGCCTGATGCCAACATATCCCTATTTGCAGATGACACGATAATCTATTCTTCCCACGAAGACATTCTTTTGGGGTCTGATCAAATCCAATCATTCCTTCATATTTTAAATACCTGGTTTTTCAAATGGCGATTAAAAATCAATCCAGCAAAAACTCAAAAAAAAATCTTTACTCTCAGATAACCAACAAATCCACCTCCATTGACTATCAATAACACTCAACTATCCTTGCTAAACAACTCTACCCCTTCCAAATACCTAGGAATATTAATTGCTAGACGACTAACCTGGAAAGATCACATCAAATCTAACATACCAAAAGCTTCAGCAAAAGCTTTTAAATTGTATCCACTCATATATCCGACATCTTCACTAAAACATGAAACCAAATTTCTACTATATAAAAGTATTATAAAACCCACATTAACATAAACTGGTTAAACACTGCTCCTAGCAATACTAACAAAATTCAAGTTTTTCAAAAAAAATGCCTTCGCAGACTTTTTAACGCATCCTGGTTCATTCCTAGCAGTCAAATTGATCGTGAACTTCAAATGTCTTACTTTTCTGACTATTTAATAAGCTTATCCCCTAAGTTTTATTCACTTCTTCCATCTTGCCCAAGCACTTTCCTTTTTTCACCTTGGCCAACAAGCCAATTCACCGAACAGAATAAAATCTCGTTTTCCCAAAGATATTTTCAGACCCCCTGATTCAAATCTCCCCTCATGTCCTCTCATAATATTTCATTTAACACCCCCTTCAAACCTTAACAATATCAATCTCAAACTATCTTCCTTTCTCACCTCACCATAACATTTTTTAACATGTTTAACACCTCAATAAGACAATCAACTTACGAAATTTTCCAAGAATTATGTATATGTATTCACAATGTAGGACCATCTGGTCGATCAGATAGAAATAAATTTATAAAAAACCTATTATCAGAATACAAATCGACACCGGGTATGGAGGTCAGGTTGTTAATCACTTTTATATTCCAAAGAAAAACGAGAATTCTAACGTGTATTTGAAAAAAAATATTTTGTTAGAATACATGGTAAACCGCAAACTTTGCTTTCTGACTCCCCGCTTCCATCAGGCGAGGAATCCGAAGTTTGGTTGTTGGAGAGCAAATCCGCTTTCGAAAACTCCAGTGTGATGCCGTGCAAGCCTCGCAAGCGAGAGAACGCGGATCGACACCGCGCGGAGGCGGCGGGAGGGCGGGAAGGGCGGGGATGGGCGAGGCCTGGGCGACGCAAGGCGATCGATAATTGTTTGGGCGGACGCGCGCACGTCCGCTCCGGGGCCAAGCCCGGCGGCCGCCGCCGCTGCCCCCACCCAACATTGTCTTTTCTCTCCAGTGTAACGACAGGGAAATGCCAAAGTAGAACCCTGACGAGTCATGAACCCTGCGCACTCTTTTCTTCCTCGTCCTTGTCCTATTCTTACTCCTCGCTTACATACATCTACACGTTCGTGCACTGTACTACCATACATATCGTGAGGTAAGTTGATAATTTAAAGCGGCCGCGTGATAATGAGCCTGGCGGCTGCCGCCATGATACGCCCCGCCCCTTTCCTCCCCGCCATTCCTCCCCTCCCTTCCTCCCCGCCCTTCCTCCCCACCCTAATCCCCCCCCCATTCCTCCCCACCCTTTTCCCCCCGCTCCTTCCTTCTCGCCCCTTCCTCCCCGCCCCTTCGTCCCTGCCCCTTCACCCTTCCCCCGCCCTTCGCCCGCCCTTGCCCCGCCTATTCCTCCCCGCCTATTCCTCCCACCTCTCTAAGCCTTGTTCTGTCCTGCCATGACCCAACATAGTCTTTCTCCTGTGTAACTCCAGGCTATTGGCAAAGTAAAACCCTGGCGGGTCATGAACCGCGCGCATTCTTTTCGTCCTCTTCCTGGTCCTATTCTTACACACCTACACTTTCATGCACTATACTACCATACATATCGTGAGATAAGTCAATTGCTTAAAACGCAGCGTGATTTTGAGTTGGCAGTTGTCGCCCTGCCCTGCCCCTTCTTCCACGCCTCGCTCAGCCTTGTCCCGTCCTGTCGTGACCCGCCGTGCCCCCGCCCAACATTTTATTTTCTCTCCTCTTTAACAACGGGGAAATGCCATAGTAGAACCATGACGGTTCTTGAACCGCGCGCACTCTTTTCTTCCTCGTCTTTGTCCTATTCTTACCCCTTACTTGCATACCCACATATACGTGAACTACATTACCATACATATGAGACAAATCAAGAGCAAGAGCAAATCAAGATATTTGTATTCTCCGCGGCGTCACCCGGACAGCCAAGATCATTTTCATTTCCATGGTTTCCATGGAAGCCTACGACTTCACAAACCATAGAAATGTCCGACCACTATATCGGACCGTTGGACTGCGCCTGTAGACAACTGTTGAGTTCGACCCAGTTATTCACTATATGTTGAAAAACCGCCGCTGTGGCATGGAATCTACAAGATCCTGGGGATAGGCACTGCAGTAACTACAGTTGAACCACTTCGGACGTCTTATCTCGTCGCATTACATCACATCCCATTCCATCTCTCTGCACATTACTGAACCCACCATTACACCCAGCACCTGTTCTCGAAGGATATGTCGCACCGTCCACTTTCGGTCGCCCCCCCTCCTGGGTTGGTTGCGCGCTACCTCTGCGCAACCTCGTGATCGCTTTCTACCACTGCGCCGAAATGATCCTCTGTCTTCTGAAACTTCTCCGTTGCCTCGTTAGACTTAAGTGCCGTGTTAGACTTAAGTGATAGTCGTAAGTGATTTTTTCAACATTTGAGCAAGACTATATTACATTCACAATATCACAGCATATTTGTCTCATTTAATGACTTTTAAGATTCAATAATTATGACTTGAGCCGTCCCTGATGGTCGAGGTATCTAGAGTCTGTGCCGACTCAGGGCTCCGGTCAGAAAAGTTTCGCTACGCGGGTAGTAAAATCGGCATTTCCTGGTAGGCAGAGCACTCACCCGTCGAATAATTACGGGTTAAGTTTGTATCCCGTTATTAAATAACAAATTATTAACCATCCCGTTATTAAATAATAAAATACACATTTTGTACTCGTGCGTCTTTATAATTCATTCTTGTAAAATTGGAAATAGCTTCATATTCGAAGTATTCTCCAAACGGCCAAGCTCTGAAACAAAGGCATCATTCCTGAAATTCTATTTTTTCTAAGAGTTTATAACAGATATACTTAGGCTATCTGTTAATAGTTATTAAATTGCATAGAATATTAAATAGTCAAATTATTTTACACATATTTTGATATTCTGCTCTTTCCAGAACAATTTTCCAACTGATCGCGCTAATATATAAAAGAGCTAATCGTAAAAAAATACAATAGAATGTTCAAAATGTTCTTATTTTTAATTACTAAACAATAAACGTAACTCCAGCTTTCGAAAGAGATGAAAAACCTATTTTTAAGGACAGAGAATTGCAGCGGGACAAGGTTTGCAGATTGCATCCTCGACTGTAACTCCTTTGGAGAATAATCTTCAAATGTATCATCTTAAATTTGTATGCACACCTGGTGGTCAGTCCATAGATGTCAGTAGCAAATTTACTGGTTCTTGTATCGCTTACGACTTATGAATGGAACAGAGCTGTCGCCTATCCTTAGCATGTTGCATGTCGAAGGAATACAAATGTTGCTCGAAAATCGAAAGTAGATTGTATGAAATGTAAAATAAATTGTAAAAGAATGTCGACACTAGTAGGTCTCAGCACGAACCATGATTACTGTATAATAGGTAACTTGTAACACAGACGCGATTTCATCTCCATCTAAACTTTAATCGTATAAACATCTCTTGAGCCCATTATTCTTACGTGCGACTACTAACGAAGACATTTTCGTGTGCCCTTTAATATCTTATCGCGAAGCGCCAATTACAAGACTGCCCTTAAAAAGACCCGTGCAGCCATGAAACGGGCTAAGATTACACTGTAAAACAGCAGACCATTTTTCTCTCCCACTGGAGGTGACGCGGTGCAGATTTGAGACTCGCTGACGCTTTTTGCGCGTCATGACTGCTGGTGCTATCAACAGGATCTCACGCCAGCGACCAGGTATCTCGCCAGCGAGATCCACGGGCCAGTAGGGGCACCAGTGGCGAATGGGGATAGGGAGAACGTGGGCGTTCACTTCCTTGGGCTTTCACTTCGGGGGGCGTTCACTTCCTCGAGTAGCCACTCCTTCAGGCTTTCATTTCCTCGGACACCGAGCGCCTCACCTTGCTGGCAAGATTCACGGGACGTTAATGGCACCAGTAGTGGGTAAGGAAAGGGATAACTTCGGTGTTCACTTCGTCGGGGATTCACCTTTTCGGACATTCATTATCCGGGCATTCACTTCCTTGGTAAATTTTCTCGTGCTTTCACTTCCTCGAGCATTCATTTTCTTAGCTAATTACTTCCTCGGACATTCACCTCCTCGGACATTCACTTCCTTGGACATTCACTTCCTTGGACATTCACTTCCTGGACATTCACTTCCTCGGGCATTCACTTCCTCGGACATTCACTTCCTCGGACATTCACTTCCTCGGACATTCACTTCCTCGGACATTCACTTCCTCGGACATTCACTTCCTCGGACATTCACTTCCTTGGACATTCACTTCCTCGGACATTCACTCCTTGGGCATTCACTTCCTCGGACATTCACTTCCTCGGACATTCACTCCTCGGGCATTCACTTCCTCGGACATTCACTTCCTCGGACATTCACTTCCTCGGACATTCACTTCCTCGGACATTCACTTCCTCGGACATTCACTTCCTCGGACATTCACTTCCTCGGACATTCACTTCCTCGGACATTCACATCCTTGGTCCATTCACGTCCTTTAGACATTGACGTCATTTGGCTATTCATGTCCTATGACCATACGCTTCCTTTGTCCTTTCACGTTCTTTGGGCATTCACTTCCTTGGGGCACCATCCACTTCATTAGCGGCTCACTTGTTGTGGTTATTCAGTTCTTGCGAATACACTTTCAGAAGTAGTAACTTCCAGTGGAATTTAATCCTAGAAAATTCACTTCCTAGGAAATTAATTTAGGCGGGATTAAGCTTCCTGAGAGAATAATTTCCAGAAACCAACAACGGAATTGTAGTAGAAATAAAGCAGAGGATGAATTTCCGGAATGGCGCAGAATCGTAGCCCTTCAATAAGAACATATTACTAATAAGATGTGACAATTTTTTGAGAGCGTTTACGCGTATGTTTGGCCAGTTGTGTGCGATGCATTCCAACGCAGTTGTGCGCAGTGTTCAAAATCCCAGTGTTTCGTAAAAGGACTATGTTAGTTATTCTGATAGCAAAGCAAGAGCAGAACACTCATTTATCTTTTACTTTGTATGATTTATTAATAATATTGCTGGAATAATTCGCCCGTTTGTAAACAAACTGCTTGTTACCTTTTTATCTCCGTTCCAAAGCTTGAAGCTAATTTTTAAATCTGTATTCTGCCATTGCTAGATTCTCTTCTATTTTGTGATCTTTCGGGTATGAGAAAGGTCTGAACCCTTGACACAATGAATTATATAAAATTCTGGTAAAATGAGCATATATTCAGTAAAACAAATTACACAGCGGCACAAATATACAATAAGTATGTACTTTACGTAGATGGTCACTGCAAAGAAAACAGAAACAAAAAGAACAGAAATAACACAACCATAAGAGAATGTATAGGCGTCACCTTGACTGCCTGATTACTTCAATACGCACTATTTACAATACTTTTGCTTTGACCTCCTTCTCAATTACTTCGTGTACCTCATTTAACTTTTGTTAATCTAAAGTTTTCTCCGTGCACGGCCCTTTAAGTGATTCTCTACAATTATTCTTTTATAGACTTCACAGAGGTCAGCCTTGAGCTGCGCATTTATTACAATGCTGTTAACTCTAGCACAAGAATAAACGTGACACACACGTTACTAAATCGTACCCTTTACAAAATTATAGCAACTGATTATCCCTGATATCATACAATGGAAACAATACTTTCAATAAGATTACTTTTGCATTACATGAAAATTATAATTTACTTTAGAAAAGTTGTACAAGGTATGCATTCACGAATTTACGGTGCGTACAGCGATGAAATCAAAACTGCCGCTCATACGTTCGAAATGTTTCCCAGTAACTATTTGGAACTTTCACCTATTTAGGACACTACGCCTGGCGTTTAAAGCTACACAGTTTCCTAACAAATTGCCGCATAGAAGTTGCCAGTTCTTTACCTCGACATTTCCTTCCCGCTCGCCGTCAGTTAACCTTGGGGTGTTCGGTCGCTCGCAGTCCTCGCCACGTCACTCGACTGGTTCGATGTCCCGCGGTCACACCTCTTCTTTCGCTCGATCTCAGGATGGGCGCCACACGCCCAAATTCCAAACCTTTCTCTCGTCCTCAGGCTCGTACCGTCTACGGATTGGTCCAAGTCTTTCTCGCCTACGCTTGAGTGTTGAGTCGTCCTTCTGCCGGCTGCCACGTACCCGTTGCTCGCGCTTCCAGTTTTAAATAACTAACGTGTTTGAATTGACTACTTCTAGCACTCGGCCGACATACCACACTTTGAGCGTGCGTGGTCGTGGCGTACAAAATTAAATACTGGATTTCGTTCAGAGTCCTTCTGCGCGAATTTACTTCGATGATGAAACTATTTCAAGTTCGAGCAGTCACCACGCTTGCTTACTCGCGTAATGTTAGTGCAAATGCTGTACATGCACTTTGCTTCTGAATTCTATCACTTATCACCGGGTTTCTTAAATCAGCTTTACTAAAGCAAGTAAAATTATACTCCTGCACTAACCAATTACTACCGCTGAAGAATTTAGTTGAGTCGCCGTCGCTGTCGAAGTCGTAAGAGAGCTCTACCGGAGTGCGTCACGGTATTTATGCAACTCCGCCTGGGAAAAATTTCTGTAGGGGTGAATTTTCTCCTCCGCACCCTCTCGAGAAAATATTATCCGCCAACTTTGGACATCGGAGTGCGAAAACCTGCGGTAGATGTCGCCTTCTCGGACCATCGCTCCGCCTCGTACCCTATTTCTCAGTTCTCTGGTCTTTCTAGTGGCTTATGGTGGCGTTACGGGTTCGTATAACCCCGTGACGTCACATATATATATATATATATATATATATATATATATATATATATATATACGTTTCTTCAATTCTTACGAATCCTGTGCACATGTATGATTTGGTTCTTCTTCTGATACTTCTATATAACGTAGATCTCTTGAGGGTAGGTCAATAAAAGGTAGTTTTTACAATGCCAACGTTTCGGTCATTTATTTGCCCTGTATAACTAACAACTAATTATGGTTATCTCTGCCCTATTGCATAGCAAATTATAGTTTGAATATTGTTAGTTTCGTATCTAATAACACATCATGTAAAAGTGCACTACCTGCATATTTCTCTTGTATGATTGTATATGTATAGCCCTGAAGAAGGCCAAACATTGGCATTGTAAAAAAACATTGTATTGTCTATTATTGACCTACCCTCAAGAGATCTACATTATATTTAATTCAAGATCAAGATCAACAGAATGAATTAAACTTCCTGAATTCAGGGATGTATAAATGTATAAGCAAACTAAACACATGGTTAGCCATCCCCGCTAAAAAAAGCCACATATCTTTTTCAAAAATTTTATTAGTTATTTTTGTTGTTGGTGGGGTTCACGTGATAAAAATGAAATATAACTATGTTAATTACGAGACAAAAAGAAAAAATGAAATTCAAACTAAAAAACAGAGAATGCATTTTAAAGAAACGTTTCGTTTACAAATATGTAATCGAATGTTATTTCATATAAATTTAAACACTGACATTTTATTTATTTTTTCAATGTATAAGTGTCAAACTTATTTTATTTTTATTATAATTTTCATTTCTTGTATTAAAAAATCAATATTTTTGGAGGTTGCCATCCCGTTGTTTTACTTCAAACATACTGAAATATTAATCCAACCCTCACTACATCTATTGTTCAACACAACTGCTTTTATATCCATCATCGAATATCGTGCACGAGGGAGAGTGGCAAATGAACGAAGGGCAACAGAAACTAAGTGAAGAGAAACGCCGGAGATCTCAAAGACAGTCCGAGACCACCTCACAACGGGACGAAGCCGGAGACGCCAGCGCTGTCGTTCAACAGCGGGTGGTTGTCGAGACAGTTGTGACTTCAAGGTTGGTCATTAGCGGTTCAGTGATAGAGCCATTAAACTTACTTAGACGCCGCCAAGGTTTGGAAACTGTTAAGAGGCCGGCGGCGACGGAGCCGCGGCCCGGCCCAGCGCACACTGGTGGATGGAGGGGGTGGGGAAAGGGAGGGGGTGAGAGAGGGAGGGGAGGGCGTCGGGACGCGATGGCGACAAAGGCAACGGCGCGTCCGCCTTTAATTAGCGGAGCTGCCCAATTAAGCCGTCGGCGGGGCAGCGCGGCGGGCGGCCTGGGAGGGAAAACGCAGAGCTGTCTGGAGGGGAAGTTGAGGGGCAAGAATGGGACTTGGAAACATGTAAAGGAAAGAAAGCACGTTTCCCAAGCGACGAAATCACAGAGAGAGCAGGCTAAATGCCTTATTTTGCGTGGAGAAAAGATGCTTAGAGATTTTAAAGTATGGCAACTGTGTGAATTGTGGTTCCAGTAATGGAGCTATGACGGTCACAAATCAGAAAAGTAAAATAAGAGGTCACGGATGAGATGGAGTTAAAATGAATTAACCGTTCCTACTTAATGAAGCTACTGTGCTTAACGAAATTGCATGTGGACAATGGGTTTACCATCAATGGAACGAGGCTTGAATTTGAACTCTAATGAAGTTTACTTCATTGTTCTTTTATATAATCTTTTCATTTCCTCGGTTTACTAAGTTGACGTGGGAAATATAAAGAATTAAAATATTGTGGCAAAAATCGGTGATTTTTTAACAGAAAATCTCTTAAACCGGAGCTCTAGTAACAGTGAAAAATGGATAATTCTTGCTCTTATATATAGTAAATTACTCACTATAACACATGAAATCAGAATCCACGTTCGTGACTTTTATATAGTAAATTACTCACTATAACACATAAAAGAACCACGTTCGTGAGCTTACGTCTAACCAACTTAGTCAACCAACTTACTCTAACCAACTTACGTCTAACCAACTTACGTCTAACCAACTTACGTCTAACCAACTTACGTCTAACCAACTTACGTCTAACCAACTTACGTCTAACCAACTTACGTCTAACCAACTTACGTCTAACCAACTTACGAAACTGGCGAAGTGAATTCACAATCACCCTCCCTAAATGCGCAATAGGCTCAACCAGCTTGCATCCAGCAACCGCGGCCCAGTCCTCGCAACGCAACCCCATCGGAACATTCTGTCAGCCCCCGCGGGCGTGGGCGGCGGGGGCGGGGGCGCCAACGGCGGGGGCGGGACGCGTGTCGGATGCGGGGGCGGCGGCGGCTGACAGCGGCGCCCGCTGCGGGCGACGCTGCAATTATAATGCCATTAGCGCGATAGCAGGCGGCGATAGCATCCGCCCCCGCCGCCGCCGCCGCAGCAGATCGCCCGCGGGCGATAGACGCAGATTGGGGCGCGAGCGGTGTTATGCGGCCGGTCGCGTGGGCGGCGGCGGAGGCGGAAGGAGAGTGGTGGAACAGAAGAAGACGTTTGTGTTCGTGGGAATGCGGTTTGGAATCGATGCGCACAGCCTGGGTCGTGGGTGGTGGAGAGATACGATCAGAAACAGCTATATAGGTGCTGGAACGAAGTACGTGCTGGCATGCGTTCTGGAGCGTTTTGGATTGTTCTGATAGAACGTTTCTTGCATTTAATGCTGTGTTGTGTCACATCTAATATGAAGGTTGTTAAATGTTTGGCATGTAAATATTTCTGATAACCTGTATGATAACAAAACCCAAACGATTACAAAATCTGATATTTTTACTCTGCTCATTACGCAAAATCGGGCTGTTAAACATTTTAGAAGATATTATGATCTTAGCGCATTACATAACGTTGAATCTGTTTATGTGAATTTGTGTGAGCGCTTTGAGTCGCAAAAGCTTCTTGAAAATGGGTTGATTTTGAGTGATCGTAGTCAACGACATAGATACAGAACTATGCAAATATATTTTTCGTTGTAAAGAATAATGGGATCAATTATCCAAATATTTGAATCAACTATCGCAATTGCGTGGTATTCCGTTTAAAATACTGCTAATTGAACTGTACCCCTAAGTAACTATTGGCATGTGATTTTATCTACATTGAAACTACATCTATTTGAAATATTCAGTATTCAAATCCCTATGTTCAAAGTCAGTATCAAGTCATTGTATTATTTCATAAGTATCAAGTTCATGTTAATAAACAAGAAACCTCTACATTCATTTCAGTGAAAATGAACGAAAAATGGACTTCATGAAGCAGTTTGTTCAAACTTAAACCAAAAAATGATGGCCAAGTGAAAATTTGCGGCGAGGCGGCACGTATTAAAAGGCATAGTTGAACAGACACCGTGCATTTTGCAGGACGGTCGAGCACCGCTCGGTCTGCTTGATTGACACATTAGGGTATGCACACAGAGTGAACGGACAACGCGGTCGGCACACACTGACCGGTGTGGGTCTCGCAGAAATTGCTCCGCGCGTGGAAAGTGATGGCCTCAAAATGGCCCGCGACGGCTGTGGGCGATGTGGTCGGCGGCACCGGCGACAGGACGGCAACGGCGGGATGGCGGAGAGAGAACGGGCTGTGTGAAGAGCGGTGAGACTAGTGGCGGGGCGGCGTAGCGGCGGGGCGGCAGGGGCGGCGGGGGCGGCGGGGGTGGCGGGGAGGCGGGGCGGCGGGGCGGCGGGGCGGCGGGGCGGCGGGGCGGCGGGGCGGCGGGGTCGGCGGGGCGGCGTGGGCGGCGGGGGCTGCGGGGGCTGCGGGGCGGCGGGGGCGGCGGGGGCGGCGGGGGCGGTTGGTTGAAAGCGGGAGCTATGACAGGTCTGTGCGGGGAAGAGGTGGTGACAACGGATTAGGGAAGGGGGCCACTTGGGGGATAGCGGGACTGTGGAGGAGATGGCGGAGCGGTGGCGAGAGCAATGGAGATATGGTCGCGGTGGCCACAGAATTTGAGGGCTGGTGGCGGGATAGGTGGCGGGAGTTACGGGGGGGATAGGTGGCGGGGTTACGGCCGTGGTGACAGGAGCGTTATGGAGCGGCGACTTGGGTAAAATCGCAGGACGATGTTGGAGTGGTGGGAGGTGATGGCGGGTGGGGAAAGAAGGCGTAGTGACGGTGGTGACGTTAGAAGTGGGCGGGGCTATGATGGAAAAGCGGTTGAGGCGATAGAGAGGTGACGGCGGTGACGATTACGTGGCGGTGATGGCAGAGCAGAGATGGAGGCAATGACGGGGCGGGGCGAGGCGGCGTCGGCGGTGTTGGCTGGTCGGCAGCAGGGAGGGAGCGGTGAATGAAAATTCGAGATGACGGCGGGGGCAATGGGGGCAGGTGGCGGGAAATGTAGATCAGCGGCGTATGTAATGGCGGGGCAGCAGTAGGGCATAGCGTGGTGACACGGCGAGGTGATGGCGGAGCGGTCCCGGAGGCGATTACGGGGCGGTGGCGGGGAGTGGCTGGACGGCGTCGGAGAGGGAGCGGTGGAGGCAATGGTGGGGGCGATGGGGGTAATGTCGGGGAAGGTAGTGGGTTTGCGGCGTATGCGCTGACGGGGGGCGATAGCGGAGGGGGGGGGGGCGGGGGGGGGGGCGGGGGGGGAGGGGCGGGGGGCAAGGCAAGTGGCGGCAGTGCGATGGCGGGGCAGCAGCAGGGTGATAGCGAAGTGGGAAGCGGGGCAAGGGGCGGGCCGAGAGGGGCGCGCGGCGGTGCGCATTCGCGCGGCGCGATTACTCGTGCGCGTTCTTTGTGATGTAGCACGCGCGCGCGGCGCTCCGCTGGCGCACTAATGAAGGGCTCGCCCCACCGCAGCACTTGCCCGCGCGCCCCGCCCACCCTCGTTCACCCGCACTCCCGCTCTCGCCCTACCTCTCTTACTCACCTTCGTGCCCTCATTTCACCTCCCGCCATCACATGACTTCCCGCCATCACCTGCTCTCACTAAGACACTTTCTCGCTCTCGAGCGCACGCTCTCACTCAGACACCCTCTCTTACTCACCTTCGTGCCCTCATTTCACCTCCCGCCATCACATGACTTCCCGCCATCACCTGCTCTCACTAAGACACTTTCTCGCTCTCGAACGCACGCTCTCACTCAGACACCTCTCTTACTCACCTTCGTGCCCTCATTTCACCTCCCGCTCATCACATGACTTCCCGCCCTCACCTGCTCTCACTAGGACACTTTCTCGCTCTCGAACGCACGCTCTCACTCAGACTACCTCTCTTACTCACCTTCGTGCCCTCATTTCACCTCCCGCCGTCACCCGATTTCCCACTATAACTCAGACTGCCACTCTTACTCACTTTCCAGCCCTTATTTCACCCCCGCTCTCACATGTTTTTTTAACCTCCCCCCACTAGGCTTCTCTCTCTCGACCTCCCGCTCTCACTCAGACTGCCACTCTTACTCACCTTCCTGTCCTCTTTTCACCTCCCGCTCTCGCTCTCGAACTCCCGCTCTCACTCACACTCACACTCTTATATTCCCGTCATCATTTCTTCCTTTTTTCCGCCTTCATTTTACCTCCTGCTATCACCCGCCTTCCCGCCTGACCTCAGACACTTGATCGCTCTCGACCTCTCACCCTCACTCAGACTGCCACTTCGTCACCTTACAGACATCATTTCACCTCCTGCTCTCACTCATCCTCCCGCACTCACACGACTCACCAGCTAGGTCGAATTCAGTCGCTGCCTGCAGGAGAATTCTAGCAGCCGTCTGCTCTGATCGGTAGTTTTCCGTGGTTTCTCCGATCAACAGCAGGCGAATGCCGGAGCAGTACTCTAACAAACGGGCCACCGACTGCGCGCGATCTGTCCTTCCTCTTTCTTGTCGTATTATCTCCCCCTTACAAACACACTTACACTAACATGCACTACACTACCACATATTCCGGGAAAACAGTCAGGTTCTTAGAGCTTCTCCCGGCTGGGGCGTGCCCGCTGGTGGAGAGTCCTGGGAGGGGAAACCCACTAGCCGGCGGTAGGTCGGCACCGGATCTCGCCATCGAGCGAGGGAAGATCACCGCCATCTACCGAGAAAGAAAAATGCACAACACTAACGGGACTAATGACCAAAGCAGTTGACGTGCCCGGAAACACGAAAAAACCAAACCAAACCACACGACTCACACGACGCATTTTAATGATAATTTATTATCATTCCATCTCATTCTCACCCTTTATTCTCCCACTCTTTATTTACTTACGTCTCAGTCACCTTCGTTTCCTTAGAGCCCTTCGAAAGTAGCCCACGCACCTACATCCGATCACTCACTTTGCTTCTATTACTTCTGGCATCAAGAGTTGGCGCTTCTTTTTTAGTTTTCTCTCACCAATTCAATTCCTACTGTCCCCCTCCCAGTGGCAATTCCGTTCTGAATAGCTTTGCCTCCTTAGACTCTCAATAAATGGTTACATACTCTCTTATTTCTGCGAGTTCTCTTTCTCTCATTATCTTTAATATATATTAATATAATTTAATAATTTAATAACATATTCCCGAGATACCGGAAAGCCTTTCCGCCAGAAATCAAGCCATATATATATATATATATATATATATATATATATATTCTTCCTTTTGTTCACCCCTCCTCGAGTTTTCTCCACATGTGCAACCACCTTCCCTTACGTTATCCCCTCCTCTACATTCCAACATCCTCCACCCTGCGGCGCGCCGCCCCCACCGCCGCTATCGCGGGGGCAGCGCGAAGCGCGGCGCGGCGGCAGCGGCCGGCGGATGGCGGGCGGCCCGGGGGCGTAAATCAAGGTCAATGGCGATTGCCGGTTGTCAGTAATAGCGTTTAATGTTAGAGGGTTGCGGGGGCTTAAACCTGTCGAATACAGCCGTAATGGTCACTTCATTACCGCCGTTACAGCGCGCGCGCCGCGCCGCGGGGCCCCGCCTCCGCCGCCGCCCGCCCGGCGCGCCCCCCGCGGCGACACGGCGAAGTAACCGCGTAGCGCGGTGCTCCGATTTACGGCGCGCGGAGGTGCCGCCGTGGAGCTAATGACGCGGGGCTGCGGTGGTGGGGGGATGTAACCGCGACGCGGCGTCGTGTTTTTCGCTCTGCGTTTCTAGGAAGTATGCTCGGAAAGAAGCTTCGTTTGCTAGTCATGTGGGAGGGAGAGAGTGATCTGGAGAATGAGTGGTGGAGGGAGAAAAGAGGAGAGGATGTGATAATTGGTTCTCTAAAACGAAACCCAGCGTGAATGTTTGTTTTCATTTTTTTCTCGTTCCTTAGTGCTGACATTTGATGGTTACAACCAGTTGCATAATGGTACTTATTACGTACTTATTACGATTTCATTATCTTAACCAATCACAGAGAAGTTTACAAATCAAGTATTGACAACTAATTAATCGATGAGAATCGCTCTAGTAAATGTTTCGTTTGATTGTGTTAATTAAAATTGCATTGGGTATTATATAATGCTTGTCAGTTTTAATTTATTATTAGTACTTTTCGTGAAATATTATTTCAAATAAATGGGTCGTAATTTCACATTGACACTATTTGACTAGCGCAGTACTCACTCGCAGGCGGACTCTTAACCACAACCACCTGCGGCAGCATGTGAGGGTAGGATTGGGCTGTCCGCTAGGTGGCATTGGGTGAATACTGCATGTCAACTGCCACGAAACGATTCAATGTAGAAGTTTAACTTATAAAAGTCGAAGAAGAAGTGATACTCGATGTAATGGGTATTAATACACTCGTGTGAAGTTAACGATACCCGCTTTATCGTAATACCACACTCGTGTATTACTACCCATCATTACCCATCATCTTTTCATATTGTACTTTTGTGGAACAGATTGAAGATTCCTGAAGCACCACACGGATCCGCTGCAACGTATCTGACCGGGGGGTCTTAGGGTGAAGGATTTTTGAATCTAGCTACATAGCTATGTCAAATACAGCAACTGTATGGAGAGAAATCTAGCAATCGGCTACACTTATTGGCAGTTTTGCAAGGTATCTTACATGAATTCCAGGCGAATGTCAGAGCAGTACCCTACTATTGTGGTTGATGCCTCTTTGATTGATTGATTTTTTCGTGTTTCCGGGCGCGTCAACTGCTTCGGTCACTAGACCAGTTAGTGTAGTGCATGTTTTTCTCGGGCGATGGCGGTGATGTTCCCTCGCTGGATGGCGAGATCCGGCGCCGACCTGCCGTCGGCTAGTGGGTTCCCCTAACCAGGACTCACCCACCAGCGGGGCACCACCCTGCCGGGACAAGCTCTAAACTCCGACCGGTCTCCCGGAATTTGTGGTAGTGTAGTGCATGTTAGTGTAAGTGAATGTGTAAAGGAGAGGACAGGACAAGGAAGAAGAAGGGCAGATCGTGCGCGGTCCGTGGCCCGTTTTGTAGGGTACTGCTTTGGCATTCGCCTGGTGTTGATCGGAGAAACCACAGAAAACTACCGATCAGAACAGCCGGCCGCTAGAATTCTCCTCCAGACAGCGACTGAATTCGACCTTGAATTCGATCTTGCCGCCGTCTGGACTCGAACCTAGGACCTCCCGGTCAGAGTTGATGCCTCATATGTCTCGGATATTTTATCGTGGACTAGATCTCCGTTGCCACTAAACTTACCTTTTACACACATACCGTGAGCCAATCTGTAGCTTAAAGCTTGTCCTGGCTAGAGAGGTGCTCTGCTGGGGGAGATACGTGGAGAGGTGAAGCCGGTAAGCTGGCATGTAGGTCGGCGTCCGATTGTACGTTCTAGTTTTCGAGGAACACTGCCACCTTCTGGTTTAAATATTTCCTATTCTCCCGTGGCTAGTGACCAAAGTAGTTGACGCATGCGGAAATATTAAATACTCATTTTCCGAAGCTGAAAGTGCATGTTCTACAAACAAAACATCTCCGCGATTGATTCGCAATTGTATCCGAGCAGATTGGAGGTGCTAGAAGAACCACGCGGATGGATGTGCTTGAAAACAATAATTAGGAAGAGTGAAGATATGGTAGCAAAAAGCAAATATAAGAGATCAGAGAAGTACAAGCACTAACGATACTTTTCCTCTCCATATACCACTTGCGGCCATGGCAATTTCACCATGCCACATTGAAGGCCAGTCCGCTACTACTATCAAATTTCAATTGATATTTGAAAGTAGTAATTGGTAACTCCGGTCATTTGGCGAACATGATCATGACGAAAATGCATTATCAGTTCAAAAAATTGAAATAAATAACCATCATTATCGATAGTCGTGCACTAGTATTTTACAATTACAATTTTACGTTGAGTCATAATCTGCCAGGGTCCTGACTCTTGTAATCTCGTCCAATATTAAATATGTACTAATACCCTGAAACAGTGATAACCCCCATAAAATTCAGGGAACCTTAATTTTTTAAGTAGGTATCATAAATGCAATTTCGAATAGGGCTGCATATTCTTGCGAACACAGACGGGTGCCTAATGTCTAATCGTTAGATGTCTACAAAGCAAATTTGCCTAGTTTTTTTATTATATCGGGGAAAAATTGGCAATGAATAGGATGGCGCGTTTGCAACGTTGCCTAGTCATTATTTCAGCCTACAATGATGCAGCGTCAGGCAAAATCAGTATCCTATAAAACGCTCTCCCGGTTGCATTTTAAGTTTATTTTATGTATCTCTAAAAAGTCACAACTAAACATCAAAATTTCTTCATCTAATTAATTAAACTGTGTGTTACTTGCTTAACTGTGGCTTTGTTTGGAAAAAGCAGCCTGTTGGGAATCTTAAAAATCGTGTAATTGAAAATTCAGTTACATATTCCACTTCGTGACTCGTGATGATGGAACGTGATTTTATTCGACAGTTCACACATCTGAATGATTTGCTTTCTATGTACATGCTACTACTTTTTATATTATTTCTCAAGTGGTATTAATGCGTCGGTCTTGCATTATTGATTGATTTTTTCGTGTTTCCGGGCGCGTCAACTGAGTTGGTCATTAATCCCGTTAGTGTAGTGCATGTTTTTCTCGGGAGATGGTAGTGATCTTTCCCCGCTGGATGGCGAGATTCGGCGCCAACATACCGTCGGCTAGTGGGGTATCTCCCTAACTAGGACTCTCCCATCAGCGGGTACCGCCCTAGTCGGGACAACCTCAAACCTCCCGACCGGTCTCCCGAAATATGGGTAGTGGAGAGCATGTTAGTGTAAGTGGGTGTGTAAGGGGAGAGGATAGGACAAGGAAGAGGAAGGAACGATCGCGCACGGTCCGTGGCAAATTTGGTAGGGTATTGCTCCGTCATTCACCTAGTGTTGATCGGAGAAACCACGGAAAACCAACGATCAGAGCAGCCGACCGCTAGAATTCTCCTCCTGACAGCGGTTGAATTCAACCTAACTGAAAATCCTGCCGCCGACAGGACTCGAACCTAGGACCTCCCGGTCAGAGATGCACATTAGTTGATGCTCTGAGCTACCGCTCCCGGTGATCTTGTTTTAACCAATTGTTTGAAACTCGATAGCCCAAGACTTTCTGCACCCCATCGGTTTCTTTATGCAGTTCTCCTTTACACGTCGTGGTCGAACCGAATCACTCTTCATTACTGATCTCCCATTATCCCTTTCCTGCCATTCGGTCACCCCTTCAGCCACAACTGGTCTCCCACCATGGCGTTCTCGCTACTTCAGCGCTGCTGCCTCGCTTTGCGGAAAGAAGTACAGATTTCCCCCAGGCGGTGCCGTAGTTAACAGACGCGAGGCAAGGGAGAAGATTCCGAGAGGAGCCAACTTCGCCGTCAAGTTCAGTGAAAGAGAGCTTATGAAAGGAATAGTTGAATGTGCGCGGCAGAAAAGTTGTGTGAATTCCGGTGGCAATGGAATACGTAATTACAGCTGCCCTGCGCCGCTTAACTAAAGCGGTAAGACGGGCGCACAACCCTAGCGGGGGGTTTCCTTGCGGCGGCTTCCGCGCTTTACGATCGTCTTTTGTCTGAAAAGCCTTGCGGGGCGTGCCGTGGTGTGATTTCAAAGCAAATGGTTGCTTAATCCGTGCTCTTCGAGGCAAATTCTTACGTTGAAATTGCAAAAATGTTTGGGTTAACTACGGATATGAATAATTATTTACCTTTTTCACGATGTTTAAGCTACTTTTTGTGACGTGTAAGAGTAAGAGAAACTTGAATTCCCTTTTGAAGTCATTCGGTTAAGATTTTCTTCTTTTTTTAAATCTACCTTTTGAGTATACGTCTTCCCAACTTCGTGCTATATTTTGTTTTAAACACGGCACCAAGGGAATATTATTATTTATTTGTTTATTATATTTTATCTCGTCTTTATTAGAAAAAAATGAGACAATCGCCAAATCATATCTTATTCCGCTATACAATCCTGAATTTTTAATTTATATTCAGTATTTAAAAAACAAAATTATTCACAATTACTTTATTTCAGAGAAAGTAAATATTATCTCTTTGAAGTTTTATTAAAATTGTGACTGTGCGTGTCTGTCCAAACATACTCATTTTGAAATTTGTTTCAATTACTTTTCACAAATATACGGAAATATTCACTAATGCTATCGTATTACAAATATGTCCATTACAATTGACGCTACATTGTAAACAACAGGATGGCTCCAAAAATAAACAAATTAATAGTCATGTGGAATAACAAACACGTAAATTATGCATAAAACATCTCGTGAAGGGCGACAATATTTAGATAATTTCATGAAATGAAGAAATTATATAATTTGCTAGTGAATAAATAGCTTCCGCCAATTAACACTATTGTCTACATTATGTATAATTTTCATGCGAGAAGATATGAACTGACGGATGGAAGGGTTTAAAGTGAAACTATATTCGCTTTTCACATAAATACATATTTTTAGGACTAAAAGGTAGTTAAATTTTGTATGTATCTACCACGATGAAACCAGCTCAAATTCAACATAATTTCAATAAAGAATTTTTACATTTGTGGAGTTTAGAAATAAATATCTCATTCTATGAAACAAATTATTTCCTATATGAACAGTGCTTCTGAATTCTGGAACCTGAAACGAAGAGAGTAAGTACTTTTCCTTTTGTCTATTGTCGCTTCGATGAATTTTCGGCTATGTATTTTAATTCTGCATGTTGCCGACATAACTTAGACCTTTAGAAAGTAATACCTCTTGACGGATATAAGTTTATCATTTTCTTGGTTACATGTTAGGGAATCTGTTAACTGTATAGTTATTATTCAAACAATTTGAACTGAACTTGGCAAATGAGTAGAATACAACTTTGTTCCTTCTCTATAGGAGTAACCTCAGCACTTCCATCAACAAAAACACCGGTGGCCTCTGCAAAAGTGCGTAATATTCATTAGTAAGTGGACCGCAAAAATTTTCCTCTTAATAAAATATCCTATACTCCCTCTGCTATGCAAATTTATCAATTCTAATTTACCCCAGTCTACAATTATTCTCTCTCCTACGAAGGTAAGAAACAATAAAAAAAATATGGAAGTAAAAAACCGTGTGGTACCAAATACTCATGCCAGAAGAACTTGTAAGAATCCAGACTATCTATCATAAATGCGAAGATAGGAACTATTCTATAATTACGCAATAATCGCACTGAAAAGCCTGATAACTACCAAAAATTAATGGAAGTCGACTCGATCTTTTACTTCTGAAATAATTATTGTAAGACATTACAAGATGAAATTAAAGAATGATCAAACGAGGCCATAATACCTACTTTGATAAATAATCAAGTACTATAATGAGATATTACGATACGAATGCCTGCAATGTTTTATGTCCTTTGTTAAAAACACAATGTATACTTTTTTATTAAATTTAACTATTGATCGGATTAAATGTGGCGTTGTTGATAATAATTAATAAGAAGCCACGGGTCATGGAAACCCTTCTGTGAAGACTTTTCCTTTTCATTTACAAAACTGATCGTTGATGATACAAGTTGCCCATGAATTATTACAACACGTGTTCTAATAACTTTAATTTTGACACTGATTCCACTTTTGTAAAGTAAGACTTCAGAAAATGGAAGTAGATTAACAATAATTTGACTTGCTTTATTCGATATCACTGGAAATACAAAATCGAAACTGAGTAAAACAAAAATTTCACTAGAATACTTTGTGAATCATCGGTGCTGAAGACCATCAACAAATCATTTTTACAGAGATGTTGTTTTAGGGGCCGTCCATCAATTACTTGAGACGATTTTGGCGATTTTTCGACTCCCCCCCTTGGTGAAATGTCGTGGGTTTTTCCTTGACCCCCCTCCCCTCTCCTTCTAAACTCACGTGACATTTTTCAAAATAAGTATTTTAATGTAAATACATTAATTTGTGATTGATTACATTGGGATTTATTAAAAAAACATAATTTGATCTGGGCTGTCCGGGTAACGCTGAGTCGAATGTTGGAGTGCCGACGTTTCGACCGACATATCGCGGTCCTCTTCAATAGGGCAATACAGCCCTGAAGAAGACCCCGATATGTCGGTCGAAACGTCGGCACCCCAGCCTTCGACGCGGGGTCACCCAGACAGCCCAGATCATGAGTCTGGCCGCGGAAGCCTACGATATCAAAAAACATAATTTGAATAATTAAATTTATTTAAGACTATTGTCTAAATACTAGTCATATATAGAGTGACTGAATTACTAGAAAGGTTATTGTACTACTAAAAACAGTGCAATAATTCATTGTAAATCAGTCCACGGGGACTCAAGTGCGGTCTGAAGGGTGACTACTGGAACCAACATGTCCATATGACTTTTCGTAGATTCATCCGCTCCTTCAACTTCGCTGTGATTCAACCACTCTAAACCGATGTAACTTGCACATTGAAGCTCAGTAGCTCGACGTGTTCACGATCCGTGAAGGTCGATCTTTGCGTGCTGGTACAGCCAGTGTACTGCGGATCGCACATCGGTGCTCTGCAGCTCTCGTGATGGACGAAAAATAGATACCGCATGCACTGCAGCATTTCTTTTTAGATCACCACGTACATACATTTGGACAATAGAGGTCATAGGGCAATGCGTGCGAAGGTTGAATGGGTAGGTGGTGGCGAATAACGATTAATTGATTGATTTTTCGTGTTTCCGGGCGCGTCAACTGCTTTGCTTATTAGTCTCGTAAGCGTAGTGCATGTTATTTCTTGGGAGATGGCGGTGATCTTCCCCCGCAGAATGGTGAGATCCGGGGCCGACCTACCGACGACTAACGGGGATTCCCCCTAACCAGGACTCTCCCACCAGCGAGGCACCGCCCCAGTCGGAAAGCTCTAAGCTCCCGACCGGTCTCTCGTAATAGTGTAGTGCATGTTAGTGTGTGTGTGTGTGTGTGTGTGTGTGTGTGCGTGCGTGTAAGGTGAGAGGATAGGACCAGGAAGAGGAAGGATAGATCCGGCGGGGTCCGTGGCCGGTTTATTAGGGTACTGCTCCGGCATTCGCCTGGTGTTGATTGGAGAAACAACGGAAAACTACCGATCAGAACAGCCGGCCGCTAGAATTCTCCTCCAGACAGAGACTGAATTTGACATAGCTAAAAGCTAGTGCCGAAAATCCGGCCGCCGGCGAATAACGAAGGGAGCAAATGATTTTCCGTAATACTTTTCAGGGTTAGGTACCGACGGATTTCCATCAACTTGAGTGAGAGGGTATGTAAGTGACAAAATTGGTCGTGAGAAATCATATGCGGAGCATTGTCTTTAGCGAAAAAATAGCGTGATATTTGCCGAGCCCCTCTCCCCACCTAAGATTAGGTGATATTTGCTTGACACCCTCCCCAAAGGTTTGACGTAATTTGTGGATGGCCCTTTATGCTATAACTTTAATTAAAACTTTCTATAAAAATCGTAAGTGTTTTGCAAGACTTGGTATAATACACAAATCATGTAAATGTAGGTTTCTTGAACATTTTTCAATAATTTCGATTGAAAACCATTGAAATAATTGTAATGAGGTAATATATCTATAAATGTAGTGAATACATGTCTGGTTCAGAAATGCTAAATCAGCGGTTTTGCAGATGTCGTATTACACAGGTCTAATCGGGTGTAACGAACATAAATGAAATTTAATTAATGCATTATTACGAATGACAATTCTAATAACTTTCATAGTCCGCGTTACTCGAAAAAATTTCTTATTGATGAGACTGAAACCGCGGCGCGGTGGGGCGGCGGCGGGGAGCGATGGCGGGGATGGGCGGCGGGGATGGGTGGCGGGATGGGCGGCGGGATGGGTGGCGGGATGGGTGGCGGGATGGGTGGCGGGATGGGTGGCGGGGATGGGTGGTGGGAGTTGTGGCGGGAGTTGTGGCGGGATGGGTGGCGGGAGTTGTGGCGGGAGTTGTGGCGGGAGTTGTGGCGGGAGTTGTGGCGGGAGTTGTGGCGGGAGGGTGGCGGGAGGGTGGCGGGGGGTGGTGGCGGGAGTGGTGGCGGGAGTAGTGGCGGGGAAGGGTGGCGGGGAAAGGGTGGCGGGGTGCGGCGTCGAGGAGCGGCGACGGCGAGCGGCTGCGGGTAGCGGCGGCGGGAGCGGCGGCGGGGCTGCAGCGGGAGCGGCGGCGGGTGCGGCGGGGAGGGACTGCAGGGAGCGGCGGCGGGGGCTGCGGAGGCGGTGTGAGCAACGTGGGCGGCGGGAGAGATGGAGCGGCGATGACGGTGGCGGGGCCGTCGGGGGCGGGACGTGGGCTGGAGGGGGGCAGGCGCCGCGTGGAACGGCCGGCGGGTGGCCCGAAGCGACGTGCGTCTTGTCGGCATTCGCGCGCCGAGTGGGACTGAGGCGTGAAACCCGAACGTGACGTCCGAGAATGTGAGATTTGCTTTACGCCCTCTCTCTCCCAAGGCTACCCCCACAACGCCGCTTTTTCTGTGCCTCAGAGCGACGGCGCTTGGCTCAACATTGCACCCCGCGCGAACTCAAGTAGGAGCCGCAGTAGGGAAAGACTGGAGAGCTATAGATATCCTTTACGGGAAAGGATTTGATCTGTTAGTTTCTTGAGTTTTTTTTACATGATATTGCTCTATTCTTTTATTGTTGTTTCTAAATTACAAAAATGTTATTTATTTTACTTGTCTCTTGCGTCGGAAATATCTACACTAGAGGCAATTTCTTTACATTATTACAGTTATGAGTACATATGCTTTAAAGAATGCCAAATAAAGTTTATCGAAAACTTAACAGTTTTCTGTAAAAATTAGCTCAAAATTCCGCATTTTCATAAACGCTCAAACGCCGTTTTCAAAAATGGCTTCAGATTTTTTCTTCAAAGTTCTTCAATATATAGCGCTAATTGCATTTTTTTGAAATATCTCACGCTGTTAATATACACCATTTCCATCGATTAGTTTACATTATTGCATTTGTTTGTACAACTTTTTATACAACAACGTTTGGGAAACTCAATAGATTCCCGTGAAAAAGAGCTTCGAACTTCGCATTTACAGTAATGCTTAATCGGCATTTTCTTAAAGACGGCTTCAAATTTCAATAAAAATTTCTATTTAAGACGAAGTTTTACTCTTGTTTAATATTCTTATTATTCGGTTGTAGTATTAGGAGAGCAAAAGGTTGAGAAAATGTCAAAAATTAGGCGACAATAGGTGGCAGCTGGCTAGAGAATGGATCAAGACCTTAAAGACAGACCACACCAAGGAAAATAGAAAAAAACTGCTACGAGGAAGTGTCTGCCATTCTGTTGCATTTCCAGTTTAAATGTATTCCTCCCCTCTCTTGTGTATTTTGTTTATTTTTTTTCATTTATTATTTATTTTGGCTAATACAATTTCTCCTGCCCCTGCGCTGAAGTATTTGTCTGGACATTATTTTTACTTCATCGTGATAACATTTTAGATAGTGAAAATTGAAATGAATTACTTTCACATCTGTTATATGATATTTTCATATAGTATTAAAAAGATAAAATTAGATACTGACCATCTCTAATAATGTTTAAATATAGTAATGCCACTAACCACTTACTCATGTTACTTGTAAGAAGAATGAGAAATATCTGTTGAGAAATTGTCTGAATGAGAAACTGCCTGTGGCAATAATACTGTAGAAAAAGAGATAGACAATTATACATGTGATTTAATCCTAAATATTCTATTTTGCTTTCTGCATGCATTTTAATACAGCATTGTTAATATTAACAAATTTATGTGATCAATCATTCAGACCACGATATTCCACCTGATATTCCTGGCATTAACTGTAGCCTGTGCAAATTGGACTAGAGCTAGCGCCTGGTTTCATGTGGATGTCAATTAAAAATACATTTACATTGCGTAGCTATAGTGTCCATTAAGTAACTAATTAAGCGTATAAATATTTATATCGGGGATCGAGCCAACACAATAGGGCATGGCAGGGTCTCTGCAGTAACAGAGATATTTCATTTAAATTTTTACGGTTATTGTTCTCTCGCACGCAAAACACCGCCGCCCGCGCCTCAATTAACGTGCTTATTTACCGTTACAATAACGACTTCTTTAAAACAGGATTGTCTTGTGTTCTTCTACCATTTGTGTCTGCAAGACTAGGCACTCTCGTCAGAAACTTTTATTGGAGACATATTTTTAAGAGACACAGGAACATCGTCATCACAATAATGTAATCGCAATGTAGAGAATGTTTGACAACACACGTCAAGCACTGGAAAATTGGTGTCCTTGACTAACCAATTTTTACTTAAATTATGAGTAAATATTTTATAATATTTAAAACGTTATAACAGTTAATGATTTTTTTACCTAAATAATTTATTATATCTATTAGCACATTTAGTAAGAGAACACTTATTACTTAATTATATACGTTGTATAGACTACATATTATAATGCTGAGGTGGAGATTTTTTGATTCAATCATTTTGTGTTGGAGGTTCTTGGCACAAAAATGTGAATAGTTTAGCTTTAAATAATATAAAATTACGTTTTCGAATGCATAGTGTACAATCCATGTTTCTGAATTTCTGATACCTGAAACTTTGTCTATACGTTTACATAACGTACACGTTATATTTTCGTATTGTTGCAAGATAATTCACGCCCAAATTTCTCAGCGGAAGTTCATATCTATTCAAATATAATCTTTTTGTCTCTTTTTAAAAACAAACTTCACTCAGCAAAATATATTTACACCAATGGGTCTTTTAAATTGTTGAAATGTAAACCCGCAATTAGATATATTATATTTTTCTGATTTATTTACATCTGGCGGTGTTTATCGGGTTTACAGCTGACTTGCTGTTATCTGTATCTTCCTCGGTTAAGTTCCTTGCTTTTCTCGCATTTTGAGCGAATATTCCATGTTTCACACATGTTGTTGGTTTTCTTATCAACATCCCCTTTGAAAGTGTCAAATCCTATATTTGTTTCGAAGACTTCATTATGTGTCCGTACCATTGTAACTGTTTCCGCTTTACTGCATCTAACCTGGCCTTTGTAAGCTTCCTCCCCCCTTTTACTCATTCTGTATGTGGTATATCCTTGTGGTGTACAGATAGGTCCTGGAACTATGTCTAGTAACTCTATTTGAAACGTCATTAATCTCAATTTGTTTCTGTGTGTTGAATGACATATGAAAGAATATATAACATAATTATCCTAAGTTATTTCAATTGTGTTTCTGAAAATAAGTTAATTAATTTAAGGTGCACGCATTATCATTTACAAGTCTTCTTCAAACTAAATTGTAGACCACTCAAGAATTCTTAAACTTAATAGTTGCGAAGTTTTTAAGCTTTTTACTTTCTCGCGAATTTTTACTTTCTCATATACATGCGTATATACGGAGTATTTATAGTAGTATAAAGGAAGTCATGTAATGCTGCGGAAAATCGATTTCGAGATTTTAACGGAAATACATGGTTTGGGTTCCTCTGATACCGAAAAAATTTTGTTTTGTTTCAAAACGTCCGTCTATCTGTCTGTCCAACCGTCTGTGAATACCACTAGAGCCTAAATCATGCGTGGAAATTTTTCCAATTTTAAAAACTACCTGTCCATTTGGCTCTAGTTGAAGCTTTTACATTTTGAAAAACATTCTTTAAAAATTTGGGGTACTAACGACACCCCCGGAAAATTTTCAAAATTTCTCAAAAACCGCTCCAATTTTTTTCTAAGAATGTGCATAACAACGTATGTCATTTTGAACACTTCCTCCGCGGGTCTTTCTTCGACATATTTCGTCATAATTGGGTCCAGAGGCAACTCATGAAAGAGCGGTCTTATCTGGCGTGCTTCCCGTTGCAAGTGCACAAAAACAGTGGTCGTCGTGCCCGACGCAGATATGCCGGCGGCTCCCTTCCTCCGCAGCGCGAAACAACTGCCTTCAGCGCACCCCCACCCCATCCCAACTCCCCCCCCTCCCTTCCGCGAAGAAATGACAGACGCCCCGCGCAGAGCTCTTTGTCAGAAGGGAAGGGACGGAGCCAGGGAGAACAACGGGGGACATGAGGCTTCGAAAGGGTCAGAAGCTATCAGCGTAAAGGGGCCCGTGAAAACGGAGTAAATGTTTCCCTTAATAATACTGCTTTATTGCTTCAGATGAGCGTATGCTCATTGGCAGATTAGCTCAAACATACAAAAATACAGTAATAGAAATATAGAAAACAAATATAGCAATTCATAAAATGAATTAAAAAGAAATAAAAATAACAAATATAGCAATTCATACAAAATACATGCAAAATAACAAGAATAATATATATATATATATATATATATATATATATATATATATATTAAATTATGCGTATTAAAATTAAGTATAGTTGGCAATGAAACTTATATTACTACACTTTTGTAAAAACACATACAGTGTAATGTGTACCGATAAACTTAAAGGTTGCAATTACTTAAAAGAATAAATGTAAAAAACGTGTAATTAGAAGTTGAGAATAAAACAACGTCGTAAATATTGCGAATGAAAGCAATGACAAAGTGGGGGGGGGGGTTCTAAGTGTTTGTGACAAAATAATTATAGAGACAATGCTGGAACTAAGGCTTGGAAAATTACAGACATGTTTCTTTCATAAGAAATTATCGGGTATTAGATAGTTTTTATTGACCTTCATGAATATGAGAAGTTTATGAAAGAAATAGGTCCAGTGATTAAACAAATAGACAGCATAATCACAAGTTGGACAACTGAAAGAAGAAAGAAGCAAAAAGCGATATGAGTGAAAATATATTAAACGTTTTGAAAGATAAATGTGAAAGGAAAGAAGAAATCAGACTAACCCACGGTTGAGTAGAATAACTCACCAAATATAATGATCACAAAAATAATAAAGATTTTAATTTTTGTTAGATTTAATAAGTTAATAACAGTTCAAAGAAGATTAAAGTGCTCAATACGAGAAAATCACAATACAACTAAGACAGTTTTTATTCTTTTCTTACGAAAAGTAAATGAAACGACACCGACACAAAATGAAAAGCAGTAAATATGGAATTTAGAGATGTCGGAAGACATAGGGGCAAGGCCTGTACGGGTCTCCTAGACCCAAAGTGTGGAATTAACGAACATTCATATGAAGGCTATATGAAATAAAGTTTATATTCAAGATAAGATACAGAACGAATGGGTGGCTTAGAAAGTGATATTGATGAACTAGTAGAGTAGTAGGTTAATAACGATTCTGTGACATAATATTATCATTGTTAATCCTAGCAGTAGTAACTTATTGGAAGTTACAGCAACTTCCTGAATCACACTGCACACAGTAAATTCCGAAGACTGCAGACTCCCTTATATTACTTAGGTTTTATTTTTATTCCTGTTCTTTCATGAAAAGCAATGAAAATACACTGTATATTCATAATTCTTACAACCCCACGTATTGTAGCTTTTCAATCGTTTGCACTGTCAAGCTCAGTCATGAGCCATATGACAACCTGTCAACTCTTTTCCAGAAATGAAATATCTTTCAGAATAACACACTTTTATTATTTGTGCTTCTTCTTATTCTTCCCGACAGGGTTTAAGCATAGACTAAGGAGGTAGTAGTCTTTACTCTATGGTTTAAGTCACGTAACCTGTTCCGGCACCCATTTTTCTTTCGGTCTGCCAATGTCCCTTCTTCCTTCTGTTCTATAGTTCATAGTTATGAATGCAAGTCGATTCGTTATTATTCTCGATACATGATTGTACCATTTTAACTTATTTTCGAGAATTATTTCATAAAATTCTTTGACTTTTAACACATCCTTTATTTCAGAATTATTTGTACTCTAGTACATAATTCAGAAACTATCCGCAGCCACAGTCTTGTGTATCTACCAAGCAGGTCTGCTTACCTCGAATTGTGGGAATTCTGAATTGGTGTTGTTGACGTTCTTATAAGAAGAAATAAAAGAGGTCATCTTCGTCTACATCTTTGTATATACAACTAATATGTTGACGAAGATGCTCTTTTTTTCTTCTGCTTACCTCGACCTCTCAAAGAATTCTTGTTATTTATTTCGTGTTCCCCAACAATGTCCAATGATGCTAGGCAGGAACAAACCACTACGTTACAGTATCAACTAGTTCAATCGGTATCACCAAGTATTAAGGACACAGTCAACAATAATTGTAGATGTGAAGTCGTAGGCTTCCGCGTCCAGAATCATGATTATCTTGGCTGTTCGGGTGACGCCGCGTTGAAGGCTGAATTGCCGACGTTTCGATCATCTTTTTTCGAGATCATCTTCAGGCACCGCGCCACCTGACTCGATCGTCTCCCGCGGTTGGCGGGCAGCCCTCCAGGTACTATTGGCTGACTGTTTCAGCCAATCGCACTTGGTCCCCACACAAATATAAACCCGAGCGCGTTCAGTGAAGTGTAGTGCCGTGTGGTATGAATGTGTGAGTGAATGTGTTTGTATATATATATATATATATATATATATATATATATGTATATATATATGAAGAATGAATGAGTGAGAGAATTACATAAGAAAAAGAAACAAGACTGAACATAATAAAAACTTTATCATCCAACCCAACAACTAATTGTAAAAACTTCAATCGCCCAAAGAGGCATTTGTTTTAGTTTTTAGTATTAATATTACGTAGTTTGTTTAAATTAAATCCCTCCCAAAGCTCCATAAGCAGTAATGCTGGAGCAATTGTATACCCAAGACATGAATAAACTCCCACCTCACCAGGACTACTGGTGAGGGGAAAATGAAACCAAAACAAAAAACAAAAAAATCCGAGCGCAGACCACCCTGAAAAGATTTCGAAAAAGAAGATCGAAACGTCGGCAATTCAGCCTTCAACGTGGCGTTCACCCGGACAGCCAAGGTAATTTTAAGGAGTTCTAATTATTAGAAAGAGACACATTGATGAACCTACAGAAGACCCAAAGCGAGCGAAGGAGTAGCGAGTGGAAACGGAGGAATTTCCTCTTGCCTAGAAGCAATAGTCCGTGCTCTCGCCGCCCAACCCCTTCCTCGCAAACGCTGCTCTTTCCTCCCGGCCTAGTCCTCGCCGCTTCGCCTCGCGCCGTCCCTTTTGTTGCATAATTCCTCTTTTGTCCGCGAGGCGCGCTGAATGTTTAATCCCGCGTGTCGTCCGTCGTCGTTCCGCAGCCGCTCTTATTAAACAATGGCGCAGAGACAGTGTGCGGCGCGCCTGCCTGCTGTTTAATTGCAAGGCTCCGTGTCGATAGGACGTTGTTTAATCATGACCTACTTTTACGGACAAACGATCTGCTATCTCTTGATCAAGTTTTATGGTGTTCGCTTGAGGCAAAATTAGAAGGTAATACTGTATCGTTTAATATTGCATGCGAATGCGTGAAAATTGACATCAAGATTTGGGGTGTTCACTATAAAAACACGACTTGCGTTTGCTGTTTATTCATTGGTGAGTTCGCATTTTCTGTTACGTGTACGCCAAACAGCACTTTGCGAGACGCGTTTTCTAAGTTCATTAAACATAACGATACCGAGAAGTAGATAGAACTGTGGAGCAGCATAAAACATTAAAGCTGACTGTTTATATATTGGAAATGATCTCAAATGTACTTTTCAATGAGTTAAAACTAAGAATAATGCACACAGCATGTAAGATCTTGTTTGGATACTTCTTTGAAAATTATGGAATCGATTTCTTTCTAAATCTCTTTCAAACAGTTTCATTTCGTTCAGAAAGGAGTCATTTTCTAAACCATATATATATATATATATATATATATATATATATATATATATATATATAATTACTATTTGAAGAACAAAATTGTACTACAAACTTTCTGGTATTGAAATTATTTCTGCTGTCTTGTCTATTATTTTATGTATTTCATTAATTCATAGTGCGAGTAAAAACAGTAGTCAACAGAAAAAATCGCTTGTCAGTATTAAAGGGAAACGAGTTGCAAATTCATTATTCAATCATGCTTCCCATCAAAAATGTATGGCTTTAAAGGATTTTATGAACTTTGAAAAACGTCAAATGACTTTCATAAGTAATGAAAGAGAGACTAAGTTTAATTATTAATTTAACCATCGTTGGTTTCGTCGTAAAACATTGTTTACACCGTGAGAAGAATATCTTATTGTAGAGTTGATTTCCAAATTCTTTTCACAACCATGTGAGTTCTATTTAACAGCCGCATATCAATGGCGTTTCTGTACATGGTTACCCAAGCGAGTCCATGGCGGACCTCAGAATAAATTATAAAATAATTTACGGAAAAAAATATTTACTTTAGAATTACATGCTACATATATTTAGAAAAACGATTACAATGCAAGCTTGCGTTAATACATTTTCTAATTTGAAGTCTGTCAAGAGCATCAATGTTTTCAACAGCTTTTGAACTCATGAACCTTTCCGCCTCGTTACAGATGGCCATGTCGGTTTTTTGGAGAATTCGTTCAACATTCGCTAAGATGCTGTGAATTCACAACTGCACCTGCAGATACGAAACTGTTAATAAGGCACTACTTACACATTTTTCCGGGGCTCGTAAGTTCCTAAAAACAACATTGCTAAAAACGATAGAGGAAAAACTACTTAAGGGTCTGTCGATGACATGCAACTGTTAATAAGGCACAACTTAACCATTTTACCGCGGCTCGTAAGGCCCTAAAACGTTCAAAAAACGATAGAGGAAAAACTACTAAGGGGCCCGTCCATGAGACCCCTTAACCCGGGCTCGTAAGCTAAAACACATTGTTAAAAAAAATAGAGAAAAAACTTAAGGTCGTCGTGACACCCCATGAATGCACTGTTAAAAACCATTTTTCAGGGGTTCTTTAGGCTCTGAAAACAACATTGTTCGAGAAATAATAGTGTAAAAACTACTAAGGGGTCCGTCGATGACATCCCGCCATTCATATGCGACTGTTAATAAGGCACTATTTAACCATGGACACGGATGGCCTTGAAATCAACATGGTTCCTTTCCAGGAAAAATAGCCTTTGCCAACGGGAGGCGACGTGCTTGCTGTTACAGGCTGGCTCTAATTGGCGTCGTCTGGCGACGGCCTCCTGCAAATCGCTGGCGTCGAGCTATGGCGACGTACCGCATCGCGGTCATTACGAACCTCAGATGTTATTCTAGTTTGGCGCCGGTCGTTACTACAAATTGCCAATTAAAATTTCCCGACGTATTTCATCCGTGATTGCGTCCGCCCTTCTTTCGTAATTAAACAGACTATTCATTAGTTTTCTCTGCGAACGTGTGGGTAAGGGATCAAGATATTTTCGTTTTGGGGTTTGTGACCGCGATCTCGGTTTGAATTATTGAGTAAATGGCTATAAATACGAACGAAACAGTTTTGCTTTGTGTTTCCTTTTGTACACAGAGGCACATGATCTACTTTTATTACTATTATGAAATATATTCTTGATCAATTATAACTATATTTGAGTAAAATTAAAATTATTTTTTGCAGTTTTTGAAGTTGATGACTGCCACTAATTTCCTTATATTAAAACTAAATTTTAAATTTCCTTTCAATTTAATCATGAGTTCGACATACGACATACAACTCCTTACCTGTTGCATGATGACGTGTAATTCTATACAGAATGACAATTCCTGGAAGTTCTATTCATTGAGCCAATTGTTCGATTGATGGCAACTAATATAAATTATCAGCCTTTTCCAACAATACAAGTTTAATATTTATTCTTGCATATATTACAATTTCTTTCGTTCACATGAGAATTTATTTCAACGTAGAACATTAAAATACCAAACGGGTTTCGATATAAGTTCGTAAGCTTACTATAATACTACTATACCTTGTCATAGCAATTGTCGCGTCCTTGCCTAAATTAAAAATGTTCCAGAATGTCCTCAACGGATTGTTATTACTAGGATTTTCCATATAATGTATTCGGGGCCGTGTCCATCTGCACAGTGTTATGATACCAAGTATGGAATATTAAACTTTGTTGATCGGTTGTTTTAACATCGTGAATTCTTTGACTTCCGAGTTTGAAAACATGCCACTGGATGCCGATTCTATCATTAAAACTAACCCCATGGTCATTGACTTATCACAAATTATATTGAAAAACATAAGAGTTACTAATATTAACAGTTAATATTACTTAAAATGCAACCTACATTTTAGAATGTTTCCAACTAGTACTTTTTTACAAAGCTTTAAACAGAAAGGGAAAATGTTTAAGAATAGGATATTCTCAGCGGAGCTAAAGCGTTAAAATCATTATGCATTTCTGATTTTACACATTTACATACTATTAAATAATATTTGGAATATATTAACATTATACCTATTGCTTTGCCTCCACCATTTCTTCCTTATTCCGAGAATTTCCTTTATATTACCTTGAACTTACGAAGCTTCCCATCTTGTAGATACTGCATACTATTTCTTTGCACCTGACGATTATAGATGGAATGAAAACATCCGCGTGTTTCCCTAGCCCGACTTGCTGCTCCAGTTTTCCTTGTCTCGCACAGTGCTTCGATAGCGAATGCTTGAACGTGCCCTTCGCCGTAGTTTCCGTCGTGTTCCATCTCTCCTCTCGCGTTTATGGCCGTCCTCGTGTAACCTTGGCGCTTTTGTTCCGTTGCTGCTCCTGCACTCGTGACCCCGGGGCTTTCCCTAGCCCGACTTGCTGCTCCAGTTTTCCTTGTCTCGCACAGTTGGGTGGCGGCAGTGGCGGCAGTGGTGGCGTCGGAGGGCCGGAGGCGGCGGGGCGGGGAGTGACGGGGTGTCGGAGGTGTCGGGGCGGCGAGGCGGCGGGTTCGGCGGTGACCGGCGGGGCGGCGGGGGCGAAGGGCGGCGGGGCGGAGGGGGCGGCGGGGTGTCGGAGTTGTCGGGGCGCCGGGGCGGCGGGGCGGCGGAGGCGGCGGGGCGGCGTCAGGTGAGACGGGGCGGCGTCGGGTGAGACGGGGCGACTTGGGCGGCGGGGCGGCGGGGCCAGGGGCGGCAGGGGTGGCGAGGGCGGCGGGGCGGTAGGTGCAGCGGGGCGGCGGGGCGGCGGGTGCAGCGGGGCGGCGGGGTGGCGGTGCAGCGGGGCAGCGGGGCGGCGGGGATGGCGAGGGCGGTGGCGGCGGTGGCGGCGGTGGCGGCGGGGCGGCGCCGTGTCGTTGAAGCCGCAGGACGCGTTTCCTCGAGCGATGGCTTCTCATCGGCCTTTCGCTCCGCTGAGCGACCGCGGAAACCCCAAGGAACGGCGTTTGCGGCGGCGGCGGTGAGCGGCAACGGGGCGGGACGGCGGCAGAGCTGGCGGGGCGGCGGTGACGGCAATTCCGAGACAGCGCCGCTGGTGGAGGTGGGTGGATGTGCTTCTGAAGGTGAAGATGGTGGTGATAGTGGTGGTGAGGACAATGTCTAAAAGGCACCGCTGGTGGAGGGGGTAAATATAGTGCAGAGGGTGAAGATGGTGGTGATGGCGGGGGTAAGGGTAATGTCGAAACAGTGCTGTTGGTGGAGCTGGGTATGTCTTGCTGGTGATGGTTTGCGGTGGAGAGGCAATTCCGGAGGCCCGCTGGTGGAGTTGGGTGGATGTGCTTCTGAAGGTGAAGATGGTGGTGATGGCGGCAGTGAGGGCAGTACCTAAACGGCTCCGCTGGTGGACATGAGTTGTTGTAGTGCTGAAGATGCAGATGGTGGTCATGGTGGCGGTGAGAGCATGCCTAAACGACAAAGCTGGTGTAGATGGGTGGATGTAGTGTTTGTGATGAAAATGGTGGTGATGGTGGTGTCAGCAATTTTATTTGACGATGATGGTGGCGGTTGCATTTTTGGTTTGATTGATTGATTCATTTTTTCGTGTTTCCGGGCGCGTCAACTGCTTCGGTCATTAGTCCCGTCAGTATAGTGCATGTTTTTTCTCGGGAGATGGCGGTGATTTTCCCCTCGTTGGATGGTGAGATCAGACACCGACCTACCGTCGGCTAGTGGGGTTTCCCCCTAACCAGGACTCCCACCAATGCACTGAGCTACCTCTACCGGTGGGATGGCGGGGATGGCAGGGGTTCTTGAAGAGTGGTTCGGATGGTTGGAGGTGGCGGTGTTTTTCGGAGTTATTCGGGATGTTCGAAAGTTGCTGGGTATGGTAGGGATGTTTGGAAATAGCAGGGGCGTTGTTGGTGGAAACAGAGCAGGGGGTGAGAATATCATGACAGCAGGGAACGGAAAGAAGGCAGTGCTAGTAGGAGAAAGGGGAAGTAAGTGAGTTAAGGGAGTCTCAGATGACGTGGCACTGTAGAGGGCGGTAAAGTGGTATTGACAGAGAAAGTGACAAATGTGAACGTTGACAATGGCGCTGATGACAGTGATAGATGACTACGATGGTGTTAATTATTATAATAGTAATAATCGTCTTTGGTGAATGTGATTCCTAAGGTATCTGTGACGGCTACAGAAGCTTAGGGCTGTACAAAAAGGTTGCATGTGGTCATGCACATGTGGTCATGCCTGAGCTGTTGGAGAAGAACTGTAGATGTGCAACACGGAAGATGGTGGCGTCGCAAATGATGATGACAGGAGCGACGTATTAATTGATTGGTACGCGTTTACGGGCTCGTTAACTGCTACGATCATTAGTTCAGTTAGGGCGAGGGCATTGTGGTCGGGGGAGCATTGTAGAAGACCACGGAAGTGACAGGAGCATTGGAGTCGGCAGAGCAAGGAGGTTGGCGACGGCGATGTCAAGATCTTGGGGTAGGGGGAACAACGTACAGACCACCTGAGGGGTCGAGGTCGTTGGGGTCGGTGGAGCATCGTGAAAGGCCATAGGAGGAGGCGTGGGCGTTGGTGTCGGGGTAGCAACGTGGAAGGCCACGGGGTGTCAAGAGCATTGGAGACGGAGAGCAAGGTTGGTGACGGCTGTGTTGAGATCATGGGGTCGGTGGAGCATCGTGGAAGGCCATAGGAGGGAGAGGGACTTAGAGCAGGAGGAGGACGGGAAGATCAGGGAAGGGGCGTGGGCGTTGGTGTCGGGGTAGCAACGTGGAAGGCCACGGAAGGGGGCGTTGGGGTCGGGGGAGCAATGTGAAAAGTCACGGGGTGTCAAAAGCTTTGGAGACGGGAGATCAAAGGGGTTGGTGACGGCGGTGTCCAGGTCTTGGAGTCGGTGGAGCATCGTGGAAGGCCATGGGAGGGGGCGAGGGGGTTGCTATCGGGGGAGCAGCGTAGTTGATGGTGACGAGGGCGAGGGAGTGGGAGGGGAACCGTCCGCTCGCGAACTCCCTTCGCCGAGAGGAAACGCGAAAGGGGCGGCGCCGCCGGCGGAAGTGAGTTGGCGGGAAACCTTTCGAAGCGCCGCTCGGCGAAAAAGGCCCCCGGGGTCTCCATACACGCTTTGTGCCTGGTGGCTTTGCGCCGATATTGGTTTGCAGGCCGCTACCTGGAAATAACGCTCACCTAAAATTACTATGGAAACGTATTGTGAGAAGCAAGATGGATTGATTATTGGTTGTTTATTTCGTGCTTCCGGGCGCGTCAAATATTATGATCTCGTAAGTGTAATGATTTTTTTCACGTAAAGTTCTTTCCTCGGTGAATATAGATGATTTGATTGATTGACTGTTAGATATTCTGGGCGCATCAACTACTATGATCATTAGTCCCGTACGTGCAGTGCGCGTGGATTTGTTCGGGAGATTATGGTATTGCGGTGGTCTTGCACAGGTATATGGCGAGATCCGGCGCCGACGTACCGTCGGCTAGGGGTTTTCCCTAACCAGGACTCTCCGACCAACGGGGCATCGCCCCAGCCGGGACAAGCTCTAAGCTCCAGACTGGTCTCCCGGCATGTGTGGTAGTATAGTGCATGTGAGTGTAAGTGTGTGTGTGTGTGTGTGTGTGTAAGAGGTGAGGAAAGGACAAGGAGGAACACTGCTTAGGCATTTGCCTGGTCTTGATCGGAGAAACCACGGAAAACTAGCAAACAGAGCTGACGTCCGCTAGAATTCTCCTCCAGACAGCGACTAAATTCCACCTAGCTGACAATCTAGTGCCGAAAATCTTGCATATGTCGGTATTCGATCCTAGGACTTCCCGATCATAGGGACTGCAATGACATCAATTTATACCCTGAGCCATTTCTCCCGGTCGGTGGATATCGAGATCATGGATATCGCTGAGCTATACTTTGAGTTGTGGTGATTTCCCAATTCAGGTACCTCTCACAGTCAGGCACCGCCCCAACCGGGACAAGCTCTAAGCTCCCAACAAATATCTCGACGTAATAATGAAGTTCTTAAAAGTGCAATTGTGTGAAGTAAGGGTCACAGATGAGAAAAACAAGAGAGAATGATCGCGCGCGGTCCGTGCCTCATTCTTAGGATCCTGCTCCGCCATTCGGCTGGTATTAATTGGAGGAGCCACGGGAAACTAATGAGACCTGCCATCTTTTAGAATACTTCTTCCAGACACAGGTTGAATTGGGCTTTGCAAGTGGCAAAAATTCTGTCCGTTTCAAGACTCAAAGTCCGGGACATCCATGTCACAGGCTCTACAATGATCTCAGTTAATGCCCTAATCCACGTCAGCAGGTTAGAAGGAAGAACTTAACTCTTTTCATATTTTCCATGTCTTAAAATTTTTATTGATGTGTTGTTATTACTATTACAATTACTATTACTATTACTATTACAATTACTATTATTATTACTATTTCACTAATTCACGACTAAAGATGTTATGAGTCGGTTGATTATAAAGCCTATTCCGGATTGCAACCAGCTTCCTAAAGATCAGATCATGGGACTATCGGTGACTCCACAATACTGAAGGCAAAATGTGGGCTGTTCTAAATAAAACAATTTCTTGCACTTCCCAATCTTTCGTGTGACGACCTTTCTTGGGAAATTTTGAGAACCGCTTTATCGTAATGTGTTTTCAACGTCTGATCTTGGTCAGCTATTAGAACTGCTTCCGATTCTGGTTACATTCTTCCCATTTTAAGCCATAAATGATTGATATTTATTGATCTACACCTTGGCCTTAAACACTATGTCAATTTACCAAGAATTGATTGAAATATCATGATAAAATTGACCTTGGTAGCTGGTATGATGTTGAAAACATATTTCTTTACAAGGTCAATTTTATCATGGTATTTCAACCAACAAGTGTTAAATTGACATATTGTTTAAGCCTGATGATGGAGGCACAACTCGACCTCTGAATTGTTGTCACGCTGTTTCATGTTTCAAAATACCATTGTAATGTAAAAATCATTTAGTTTTAGTAAATGAATTTGTGACTGTCTATAAAATGTAATTATTGGAACTTTTATTAAGAAAAATCTTATTTGTAGACAGCCTATGTTTCATTTTTATACATATCACATAACATTTAACGCATTCGTCTGAACTTATATTCTTAGTGGAGTAGAATTTATTTTCGATAAATTGGCGTCTATAGACTGTAACTCTAAAAATGGCAAACATCCTTTCATGTATTTGGAGACAGTGGTTTCTCCTTTTTAAATTTTCTACCTGTTCGGCATAATATGCCGTTCATGAGTTTAATATACATTTTATTATTACACATAATTTTGGCCTTTTGTCTAGCAGTACTTGAAAAGGGTCACACGGCTACCTTCTAAAGGAAGTCTGTAGAGCAGTAATTTAGAAGAGATTCTTTTAAGTTTTATATTTGTTCAACGTTTTCTTAGTAGAACCGGTCAATGGGGGGAGTGAATGTATTATAATTTATGGTGGATTAAGAGTGTCTTTGAGATATCGGGAGATAATGCGATTTGGGATGGAAGCATTTTCCCTAGATTAAATATTTGTGCACTTGTACAAAACAGACGAAGGATGGAAAATCTGTACAGTGTTTTCTGACTGATGTAGAGCTCTTCTTCAAGTAATGGGCCAATGTGTTCCGATCTCGTGATTAAAAACGTGTTGAAGCAGGTGTCGATGCATTGGTGATTTTAATTTATATTGGCATTATTAAATATTTATACAACCACACGCTAAATGTACATATATATCATTATTAGGGAGGTTATATTAATTTCAACTAATTTTATACCACAATAATTGAAAAATAACTGTTTCATATTTACGATGTCTATTATACCACTTTTTTATTCAAAAACAAATCCTATGATTTAATGCGAATAGAATTGTTTTATAAATTATGTTGGTTTTGTTAATAGTAAATGAATTTGCTCTTATTAGATATCCTTGCAGGGCAGGTTATTATTAATGTTTCATGCTGATAACATATGTTTGACAAAGCATTTCAGGAGGCAATGTGTGCGTATACTTTTTTGAAACAAAATCTGAAACACTTGTGAAAATATAAGAGTGGTAAAGGCAATATTTGGGTGAATCAAAGGGGTATATTTGTACATTAACTTAATTTACCACACCATGAAATAGAACACGAGTATTCTCGGGTTTTTACGTTAAGTGGTTAAATCATAATTCGTTTTATTTTTCTGAACCGTGAAAGATGCCAAGAGGCCATTCGCTATTCGATGTAGTTGATCGCTTTGAGTGATTAGTGATGCTAAGCGCGTCCACTGCTGAAGCCATTAGACCTGTAAATGCAGTGCATGTGTTTTATTTGAGAGGTGGCGGTGCTCTCCTTGCTAGATTGTGAGATCCAGCGCCGACCTACATGGCTAACTTTTTTTTCCAAAAAGGTATAACTCAACAGCTAAGCAGGAAATTACCTTGTTTTTAGCTAATTTATATGTTAGTGTATATGCATTTTAATGTTTAGTATAGGAATTTAAATGCCATCTGCATATATAGGAAATGACAAAGTCAATTTCTTTGTTTATCTTTATTTTTTATATATTATTATGTTATTTGTAATTGTTATTTTGCATTCTGCCACCGGCATCATCTGCCCAATTGTAGAATAAATTTCTATCTATCTCTCTATAAACACCACCCAAGACGAGACAAGCTCTAAGCTACCGACCATTCTCCCGACATTTGTGGTAGTGTGGGCCATGTGAGTGTTAAGGTGTGTAAGTAAAGGGGGATGATAGGAAAAGAAAGAGGTAGGATAGATCGCGCGCGGCCTATGGCCCGTTTGTAAGGTTACTGCTTCGACATTCGCCTGGTGTTGATCAAAGAAACCACGGAAAACTACCGATCAGAGCAGTAGGCCGCTAGAATTCTCCTCCTCGCGGTGTCTGAACTTGGCGTATCTATCTAGGTAATATCGAAAAAACCTGCTGCGCTCGGGACTCCAATCTTAGATCCTCACGGTCATAAGTACTGTAGTGATATCAGTTAATGCACTGAGATGATGAGTGTATGAAGTAGATTGGTATTAAATTTTCGTCTTTGCACTATTTTTATCACAAAAATGTGATGCCAACTGTGACTTTTTAAATGAAATCCTGAACTTACATATACCTTGCCGATTATGTGAATATCTCTTCTGTAAGCAGAAACTTTTTTCTTAAATTAAAGTGAAATGACGCAATGACATCCAAGTGCAATTTGAGGAGTTGAAATACGGGACCTTAATTGCTCATGGTAAATCTGCACGATTTACAGCATAACATCAATAATACGATCTCGAATTTTGTTGTTGTAAAATACCCGTTTAAGGTTCTTTTGAGCTGTAGCTCTGCAAACACGTCGCATCTATTGATTGATTGATTTTTTCATGTTTTCGGGCGCGCCAACTGCTTTGGTTATTAGCCCCGTTAGTGTAGTGCACGTTTATTTCTAGGGAGATGGCGGTGATCTTTCCCCGCTGGATGGCGAAATCCGGCGTCGACCTACCGTCGACTAGTGGGAGTTCCCCTTAACCAGGACTCTCCCACCAACAGGGCACCGCCCTAGCCGGGACAAGCTCAAGCTCCGACCGGTCTCCCGCAATATGTTATAGTGTACTGCATGTTAGTGTGTGTGTGTGTGTGTGTGTGTGAATGGGGAGGGGATACGACAAGGAGGAGGAAGGACAGATCGCGTGCGGTCCGCGGCCCGTTTGGTAGAGTACTGCTCCGGCATTCGCCAGGTGTTGATCGGAGACCCCACGGAAACCTACCGATCAGAGCAGCCGGCCGCTAGAATTCTCCTCCAGACAGCGACTGAATTCGACCTAGCTGAAAAGCTAGTGTCGAAACACCTGCCGTCGTCAGGACTCGAACCTAAGACCTCTCGGTCAGAGGGGCTGCAGTGACATCAGTTGATGTACTGAGCTACCGCTCCCGGCTCGGATCTATTAGCGATGTTTCAATCATGGTTAAGATTGGTGCAGGGGGGAAGGAGTTATACGTGATTCTGTACCCGAAAATCGGTATTTCCGTAGTGCAATTCTCTCAGACTAAAGGTTTTCAGATGAAATGTGGTAAATTGTGGATAGTGAGTTACATGGGCATTTCTGGAGTAATATATGAGTAATATTATATTTTAAGATTTTAATTTTGGGGGGTACTATACTTGAAGCTTATGTAAAATTTTCAAAATGTTCTCGAAAATGTACGCATATTTTTTAAAATTTCTTGTTTGCATTGAAGAAAGCACGTGCATAAGTTGGGTAGTTCCGCTTTTCATTCAAAATTTGAGTTTGATAATTGCAAAAGGTCAAATTTAGTTTCGTGCCTTTCTTTATTTTTCAGTATTAAAGCAATGAAGTTATTTTTCATTTAATTTTCAATTTAAGATCTTTAAATTATGTATGTACTTTAAAATAATATGAGCAGCAATTTTAAGGACTTCAATTGTTTGTCCTGCCTTCCCTCTGACCGTAAAGTCCTATAGGTGAACCGCTCGCAAAAAAAAATCATGACAGACGTACCTTTGGTGAAGTCCCGGAGGCTGCCCCACCCTGCGACAACTGAGATTTCCCCTCTCGGCGATAAGAAAGCGCGTAGGCGACAATGAGAGGCGACTGCGAGACGCAGCGATTGCACTGACCGTCACTCGTCATCACTGCCTCTGTCCTCAGAGGAACTCCCCGCACTCCCAGGAGTGTCCAATGACAAATTCATCAATGTGTTGTTCCATCGCATCGCATTATTATATGTCGCTTTTATTCCCTGCACATGCTCGCAGCATTTCTTCCATTGTTCAGCACTTTTTTTGTGCAAACTCTTCTCTGCAAAAAGTTTCCTTTTCTTTTAAGAATGCACCAATTGTTTCTGCTGCAAAACGCCCTTTTATAAATCCACAAACAAGTTCTATTGGATGTAGATCTGGATGGTACGATGGAAGATGAAGAGGAATGAAGCCATGTTCAATGATTGTTTGATCAACGACGTATCGTTTTTCAGTTGGTTAAATTTGAATCATTTGTAATAACTAGTCTTTTGTAAGTAATGGATCAAAACGTAACTCTATGATTATTTAGCGATTCTACTATATATTTTTTGATGTTTGATAATCTCATGTATTTTGTTCAGAAGAGAATATCAACAAGGCATCATCGACATATCCGTCTTCCCCTCCCCATGAACAATAATTAATCTTTGTTATTTCCCTATTCTTGTTGTAACCCCCAATTTCTTACTCAGACTGCCAACACGATGTTACACTATATGATGCCTGAATGTATGTTTCATCTATATGCCCTCTATAATACCTTTCTTCTCTGTTCCTACGGATTTCTTGTTGGTAACGCCTACGCCATATCACACTATCGGAGCGTTCGATAAGGAGTTTCTATTTAACTGGCATATTTTCCATTTGAAACCAAGCTTCCGTAATCGCATTCTGATTAATTCTCTGCCACAGTCGATAACTTCGTCTTCATAGAGTGCTGTTATTAGCTTTCAAATAGTAGGACATTCTTTTTTTAGAGTGTAAATAAATTATGAATTTTCTGCCTTATAGCAGAATCTGTGAATGAATACACTTCAGTTTTGTTCTCTCCGTTTTCTTTCCTTTGGGAGTTGAAAGTGTAAGCTGACCCTTCGCTACACGTTCAAGCCCTTCCCTAATAACGGTCTTCACTGTGTATTTCGTAATACCTGTCGCATCACTCGCCATCTACACTACATTTCCAGCACGCAAATTTAAAGTAATTTTGAGTAGGCGAAAGTACTGAACCACTCGATAGAAGATTTCACGCGCTTGTCCTCTCAGAAACCTACCCGTCACACTGGCCGAACATGAAGAAGATGCCATTTTAAAAAGTACAATCGCGAACCAAATTTGGTTATAACAGCAGCTTCTGTGTAAAGCACACTGTCACTGCTCACTAGCCACGGTAAAACTGTGACTGAAGACCGAAACCCTTCAACACACGGCTTATTTTCTGTTGATCATTTGGATAACCCCTACTGTAGTAACACGTAAGCTGCCTTTCGTCTCATCCTTTTCACTCGTCAGTTTGTTATCGCAAAAGTTGCAGTTTTGAATTACCGCGCAACCCACGAGAGAAAGTCAGAGAGAGAAAGCTATGTTGTGACAAAGAGCACAGGCACGCGGGGAAATATTAGCAGCTTTGGAGGTAGAGGCCACGTTCGGGCATGTGCAGTGGAAGTTTTTTTTTTTTTTAAAGTGGAGGGTTCTCCGATCAATACCAAGCGAACGCTGGAGTAGTACCCTAACAAACGGGCCACGGGCTGCGTACGATCTTCCCTTCTTCCTTGTCCTCTCCTCACCCCTTACCAAATACTTGGACTAACATGCACGACACTACTATAAATGCTGGAGACTGGTCGCGATCTTAGAGCTTGTCTCTGCTGAGCTGGGGCACCATGAGTGGAAGATACTTGGTTAAGAACACCGCTAGCCGAGAGACAGGTCATCACCGGATCTCACTACCCAACGAGGGAAGATCCCTAACTTCTCCCAAGCAAAAAAATGCACTACACTTTAATCCTTAAATCCAGCCACCTTGAATCCCCCGTGAGAGACGGGTAGGCGGGGGCGGTGGTGCCGTGCGGAGCGGGGGCGACAGTCGCAGTGCGTCGAGCGCAGCGCATAACTCGCCCGAAGCGGCGCTACGCGGCGCCCCACCTGCCCCCACCCCCACCCCACCTCCGCCTTCCCCTCCCCGCCCGCGCACGGGCGACACGTGTATATACACGTCGTTAATCCCCGGGCGCAGCGCGGCGCGGCCCCACCCGAGCTACAGGCGCGCAACAGAGGCGCACGACGTGCCAGAGGAGAATGACAAGTCGGCGGGAGAGGAGAAGGTAGTGGAGGAGGGGGAGGAGGAGGAGGGGGGAAGGGCAGGGGGTGAAGGGGAGGATGAGTAGGGTGAGGAGGAGGGGAAGGGGAGGGTGAGGGAGAAGGAGGGGAAGGAGGGTGAATGGGGGGAGGGGAAAGGGTAGGTGTGGGGAAGGGGACGGTAGAGAAGATGAAGAGGGAGGAGGGGTAGGGGAGGGGGAGAGGAAGGGGGGAAGGGGAAGTGGGAGGAGGGGAAGGTGGAAGAGGGGGTTGGGCAGGTGGGAGAGGTATAGGGGACGGCGGAGGAGAGAGTGAAAGGAAGAGGACGGGCAAGCTGAGGGGGAGGAAGGGGAGGAGGGCAAGGAGGAGGAGGGACGGAGGAGAAAGAGGGAAGAGGTAGAAAGGAGAAGGAGAAGGAGGAGGAAGAGGGGGAAGGACGAGGATGAGGGGTAGAGGAGGGGAAGGAGGAAGAGGAGGCACGCGTGGTGAGTAGCGCAGGTAGCTGAGCGGAGCAGCAACTCAAAGGAAGATTTCATGGGCTTAACCGGCCAAGTCCTCTGTGTGTAAGGAACCTCTCTACATGAGGAAGAGAAGGAGAAGACAGACCGTTGGTAAAGGGAGAGAAGAGAAAATGATAAATGGAGTAGATTGAAGGTGCGCTTGGAAAGCGAGATACCTTCAATAATGGCTTGACAAACTAATTTTTCGATTCTTAATTGTCTGATTATTTTTTCCGGGCGCGTCTATTTCTATGGTCATTAATTCCAAAAGTCTAGTGCAAGTTTCTATCACGGTAGGCGTGGCTCTTCTTTTCCACATGGATGGGAAAATCTGTCTCTGACCTTCATGTCGGCTTGCTGGAATTCCCCATCCAAGTATCTACCACCAACAAGGCACCACCGGAACCGGGACAGTCTCTAAGCTCTTGACTGGTCTCCGAACGTGTGTGGTAGTAGTTCAATTAAAGGTAAATGCGTGTTAGTAAGGTGTAAGGGTAGGACAGCAAGGGGAAGGAATGCTCTATGGCCCTTAGAGGTAGCTCCAGCATTCGTCTAGTACTAAGAAGAAACCACGGAAAACCACATATCAAAGCATTTTACCACTAAAATACTCTTCCAAACGACAGCTGAATTTGACCTAGCCATCTAGTTTCGAAAATCCGGCCACCGTCGGGACTTGAACCATAGAACCTGAGCAGAAACACTGAAGTGGCATTATTTCATATCTTGAGCCAAACCAGCTTGTTGTTTCTATAATTTTGGTGTCAATTACGTATTCTGAAAATATATTCGACATTTTAATTCCATTAACTTATAATAGTCTTAAATAACAAATATTTCTTTAGCGTTATACAACATTTCCGAAACTCGCGCATGTATTAAGGAGTCAATGGTCAGCAATTGCCAATTGCCATTAGCACTTAAAATGAATCGAGAACACGCTCAACCTCAGAAATCAAAAGTGCCAAAATCAAAAGACAGTTGCTCCATATTCTGAAAATTGAAACCGGGATTGGTAACTTAGTAAATGATAACCGAAGAACGAATGAACAAACAATTCGTGTTGGCTATATCGAGAACACAAGCTTAAATAAAGTATATGAAATGTCCTGGGCTTGCTGCAAAGGCATAGACACAAAGAGTTCAGAAAGCATGTAACCGCACATTGCATACACTTATCCCTCATTACAAGTCTTAAATGTTGAAAATAATGATACTGCATGTTAGGGTCTAACTGTCTAATTGAACACTCACTTCTATCTCAAACACAAATTCGTTTTATTCTTTTCTGAATCCCCCACTTGACGCCTTGAGTAGTGTGCCACACAGAAATATCATCACTGCTTGCGAGACACACCATCGAATAATGTCTTCCTTCTACTAATTATTTGGTCTCAAGTGTGGCTAAATTTAGTCCCGATTGGATTATGCTTTCTGATGGCATAAAAATGCTAGTGTGTAGTAATGATACACGTGCGTGATCATTTAATGGCTTCTTTCGTCTAGAAAACGATACTGAATTAAGGTAAATATGTAGGAAGATTATACACATCAGAGGGATATTGTTTTACATTTATTTTTTTGCCAACAGTCAGTTATAGCTTTTACGCAGTAGAAGTTAAAAAAATTGAACATTTGAATTAGTCTTCTTTGAGCAATTAGAAGACTTTAGTATACCACAGATTTTGTCCTCTTCCTAAACCCGTCGAGTTGAGTCTGTCCACGTCCTGACGGGGGTAGCAGGGAGGGCTCTCAAGTATTCATTTCATTCTCAAGTCATTTTTCTTCTCCCCATTGTTCATTCTTATTCTTTTATAACATCCTGTTTCCTTTCTTCTCCCTCTTCTATTTCACTGGCTCTCTCTGTACGCTGAACGCCCACCCATGTGTTTGCCGTGCATGGCGACCCATGTCGAAGGGAATGTGTGTCCTGGCGGTTGAGGGGTCTGTTTTTTTTCCCCAGTACTCACTTTGTTCTACGTTCTGCTTTGCACTTAGGGATACGTTGTTACGTATTTTGGGGAACATTCATTGTAGGCTTCAATACGCTTGTTTTGGCCTCGGACTCTTCTAAACGGGCTAACCCACTCCCGATCAATCGGCTTGGACTAGGACTTGTACTGAACTCCAGGGTGAGCGGGGGGATTCACGGTGGTGCAGCGCTGTGTTATTCTCCCACCATATCCCCGTGGCAATCCTGACACTCCGATGGAGTGGCCCCTTGTTGGTCTCCGTGGTAGGTGGGGACCATGGGGATGAATCTGATATCCATCTCATGGATACTAAACCTTCTCCTCCGCCCTCTTCCGCAAGGAAGAGGAGATGTCCGGAACGAACTATTGATCTGAATAGTTTTAGATTAAAGTTTTAGAAGAAAACAATTGAAATAAATAAATTTCTTCGTTACATGTAGTTACAATTAAATTTTCGCAGCCCGGATTGACACAACTGTGCTAACTGAAATGAAAGAGAGAAGGGGTTACAAAGGTAATTTAGCCGCTCTGGATGGCTGCGGTCGTTATGGCTGAAGAGCCGTATTTGCCTCGTCTCTGGAGGGTTGCGAGTTCAAATCTTGTCCGGAGCATTGATTTTTGTGAGTGTCCGTATACCCTTATAAATTACCCCGATTGTTACTTATAGTGGTCACTATATGACCTTAGTAATTGAAAAGCGTCTTCAAGTAAGGGGAAAAAATAGAAAGGTGTTCGGATTGACATATAAACTGAGCACGAAGTCTGGAAGGTTAAACAAAATTAAGGAATAATGAGAAAATGGAACTAGGGAAAGGCAGTGTCCTGCATAATGTGGTAGGAAAGATAACACTAATTAGACCACGTCCTATTACATTTGTTACACCTCTACTGCCTTGGTGAGCTTTAGCAAACCAGGTAGCGTCTCAGGGCGGCCGGAAGTCAGACACGGACTGCGGAAAGAGATGCCACGGAGCATGCAATGCAAACATACGTATGCATACAATATGTATGCTACAGTGCGTAATGAATCCTAATGGCTGCGACACGAATGGAAGTCGCCAAACTACGTTTCGTGTCGTGAATAACGGAGTTTGGTGAAGCGCTATGGTTTCTGTATACGTTTGTAGTTGTGTGCAGGGTACAACCAACATCGCAAGTTCCAACTTACGTGTTCATACTAAAATCCCAAATCCATATACACTTTGATATGTTCACTTTTGAATTTCTGTGTGAATGAGACTTGGTCACACATTGAGCTTTCCCGATTACAAGAGATACAAAACATAGAACATCAATTTATTCCACCTCCCTTTAATAATCTATTACATATTTTAGACATGGAAATATTTTATTAAAATCGAAATTAAAACATTTGTTGACTTCAATTCAATAGTTGTGTGGTGAAACTCTTTGTGTGAGACAAAAAACATGTAATCCATTGAAGTGATTTCTTTTTAATCTTATTAAATTCATCTCTTTGGAATGATTTTAGCTTTTGTAAATGAAAGTTTCTCAGTAAAAACCTAAAAATGGAGTTACAAATTTAAAAATAGTGAAACGTGTTTTTTAACATGAAACAGCAATTTCATATGTTCTAGACTTTATCAAAGAATCCGGTTGAAAGTACTACTAAATGACGATTATTCTGTTGAGAGCATTAACGAGTCGGAGTTTTAATCATGAAGAAGGAGTATAAATGTTTGAATCTAGTAGACACGTATTTTAAACATTTTAAATGTCAAATAAGATGAAATTGACAATATGTATTTTTAGATATATAGTGTATGTGATTGATAGATTAAATAAGGGTAGTAAATTCATTTTCGATAAAATTTTAGGAAAACATTTTCAAGGGACACTGATTTTCATAGCATTGAGAACTAACTATCTTCAATTTATTTCAACATAATATGCTCTTGCTTCATTTTGTTTGTTAATTTATTGCCAAGCCCTTGTTTCAACTTTTCAAAAGACATCAATATATTTTATTTTTTGTAGTTTCTTTAAATGGACTTAGCACCTTTATTTTTTTAATTTTCATATTCTACTTGTAGTATATATTCGTAGTACATTTGGTAAATCAATGTCCTTATAATATTTAACGGAACTTAAACGCAAGACAAAAGTCAAATGGAATGTGCCCTAGAATTAGCGTGTAAATTATAATATCATACAAACTCTTTGAATCTAAAACAGAATTTACAAACTTATATCGTAACATAACCGTAATTTTAATGTATAAAACCTGAATGTAAAGTGTGTCTAGAACTATCATGGATCGGATGAGAAAAAACATTATTAATTCCAGGGAAAAAAGGCACACACCTTGTTTTATTAACTTCAATGTACTTGCCAGCCCTTAAACCCTTACGTTTTTCCTAATTGTTCGTAAATAACCCCATGAAAGTTTTACACACTTTGCTATTGAGTAATTGGTTTGTGGTCAATTATTTTATTTGCTGTTCTGAGCTATTTTATCGCTAAGTATATGAAATGTTCAACAAGTGACGTGTCTCATTCTAAGTTCAAAACTGCTGTCAAAGAGAAAGACTGTAGGTAGAAAAAGAAATCATGCTTTAGCTGAATAATATGCAAAATAAAAGTATTTTTATGAAAGTCTGTATGTAATCGGGAGTTACGGACATATCATGGTGCAGCTAATGCTAATCCAAGATATCGGTTTTACAGAAATTGAAGTTGGGATAACTAAGATCATGAAGCTTCTTCCCTTACTGCGCAGGCACAGGTGATAATAGTCTAATCATAGTCCCCCATAAAAGTATTTTGAAGGGAGTTAAAATGGGAGAGATTGATTGATTGATTTTTTCGTGATTCCGAGCGCGTCAAGTGTTTGGTCATTGGTCCGGTAAGTGTAGAGCATGTTTTTGTCGGAAGATGGCGTTGATCTTCCTCCGCTAGATAGCCAGATCCGACGCCGGCCTACCGCCGGCTAGTGGGGTTCCCCTTAACCAGGACTCTCCCACCAGCGGGGCACCGCCCCCATCCGGGACAAGTTCTAAGCTCTCTACCGGTCATCCGGAATATGTGGTACTGAAGTGCATGTTATTTTAAGTGTGTGTGTGTGGAAGGAGAGGAAGTTAGTGGAGAGAGAGGAAGGAAAGATCGCGCGTGGTTCGTGGCCCGTTTGTTAGGGTACTGCTCCAGCATTCGCTTGGTGTTGATCGGGGAAACCGCGGATACTGGATACGGCATTTCTGCAGTGGCGGTGGATCAGCAATAACGTTGGGTTAGCGGTTATTCGGCGTCGATGGTGTGTCAGTGTCGGGAGTGATGTTTAGTCGGTGACGACGGTGGAGAAGCTACGTACAGTGGGGTCGGTGACGGCATTGGTTACCGTCCGTTGTAGATCGCCGATGTGACCTACAACAAACAGACGGCAGAAGGAGTCGGAGACGGTAATGAATCGACGGAAATATAGGTCGACTACGGTGTTGGGTGGGCGACGGTGGTGATTTGGCGACGATGGTGGTAAGTGGTGAGCCAGCGAGTGGTAGCGACGATGAAGAGTGGCCGTTGTGAATGATGTCGGTGGGGAGTGGCGACTGTTGCGAGTGGCGATCGTGATGAGTCTGCATGTTGATGAGTCGGCGACGATGGTGCGTCCACGACAGTTCTGGGTCGAAGCCATTTACCAGACTCTGTCGGTCAGGTTCACGGTGACAATGACAGGTGGGAGGGAGTAATTATATTTGATTGATTGATTGTTTTTTTTGTGAGTCCGGGCGCGTCAACTGCTTTGGACATTATTCCCGTTAGTGTAGTGAATTTTTTTTTCTCGGAAGATGGCGGTGATCTTCCCCCACTGGATGACGAGATCCGGCGTCGACCAAGCGTCGGCTAGTGGGGTTTCCCGATAACCAGGACTCTTCCACCAGCGGGGTTCCGCCTCAGCCGGGACAAGCTCTAAAATCCCGAACGGGCTCCCGGAATATGTGTAATATGTTAGTGTAAGTGAGTGTGTAAGGGAAGAGGATAGGACAAGGAAGAGGAAGGACAGATCGCGCGCGGTCCGTGGGCCGTTTTGTAGGGTACTGCTCCGGCATTCGCCTGGCGTTGATAGGAGAAACCACGGAAAACTACCGATCAGAGCAGCCGGAGCAATGATGTGAAAGCATTGAAGGAACGGCAACGACAGACATGCAGATAGGCGTTTACAACTCTCTCGCAAACACTTCCAGCTGCGTAGCGTTACGAGCCGCCCGCGAGTGCGTGCTTCGAAAGCCGTGCGTGGCGGGGTGCGTGCGCTCCATTTGTGTACGCGTGAAATCGCGCGTCGGGGCGGCGCCATGCAGCCACCTCTGAAAAACCCATACGACGTAATTATCCCGAACATTCGCGCAACATCTGTCGGCGTCGTTTGGGCGCCGCGTTGATGGAGTGCGAGCCGTAAAGCCCCGCCCCCTCCAACCCCCGGAGTGCTCGGCGTTTCGCTCCTGGCGTGGAGGGCCGCCGTGCGCGCCGCCTAGTGTTCGCTGCTTTCGTCTGCGGAACTGCTCCCCTTCCTTTGACTGGTTTGCATTTCGAACCAGTGAGATTCGGGGTTTTCTCCTTAAATTTAGGGTTTTTTCTGGTTAGTGGATTTTTAGGGGGCAAATTTAACTTGGGGGTTTTTGTTCGGCGTTTTCGGTGAGTTTTTTAGATGTTTGTTATTTTCAAAACGAACAAAACCATCAAATAGTTGCCTAGGATTATTCGAGGTATATAACTTAACTCAAATGTAATTATTAATTTGTAAAGCCTCCTTCGCCCCTCCCCCTGATGCTCAACTGTTTTTCTCCTTGCAACGAGCGCCTTGATTGATTGATTTTTTCGTGTTTCCAGGCGCGTCAAATGCTTTGGTCAATAGTCCCGTTAGTGTAGTGCATGCTTTTTTCTCGGGAGATGGCGGTGATCTTCTCCCGCTGGATGACGAGAGCCGGCACCGACCAACCGTCGGCTAGGGGGGTTTCCCCTTAAACAGGACTCTCCCACCAGCAGGGCACCGCCTCAACCGGAACAAGCTCTAAGCTCCCGACCGGTCTCCCGGGATATGTGGTAGTGTAGTGCATGTTAGTGTAAGTGTGTGTGTAAGGGGAGAGGATAGGACAAGGAATGGGAAGGACAGATTTCGCGAGGTCCGTTGCCCATTTGGTAGGGTACTGCTCTGGCATTCGCCTGGTGTTGATAGTAGAAACCACGGAAAACTACCGATGAGAGCAGCCGGCCGCTAGAATTCTCCTCCAGACAGCGACTGAATTCGACCTAGCTGAAAAGCTAGTGTTGAAAATCCTGCCGCCGTCAGGACTCGAACCTAGGACCTTCCGTTCAGAGGGACTGCTGTGACATCAGTTGATGGTTCCAGTGGTTCCAGTGCGGTTGCTCAGTTGACCGGTTGACCGGTCAGGTGCCGGTTGACCGGTTGACCGGTTGACAGGTCAGGTGGTTCCAGTGCGGTTGCTCAGTTGATCAGTTGACCGGTTCCAGTGCGAGCGCCTTCGTGTGCGCCACCTAGTGCTTGCTGCTTTCGACTGCGGAACATGCCCTTCCTTCTTTTAACTGGGCTGCCTTTGGAACCAGTGTTGCCACGTTCGGGGTTTTCCCCATAAATTTAGCGATTTTTCGTGACTGTAGTGGATTTTTAGAGAGCAAATCTATTTGGGGGTTTTTATTCGGTGTTTTCGTTGAGTTTTTTAAATGTTAATTATTCTTAAACAATCCATTGTTTACCTCAAAATAAACAAAACCCCAAAATAGTTACCTATGACTATTGGAGGTATGTTTATTCAAATATAACTTTACTGAAATATAATTAATATGTTGTAACTCCCCCCTCGATGCTCACCCGTTTCGCTCCTGGCGTCGAGCGTCGCCAGCCGTGCGCTCCACCCAGCTCTCGCTGCTTTCGACTTCGGAACTGCTCCTTTGTTTTACTGGGCTGCCTTCCGAACCATGTTGCCAGATTCGGGGTTACCCGTTAAATTATCGCTTTTTTTCAACTTTTAGTGGATTCTTAGGCAACAAATTTATAGGGGATTTTTGTTCGGAATATTCATTCAGTATTTTAGATGATAATAATTTTAAAAAATATCTATTGTTTATCTCAAAATCACGAAACCAAAAAATAGTTATCTATAATTACTGTAGGTATATTTATTCTAATACTACTAAGCGTAGTAAAAATATTTATTGGCGTGTAAGATGTTGTAAATGAATTCCCTTCTTTAAAATTGGACTCCCATTGGCCACAACCACTCACAACCAAATTTTCGTAGAAGACGGCAACACTTGATGAAAAGGACCAACGTACAGCGATAAACAAGTAGTGAAAACAAAGATTTCGGTCGAATAAAAGTTTTAGAGAGTTATCAGTATCTCTTTTTCTGTCTTTACAATGAGTAAGACCAATATACCTCTTTAAGTGTCAAAACTCATTCACAGTGTAAAATTCTTTAGAACAAAACTTATACAATGTATATTATTATGTAAATAGTGGTTACACATATGTTTATGCATTGAAAATATCGGTGTTTACTGAAAAATATAAATATCATGTAAAATATTCAGATAATAATAGTTTTCGTATTTCTTTATTTTCCATACTGCCTCATATATTTAAACATGAAGTAATATTTTTTTCAATTTCGAGGATATTTTTACGTTTTGGTGGTTTTGCCAGCGGTTTCTACTGAAAAATTATTAATACCACCTGACAACACTGTTCCAAACTGAGCGATGCGAACCTCAATGCCGTTAATCAAATCGCGCGTGCGGGTTTAGTTTGATTGATTGATTATTGATTCCAAACGCATCAACTACCGAGGTCATTATTCCCTAAGCATAGTGCGTGTTTTTCATCGGGAGGTGATGTGATTTACCCCGCTGGACGGCGAGATCCGGCGCCGACCTACCGGCCACTAGTGGGGTTTTCCCCAACCAGGTATCTACCACCAGCTGGGCACCATCCCAGCCCCAGCAGGGCACTGCTCCAGAATGAGGAAGCTTCTGACTTATGTAATGAACTTAACTATTTGTTTAATCTTACGAATCTTCTATTTCCTTTTGTATCACGTGTGTAATGTGTAAAACACGTGTTCCTTTCATCCGTTATGATAATGTTATCGTCTGTGTCATTGTGACATTATTCGAAACCCGGCGATCTTGGTTAATCTCTCCTCTTCGAAACTGGTTTACATTTAATTCATCACGTGTCTTGTTGGTTTTTTAATCGAATTTTTTTATATTTTTTGTTATAGAATTTGAGTATTATTACATTGTTAGAAACTTTTTCCAAAAAAATTCACATGGCAAAACTTCTATTAATGATTCCTCAATTTCAACTTAGTCGGCCCGGTGGCCGAGATCGCTAAGGCAGTAGTGTCGTTGTGATCTCGGACCGAAGGGTCGCGGTCGAGTCCCGCCTCGGGCATGGTTGTATTTGTGTTCGTCCTTTCACCCATATCGTTTCATTCTCATAGTTACCATACCGGTAACACCAATAGTGGTCGCTAATGACCTAGATGTTGGTGCGACCTTAAATAACCAACTAAAAAAAAAATTTCAACTTATGCATTCATGTCAATGTTGTCTTGTTATTCTGAGTATCTAAGAGAATCTAGTTTGATGCGCATGTCCCAGTTTCATTAGTTGAATCTCTCTCCCGATTGCAAGTACGATTGCTTTCGCCTTTTGCATTCGACGCCCTGATTCCCTATGCATCCCTCCATGTGTATGCCATCGTTTGTATTAACCACTCGATCGTCCGTCCTCCGTCCTTCACTGTTTTCACTCATCGCGCCTCATCCCCAGCCACACACCCACGAATTCGCGCGGGCTGCCAGTAGCGGGCGGTTAATGACCTCCAGGAAATCGATAATCTATTACAGATGTTCATTGGCCGCTCTAAGCCGATTCATGTGCGCCAGTAAATCGGATTGTCACGGGTCAGGACGCGGCGCAGGACGCAGCGGGGTCATCCGTTGACCAGTCCTGTTTCTGCTCGCTACACTCGACCTACACCTTCCCGGCACCCGCCCTGCAGTTGCCCTACATCCGCTCTACACTCCGATGCGCAACCGTTTCTCGCCCGTATCGCACTGGCCGGCCCTCGCCCATGTATGCGTCATGCAATTCTTGTACCCCGACCAGGATCTGCAGCTAACTGACCCTTCACGCTCTCGGTACGTTCTTGGCAGAGAGCCACCCGACGCGCACCCACCGCGCCCCCACCGCGCCCCCAACGCGCCCCAACGCGCACCCGACGCGCACCCGACGCGCACCCGACGCGCACCTGACGCGCACCCGACGCGCACCCAACGCGCACCCGACGCGCACCCGACGCGCACCCGACGCGCACCCGACGCGCACCCGGCGCGCACACGGCGCGCACACGGCGCGCACACGGCGCGCACCGGCGCGCCCCCAACGCGCCCCCAACGCGCACCCGACGCGCACCCGACGCGCACCCGACACACCCCCGACACACCCGGACACACACTCGACAGGCTCCCGACACACACACCCAGCTGCTGCCCCTCCCTCATCCACTCTACACCCCGCTACACAATCGTTCAGACCCTTATCGCATCCGCCCCGCAACTCTTTCACTGCGTCCTAGATCTGCAACTGACACACACCCGGCTCTCACTTTACACGCTCATGACTTTACGCTTTGGGAACCCACACAGCCGACATGCACCAGACACGCACCGACACACAACCGACAAGTTGCCGACACGCAACCGACTTGCCTCCGAACGCAGCCGACTCTCTCCCAACCGCAGCTGACACGACCCCGACTCACCCACTCCCAACATGCAACCGTCACGCACTCGAACTGCACTCAACACGAACCCAACTCACACCCGAAACATACCCGTTACACACCCCAATTTTATTTCGTTGGCGATCTGCCTTCAGTCTCAGGCCCGCTTCCTGTCGATCATCTGGTCCTCCGCCGGTCATGGTGCCTGCGGCCAAATGCTGGGCCAAATCAGTGTCTCGAGTAGTGACCAATAAATGGGTGGCGAAGAGATATGTAGAAGTGATTGTAGTAGAGATACGCAATATGTAGAACGAATACGCAGTGGAAACAACAAAAATGTTCTAAGCGACAAAAGCATATTTATATGAATTTGGCATTTTAAGTCGGTAGTCCGGCTTCGCCGGTGTCCCCCATTCCTATGCTTGGGGAAAAGAGCGACATGAGGCAAACGTATTCTATTCATCGTAACTAGATAGATTCGCCTGCTTGAGCTGTTCGTCACATAGCAACAGAAACTGGGACAACTTTAAACGAAAGCTACAAGTCGATTTTTGCCTCGACTGGGAATCGAACCCGGGTACCACAGCACGACAAGCTAGTATGCTAGCCATGAGTCTTCCCACAAACATCATATTTCACAGGTTTAAATATCAAGGATGGTTTCCTGTTTATTTTTTCGACCTGTCCTTTTCTTAAACTTCAATTTTATATTAATTAAGAAGTCCTAATGTTTTTTTCTTAAGCATTTTTCTCAATTTTTTTGTTAATATTCTATTGTCCTAAAAATAAACTTTGCAAACTCTGTTTTCTCCTAATGCTTTCTTCAGATCGTGTTTTTCTTCATAATATTCCTTATGTTAAATCTTAGAGTACTCTTTGAATACCTGCGAATTTTATTCACTTTTTAAATTAGCTGTAAAATGTGTAATGTATTATTTTGGAGTTATGCAAAATGATAATTGAGTTGAGAACAGCACATGCGCCTACTTTGTTCTCATTAAATTTCAATTTTTTTGGAAAAACAAGAGGTATGAAGCAGAGAAAATAGATGTAATCGTGTGCATTGTTCTTGAGGCAGTTTTTTAACCTTCAAAAAATTATCGTCATACAGTTGTCTATTTAACAAAATAAATGCAAAGTAAAATCATCTTCATGTCAGCTTCTATTAAATATTGTATTATTTGTCTGTGCCCTATATTGATATCTGTGTACTACATGCTGGTTATCACTGATTTTTAATGCTACACCTCTGATGAGAAATAAATATTTGATGGATAGAGACGAAAATACTGCGTAGAATCAGTAATTCATAAATACGCGACTTAACATATTTTGTAGGTTTTATATTAGCCTAAATTACGACCAGCTATAGATCCCAAACATGATACAAGACGTATGTATTTAAAGAAAAAGTTGAATAATTTGCACTACTACAACATGTACAGAGATATATTAGCAAATGATGAAGACTAAGGAGAAATGAGCCACAATGTCTCGTAAACTCCTCGCATAGCCTATGTTCAACACCAATATATGTACAATATCACACTTAGTAATATTTAAACTGTCTCTCAGAGGATGTGTTTATTTTTCATGGCTTATATTGATTGATTGATTTTTTCGTGTTTCAACAGCTTTGGTCATTAGTACCATTTGTGTAGTGCATGTTTTTTCTCGGGAGATGGCGGTGATCTTCCCTCGCTGGACGGCGAGATCCGGCGCCGACCTACCGACGGCTAGTGGGTTTCCCTCTAACCAGGACTCTCCCACCAGCGGGGCACCGCCTCAGCAGGGACAAGCTCTAAGCTCCCGACCGGTCTCCCGGAATATGTGGTAGTGTAGTGAATGTTAGTGTAAGTGTGTGTGTAAGGGGAGAGGATAGGACAAGGAAGAGGAAGGACAGATTGCGCGCGGTCCGTGGCCCGTTTGTTTGGGTACTGCTCCGGCATTCGCCTGGTATTGATCGGAGAAACCACGGAAAACTACCGATCAGAGCAGCCGGCCGCTAGAATTCTCCTCCAGACAGTGACCGAATTCGACCTGGCTGAAAAGGTAGTGTCGAAAATCCTGCTGCCGTCAGGACTCGAACCTAGCACCTCCCGGTCAGAGGCGCTGCAGTGGCATCAGTTGATGCACTGAGCTACCGCTCCCGGTATGGCTAATATTGCTAATATTGATATCAAAAGTATTCTCTCTAAACGTTCTGACGATGAATAACCTAAATATCATTTTTACATCTTATGGTGTTCATTCGCAGTGAACCCAGTGTTTTCTTATCTTTTGATAATTTTAGACTAATTGTATGTATGTTTCTTGCCTCTCTCGGTGGATCACTTTGCATTGCGCAACCCTGGGTTCGATTCCCGGCCGAGGCAAATTATATTTGTGCGCTTTCCTTTGAATTGTCCGAGTATCTATTTCTTTGTGACGATGTGGAATCGAACTCTAAGGTTATCAAGACCAGTAGGTCTATATACGACGAGAGGATGTCTTCGCGGCAACCACACGAATCACTTATTCCATGATACTGGGTCACAGCTGATCGGCCAGGACCCGTAGCGTGCTGTCGAGACACAGAACAGGAACAACTCTATGTATCATGTTTCTGTAGCGGTATTCAACAATTTGCATCCAAAGGTCACAAATATTGGGAGAGAGTGTTATTACTAATTGTGCATCTAGTTACATCTCACAAATGGACACAGCTGGATTTAGTAATTCCGTGATTAAGTGGAGAGATTGGTTGGATTCGGAAAACGATATCTAAATTATTCAGAAGCATCACTCGTAAGTACATAGAGCATACTAATTGAACGCTTTTAACTTGAATGGAACCTACTACTTCGAATGATAAATTCATTATTAAATAACGCGAAGAGGCTGCATGATTTTCAATTCAACCAACACTAAGTACCACTTGGCGAAAACTAGTGTTCGCTCGAGAAGTCTAAAAAATTCAACGTTCGAATTGTTTGAAATAGCGGTCCCAAGTATTCCTGGCGAAAGTAATCTTTGGCCACAAAGAAGTCCCTCTCCCTCGCCTAGAAAGAAAGGGTGGTGCGGAAACTTCTAGCTAAAATTACCGCCTTCATCCCCTCGCCTCGGTAGTCCCGCCTGAACTGCAGCTGCAGACTTAAAATTCCGCATAATTGTTCCTGTTTATTGGGTTTGACTCGCCCTTTTTTCTCCTGACGTCCGCCTCAAGGAATTCGTAATGTTTCCCCTTTAGAACAGGGAGAGAATTGAAGACGGGAATGGTGATGAAAGAAGTGGTGATGGAGTTATGCCTTTGTAAGAGGCAGGGAAAAATATTGAAGTGGAGATTCGCTCACAGAAAAGTGATGCAGAGAATGAATGCAGAGAAATGATTAAATAATAGACGTGATTATTTGGCCTTTTTCTAGTGTCGACGAAGAACGGAGAACACTAAACGTGTTTTATTACGTGTTGAGAAACACGGGTTTGGTGAAAGAAATTAAAATGGAGAAAGTTTGATGAAATATTTTCTTTGAATTTGAAAATGTAAAGGAAATGATAAGAGTAGAAACGCGATAAAAAGACACAAAGTATATGTAAGTTTTCAAGAGGAAAGACTAGACAATAAATAAAACCGAAATAATCATATAATATAATGCTGTTGTTAAGCTCTTGAGTAATATTGGAAAAGGGCTTGTAAATCGTGAAAGAGACATACCAAACACTTTGTAGCATTTTAGATCGGCATGGGCGAAAAATAGTGGACAGTTGCAGAATAAAATTAAGACATTTTTAAGAGAGATACTCATAAATGAATTTTGGACGCAAAGAGGAATACGAAAAGTCATATAGCACACCGGAAGAAACTAGTGGTGCTACATCAGCATGTACTTTCTTCCACTTAGTAAGAGTTACGTAACACTAGTAGCGCTATTTCTGTCCATGTTAACACACTCAGTCATTGCTTGGAAAAATCAGTACTAGAGACAGAATTTCCATGCACCATCAAAAGTCAAAATATTCTTGCAAACACACACTAATAGCTATACGTGCACGCTGTAGGATTAAAATAGAGGAAGTAATTTGCTACGTATGGGAACAAACTTTATTCACTATATCGTTACCGTGGTTCAGCAATTAAATTTTTCCTATAAAAAAATCACCGTTTTTTCGCAGCATTACCATACTTTCTCCACCGCTACATTCACAACCAATAATTTTATGCGTATGTTAACAACGCGGAGCCATTTTGACTGCTACATCGAACGTGACTAAAAGTATCAATTTTTAAGAAATAAAACAAAATAGAAACAATAGTGAATAAATCATTTATTTTTTTAAATATATTTCACAACACAAAAACTTAGAATATTCCATAGTAATATATGGAAACTACTACAATTGCTGACAACGCGTTCAAAAGCTCACGTTCGAAACCAAATGCATCTCCTCCCGCTTAATCCAGAGCTAAATATCTATCTGAGTCTGACAAAATTTCTTTCTCAACAACAACATTATCAACATCAGAAAAGTCATCTTCTTCCAATAATTACGAAAATTCGTCTTTATCTAAGAATCTATATATTTTTGCACTGCCTTCAAAATATTACGATCCAAGGGAGTAACATACGCAGCGTTATAAACAGAATTGGCACGTATAAAATTTGACTATTATTTACAAGGATGCTTGAGTATGTAATGGAAGCACTGCAGGTTCGTCACCAACCGACTATTGCGTAACAATGAGCAACAAACATGTCATTGACGACGGGAGTCAAAATGACTCCTGGTGGTGAACCTATGGCAATACTGCTGTACGCGAAAAGCACAATGAGAGAAAGTAAAAATGTATAGACTGTAATAGAAACTGGAGGCGAAATGCGGGTCGTGACGTGTGAATACCGAGGAGAAGCCGCGTGGGAGGCAAAGCCAGTGGCTCCCTGCGAAGACAGTGCACGGCGCCGCCGCGAGATGACGCAGTCACCGCACGCGGTGCACGTGCCGCCGCCCGCGGAGTTTTAATTAGACGGCGCCCCCCGGCTGGCAGGGAGGCGCCACGAGCGAAGGCGGGGACCCGTACACAGGTCCATGGCGGGGATCCATAAACGCCGCTGGTTGCCATACACCGACTCATGGTGGAGAGCCTTAGAGCGATCCAACGGAACACAGAGGGAGGACACCGGGAGCGGCGTAAGGGGACAAATGGCGGGGACAAATGGCGGGGACAACTGGTGGGGACAACTGGCGGGGACAACTGGCGGGGACAACTGGGGACAACTGGGGACAACTGGAGGACAACTGGTGGGGACAACTGGCGGGGACAACTGACGGGGACAACTGACGGACAACTGGCGGGGACAACTGGCGGGGACAACTGGCGGGGACAACTGGCGGGGACAACTGGCGGGGACAACTGGCGGGGACAACCGGCGGGGACAACCGGCGGGGACAACCGGCGGGGACAACCGGCGGGGACAACCGGCGGGGACAACCGGCGGGGACAACCGGCGGGGACAACCGGCGGGGACAACCGGCGGGGACAACCGGCGGGGACAACCGGCGGGGACATCGGCGGGACAACTGGCGGTGCCATCCGGCGGGGAATTGGCAATGAAAGAGGCTCTGGGAATAACAGGCAGTCGTGGGGACAACTGGTGAGGACGAAGAATCCAGAGATATCTGGCGGGAACCACTGACCGGGCTAACTGGTAGGCTCAGCTGGTGGGAAAAACAGGCGAAATCAGCTGGCAAAGATACATGATGAGTTCAAAAGAGGGGACATACGACACATTCTTGTGGAGTGGATACTTTAGAAATACAAAGCATAGCAATGCGGATCATTTGACCAAGATATTTGGCAGAGGCATGGTTGAGTCACTAGGCAAGAACTAGCGGTGGGGATACTTGTCGGAGAAAATTGTGGGTACTCTGCACGCGATGACAGGGTGGAGACACATAAACAGGATATTCTGCAAATGTAGATGGCGGAGACCCACGGAGGGAATTCTCGACTCAAAAACGTGGCGGGGAACTGGCGGGGCACGAGGAGAGTCACAGCGAAGGGAGCATGGAGGGGACGCGGGGTGGGGGGCGGACGCTGGTGGAGCCCTCGGGGCAGGGTGGGGCGGAGTGGGGCGAGGAGGGGAGCGCAGCGGGGCGGCGGGCGATAAGGGAGCTGGCCGGCGAGCTTGTTTATGCAGGGATAAATCGCGCTTGGCTTAGGCGCCCCCCCGCCCGTGCCCCAGGCGAGGACGGTATACGCGGCAGAAGGGAGATGTCCCCCCACTCCCGTTCCGTCCCCGCCCTTCTGCCTCCGAAACTCGACTCGACACAGGACACTGCAGAACTGCGTCGATCCAAGAGGACGAAACTGCGCTTGATGGAAATAATTGTATCTACCCAATAAGGCACCCTCGCTGTTTAGCTCATTTCCATGACGCGACCTTGGATTTGATTTCTGGTCGGGGTCGATTATTATGTGCGTTTTCCTTGCAATGACTCAGTAATGCCGCCCCTACAAACATCAACAAATTCCAAATATTCCAAAATAGGTTCCTCAGAACTGCAGTTAACGCACGTTGGTTTATAAGCAACGCTAACCTTCACAAAGACCCAGCCATAGAGCCCGTCCTAACATACATCATTAAACTTTCCTCATCATTCTTCCAAAATCTACCCTGTTACCGGTGCTTCCCACTACAACATAGGTAAAGAGCATCCTGTAGAAACTCGTCTCCGCAACCGACTTCCCTTCCACATCTTCCTCCGGATACTGGCTGATACAAGATAATGAAGTAAATAGTCCTCCCAAAAAAAGTCAACAATATGTATTCCTCCACTTTATCATTCGCGCTACTTCAAACTATGATTAATGGGAGATGGTCGTAGCCACCCCCTTCGCAAATTTTCGCAAATTCTGATGACGCCTTTGCAAATTTTGATGACGAGAAAACTCACTTCTCAGGCTGATAAGACTAGAATAGGGATATCTTCGTGCTAACCACACGTATCCTCTTAATCCACGGCCCGTACGCGGGCTGTCACGCCAAGTACTAACAGACTCAATAAAGGAAATGGCGAATTGAAATGCATGTCTGTTTATAACTTCTTATTTTATTTATATTTTTCAATTTATGTAGGCTGTTTTAAAAGTGAATTAGAAAGATCTACACTGTGCCAAAAAGGTTAGAACATTGTGATTATTCTTAGTCCTAGTGAATAAGTTAATAACGAATTTTTTTTAAAAAATTTTTTTTAAAAAATTTAATTGGATGTATTAACCTATTTTTTTTTTTAAGTTATAATTCCAGTTAGAATAGGTTGACTTTCTTAACTGAAAGTTTAGTTTATGGAAGACAATGGTATTTGTGGATTGACCTACTTCATATGTATACTTTGGGATGCCTTAACATACTCTATATTTTTGCTATATATTAAGGTCATATTCCAAATGACAAAACAACATAGTGACACTAATATGCCAATATGATTTTTAATCTTTACTTCGAAAACAAATGGAAAGAAACTCGTAGAAATAAACATTTTCTATCTTATAAATGTTGAGTTGCAAGCTCTCAAAACTGCAAAATATGCGTATACGTATGCTCTAAAAACCACGATATATGCACTTAAAACAAATATATTTCACCAAATATTTATCAAAACCAAACTGTACTTACTTTTTTGCCAACTTAAATTTTTCTTTGACGAAAGTTTCATATGTTGGTTTTCTCATTGCATTGATTAGGCAACATGTGACAGATATTTCTTTCGAGAGTTTTTTGTGCACAATTTATAAATTCACAATGAAGTGGGTGGTTAATTTACACTGAAAAAGCTAAACTGCGCTTCAATTCCAAATTCTAAAATAACTAAAAGCGCGCTCCGAATGTTTCTCTGACCATTTACCCCAACCTAATTATGGTTAGCTCACCACATGGCCAGGCAGACGATGGAAGAATATAGCAGGAAATGTACAGATAGCAGCAAAAGTTTTAATTAGATCTGCATTATCGATGGCAGGACACAGCTTGCAAGGAAATCATGGCACGAAATAATTTCTTTAGGTTTTACAGAAAAAAATAAAACATATATTTTCTGGTTCTTTAGGGTTGAATAAATAAAAATATCCGTTCCATTGCTGACATATTAGCCCTTGTATTCTCTATTCGGCATAAGACTATGATAATAAATGTAGATATTATTTACGGTAGATTAAATAAGTAGATGCTAGTAAACAGTATTCATAAATAAAAACACATGCTATTTTTGAATTGCTCTAGAATATTCGTCTGGCTAAAAGTCTGTCAATCAATTTGTCTTGTAGAGAGAAATTGAATGACCCTACGATCATCTCTCAATGTGTCTTAGGTCCTCCAAAACGGGCTTTATTTGCTTAAATTACCCGCTCAAAACTTTTTTTCAAGAAATATCTTAAACTATTTTGAAGAAATTCTGAAAATAATAATAAGGTTCGACTAGGAGACTGAGATGGGTCGAATGACAACTTATTTTTTCTGATTGGTTGGCAAGCAAGGGTCTAGGGGTAAATAAACGGAATGAAGGATTGGAATGGACAGACGCAATTTAGCCGATTAGTGGGTGAAGATTTCTAGAAATAAAATCAATATATGCTTATGATGACCAATAATATGCATTATCTCGAAATGTTCTAACTTTGTAATGCTCACACAGGATTATCGTATAAACAGCAAATCATAAATAATGAGAAGAGAGGAACGTCGACAATGTATTATTCACTTTGTTTTTTCTGACATACAACCAAATTCCAACGGGTCAAGTACCACCAAATATAAAATCTTTTATAGAGTTTTGTATACAGATGTATTGCTGAGCTGTTGTATAGTTTAAAGTATTAAAACCCTTAACATTCTCTTCCGTAAAAAAAATCCTCTTGAGTGTTTCACAAGGTTTTCTAATTATTAAGAATTGGGAAGAGCCAGTCTTAAAGGTAATGCGTTTTTATAATTATTATTCGCTCTCATCGTAGTATCTGTATTAAATTAGTTGCTCTACATCTTGTCAAACTCGGGTCACACAGTTGAACTTCACACTTACATTAGTAAGACTAAGAAAATATATAATCTGGAAACAATATTTCCTTCTTCCTTGCAGAAAAGACGCGCTCGTAGAATTTCATATTAACACTGTTCTATTACGAAGAAAGAGGTCTCATAAGTTTTTAGTTTCAGAGAAATCACTAGTATATCGAAAGAAAACAGACGTTCTGGGTCTCAGAGTCTAATGGATATGATACGATGTCATTTACAAGTTAAGCGACAATATTCTCTCATAGAAATAACGTCTGGTCAGTGTTAGTAACTTTTAATGTGACTGATAGAAAATTTTCCATTTCTTTCCAATGGATTTCCAAGAAGAAGATTTCCAAGAACAGAACTACATGCGACTTTGACTGCCATAAATCACGTTTTTTTGTTTATCTTGTAATTTGTTTGTAAATGTATGCACCAAACAAAAATACACCTAAAATGTATGCATTATGATAGATTTATTCCCAATTACAAATTGCACCAATAACATACGGAAACATCGAAACAAACGATTTTAAGCCAAGAAATAAAATAAGCAAATATGCTAAAATTTGTCTGCTTCTCGTGATGTTTATATACCTTTTTGTTAATAAATTTAAAATTGACCAAATGCTATATTGTAATATATTTTGATTTTATGTAACATTTCAATCCTTTATTGAAATTATCGTCCAGTACACTCCATACGGTATATGTTGCATAAAAACAAATAGCATAAATTATTAATGGTAGTTTTTTGTTACGATGACATATGTTAAATTTAACAATTTCTTTCTCGATTTCCATCCAAATATTTCGTTTGATTAATTGAGTAAAAATTATTCGATTTCTTTGATATGAAGTATCAATATGTTGTTCTTCAGTTCCATTAGCTCTTTCTATCAATATAAGTAGTACCTGTTTTGAAGAAAAATCAGGAACTTAAAAGATTGAAATTTTCTATTTTTTTATTTGATGCGGTTATATCTTTTTTCATTCTTATACGATTGTTGTAAACTGCTGCCAAAAAATGTACAGGTCCTTTACAACAGGAGATGAGAATGTCCGTGCGGTATAAAGTTATCGATTTTTGTAACTTTTCCAGTGCTTATTAATATGCATTTGATGCAATTATTTAAAAAATTAAAGAGTTAATAATTTAACAAAAGAATTACAAGCAATGATTACACATTCTTTACTCTTTTTGATTATAATGGATGGTTCAAGTATTATAAATCACTACTAGGAAGGTGATAATGACTCGGTTCCTGAATGTTTAAAACTCATGTTTGAGAAATAAGAAATGATTTCGATGTGCCCTTATGAAATTTTACTGAACTTTTTTAAGTTGTAAGAATCGAAGAAATGGGCCTCACGTGTTTTTACATTATGCGGACGAACGTTTTGCGTTGGTAAAAACACCTTCAAAACGTGGGGACCTAAAAAGTTGATTTACCAATCGAAAGCCTGATTTGTCCATTACAAATACAACATTATTGGACCGAAATAAGAATCCCGGTCCTAGCAAACGTTTGACAATCAATGACTAATTTTTCGTGATGCACGTTTTGTTGCCATTTCATCCAACAAATACATTATATAAATATCCGTTTTAAAGTTGTGAATAGCAATGTTGTATGACTAGACTTCCCATTTATAAAACTAGATAGCGCTGCATTTGGTAGTACATTTTCACTGCGATAACCAGCAGCCTTTTATTGGCATCATTTAACAACTATTTCTATGAAAGTTAATCACGGAATCGCTTTAGCCACCAGTGCACATCCTTCCACAAGTGCCATTCCCGGCCACCTAGACTCCAATATTTGAGGCGCGTTTGGGATCAGAAAATATCAAGCCACACAATATGAAACATTGAGACACCGTTTGTCATTTCTGTAGTTGACAAATTCCTGGCATCACATAATCACTGACTATTACATATAATGTAATACTCTAATGCAAGAATTATATTTTAATACAATAAAAATGTTATTTTATGTTGACCACTTGACTTTAAGAATTCTGTGGTATTTCAATTTTTACTTCTGTTAAAGTCACTTGGAACTGTTTACCATAGTCTAATCCCCCATGTCTCATTTTTCTGCCTTGTAGCACCAGTTTGAATTAATTTTGGCCCCGTCGGAAACAAAGGTGGTACCACTGTGCGCCTTCGCCGTTGTATCGCGTCCCCACCACCTGCTCTCGTCACGTGCGAGAAGCGTGGAGGGTTGTGGAGGGGGAGCAGGGACGGGGGTCGGGGAGGGGGCGTGGCCGGGGCAAGACTTTTCACAGGGAATATATTCGCACGACGCTTATCGTTGCCGATTCGGCTTCTCGCGTTTACAGCTCCCCCGTCTCACCTCGCGAGCCCCCCACTCCCAGACTGGCACACGTGACCGCACGTGGCGGTCAGACTGATCCCGCGTTGCTCGGAGGCTCGCAGCGCGAACACAGCCTCTACCGGTAGCGGTAGCTCAGTGCATCAACTGATGCCACTGCAGCGCCTCTAACCGAGAGGTCCTAGCTTCCCACTCCCCACGGCGGCAGGATTTTCGACACTGGCTTTTCAGCTAGGTCGAATTCACTCGCTGTCTGGAGGAGATTTCTAGCGGCCGGCTGCTCTGATCGGTAGTTTTCCGTGGTTTCTCCCATCAACACCAGGCGAATGCCGGAGCAGTACCCTACCAAACGGGCCACGGACCGCGTGCGATCTGTCCTTCCTCTTCCTTGTCCTATCCTCTCCCCTTACACACACACTTACACTAACATGCACCACACTACCACATATCCCGGGAGACCGATCTGGAGTTTGGAGATTGTCCCGACTGGGGCGGTGCCCCGGTGGTGGGAGAGTCCTGGTTAGGGGGAAACCCCACTAGCCGACGGTAGGTCGGCGCCGGATCTCGCCATCCAGCGGGGGAAGATCACTGCCATCTCCCGAGAAAAAAACATGCACTACACTAACGGGACTAATGACCAAAGCAGTTGACGCGCCCGGAAACACGAAAAAAACAAAACAAATGAAACCAACACTGCCTCTTTAAAGAGAGCAGCGCCTTGGTTAAGTAGCTGCCTTGTAATTGGGAAAGCAGTTTCAGAAGAGTCAAAGTCTTACATTCAATTACACGCAATATTAATATGCAATATATGTAAAATGAATACTGAAGAAAATCTTAATCATATTTTATGTGAGTGGCCAATCTATAAAGAGCTTGGAGTATCGTATCACAATGATTCATTATCATTTCCCAACTGTTTGGTTAATCTAAACTCTGAAAGATGTAAATCTCCGTATTACATTATTTCATCAATTCTGAAATCACGCTTATTCATTATAAATGAATAGTTCAAAGTAAATTCCACAAGCACTAATAAATGATCGTATTATCACTGTAACGCGTCAAGACTCACTTGATACAGCTTGTTTTATACATATTTGTATGTTACGTTGTTTCAATTATTTTCTATTTTATGTTATTGTATTATGTTTTTGTTGTGTTACTGTATCATTTGAATTTGTTGTGTTATTTAAATTATATCTTACGCTATCTGTTTTATCAGACGTTATTTGTAAGCTATTTATAAGAAGTTATTTGCGCCGTGAATATTCTCGGCAATTTGTAATAGGTTAATTCTGTAAACAAATTACTAATGAAATTTGAATTGAATTATTATGCAAGCTCCTATTACGGTCATTGTAATACATGTATTTAAAGTAAGTAAATTTAATAAGGATTTAGTTCAAAACACTTATAAGTTTATTATATTTTTCACAGTTTCACAAAGTTAATCATATTTAAAAAATTATAATATTTTCATAGTTATAAAAAGTAAAACATAAAAGTGAAAGTGTGCCTAAATATTAATTGTAATGTTTAGATACAAATTTATACCAATTTTTTAACTTTTTAAGTACTTTTTCCTCTGGAGGTAGCCATTTTTCAATTTACCATTTTACTTAATTGGTGGCGATCTACTTGCTTTAGTACACACATTTACAGTTTAATTGGATCATATGATTATTTTCATTTACATATGCATACTTACATACATATATGCATATATACATTATATTACTATTTAAAATGACTAAAGATACAAAAGTTTTAAAATATACATTCTGTTTTCTACCTTATCTCAGGCTAATGTTTTTCCGAATTCATGCGCGACCAGAATTGAAAGTATAGTAATCAGTCAATAATTGCAAAGAACAATGCTCATTGCTTCAAACACAAATAGATGTTGGGAGTTTTCCGTTCTGCTTTGTTGCCACAAGATTATTAGAATAAAAATTGTCAATGAATTTTGTGATTTTCATTTGCTGACCCACCACATTTCATTCCAGTCGAAATCAATTTTGCAGTCGAATGGACTTTGAGATTGCAACGCCACGACCTCATAGCTTCATCCAACGTTATTTTTGTTGAATTGTGGAAATGGAAATACAATGCAACGTCGAAATGTTGGCAGTTGAATGAGTTGTTCTGTTGGAATATGTCCTAAAAAAGGATTGAAACGTAACTTATTTCTACATTCCGAGGAGTAATATGCCCCAATTGCTTTAATGTGGATCATTATTTGTCCTATATTTTGAAGACTAACAAAAGTCTTGAGATGCTGCACCCGAGTAGAGAGAAAGTGTTGTTCAGTTTGTCTATACTTTAAAGCATTCTACTAATCTTGGAAGATAGAAGAGTTACCTAGAACACTACTTTACCAAGAACGGTTACGAAGAACATTTGAAATTTTTTCATCGACCCAATTTAGTGAGAGAGAGAGGGTCTTATATTATATATACAACTTTTAATTTGTAAGTGCAAAGTTGTTATAATAATGTTATATTCTAAATACTATTCTAAATACAAAAAAATGTTGTAGCCTCCCCACTTAATTATTGAATAGTAGACCACAATCAATGGCATGAACACGAAAGCATCATGGCGGGTATATGAGGAACTTCATAATAATGGGGTATATATTGAAACTGTCGACACGCCATACACAAATGATGATGGATGAGTTCAAAATACCCCTCCACCGAAGGAAAAATAATGAAGTGTAACAGATAGTACACAATTTCGTATCAGAAGTAAAGAACAACCACTCCGAGTTCCGTATAGTAGAAATATAATCGAAGAGTGAGTGTTCAGTATTAAATTGTTTTCTTCGATAAACTAAATATCTTTTTTTTGAGAAATTGTTTATGTGTTATATTTGGCAATATTTAATATAGAAGAAATGAAAGTGTTGGTAACGTTTGTAATTGTGCTGCATCTGCAATATTGTATTGTTTTTTTCACAACTGCATCTCAACAAGATATAGTTAACAATGTATTAATAATGTTAAATAAAAGTGAAGGAAAGTCACTGCAAGGCGAAATTAAGAATAACATTACAAAAGAAGGAAAAATAACAAATGAGAAGGTACTCTTCTCTGAAGGTGAAACGATTGTGAGATTCGGTTTAAATACTCTACCATCACTTCAGAAGCAATGGTGTATCGAAGGTGTGATGTTGATTAATCACCATCAAGCACTACTTTACGCGGTGAAAAATCTCTTCCAGTTAAAATGTAAAGATCTGTCAATAAACCCCCAATTCGAAAACGTCTTGAGGACTCTCTCAGGTGGACACATTGCCGTATTTATAAATCCCATTTGTACAGGATACTCATCGGCCTCCAACGTCAGCATTTTGTACCCTCATGATGAAGAGAAGTTGAGTGAACTCGCTGAGGTTTCTTCAGTTCAGCGAAGAGTATTATTAACGGTGTCTTTATCCATCTGGCTGACAACTGCTGCAAGTGTCTTAGCGTTTACAGCAGCAGCGGTCATTGGATACGGACTTGATCTGCCTGTCGCAGTTTTCGAAGTCGTTTTCACTTTCATAACAGGCGCCTTCAACACCCGGCAAGGACGCCTCCTGATTTGGCTGAGCATCTTCAGCTTCGTCCTCAGGAACTTCATTGGTGGAACTCTCTCAGGGTTTCTTGTGCATCGTGGACACGTAAGGCATTTGGACTGTCTGGAGGAAATCGATGCAACAGTCCAGAATATTCTTCCTGTTGACGTTCTAACTGATTCAGTGTTCGAAACATTCCTTGAAACATTAAATGACGTTTACTCATCGTCCGTTAAGAAACTTCCAATAAAAGAAACACAAGAAGTACGTTTTGAAAACGTGGCATTTCTTATCAAAGAACGTTTCTTAACCAAAGTGAAGAATTATTATTACAAGGTAACCAATAACTCATTGACACGCTGTGATCCATTTATATTCAGCCCTTGTTTTGTGTCTTTTCCAAACAGGAAGAACTGGGTTTATGCAGAACACTTCAATATTTTGATTAGGAGAATGATAGAAGTTGGATTGTGTCAAAGACAAAAAGAAGAAACTTGTAAAACATTGTTAGTTCCACTTAAAAAATCTTATTTGTGTTCTCGCCTTGTAACAATAGTTAAGAATGCAAAACCTTTAGGATTTAACATCCTTAAAGAAGGTTTCTATGTATGGGGAACTGGTATCTCGTGCAGTTTCTTGTTTTTCTTAATCGAGAACAGGTCACAAATTCGTCGTATTGCTTTATTTGTTTGTCGTATAATTGTGTTATTGATGTTGATAATTCGTAAAATAATTATTAACTTTTCAATTACTATAGGATTTCGTAATTCAAAAGATTTTTATCGACAGGCTTAATCAAGTTTTTAACAAACTAAACCTTCTGATTTGTAAATTTGAAATTTTTACATCTAATTGTTGTATTATTTAATTTGATTATTTTGCTAAAAAATGTACACAAATTCATGCGTGGCCATGTTAAGTAGTAGTGTAGTGTTTAGGCAATCTTGTGACAGATTTCACGAAATATAAGTTCTGTGAAGTGCTTTTGGATTTCTTCCTCTACACAAAAACGACAATAAAAAACCAAAATACAATATTTCTGAAATATTTTAATGTTGCTAATGTGTAATATCATGTGCCTCTACACACATCAGTGGGTGTACTCGCATACTATGTCACACGCATACAAATAGCATAATCTGCTGTACATGTATCCATGGTGTGTCATTTCGGGCATACTTAACAAACCATGCGACGTTTTTCTTAAAATTATTTATTTTATGGCGCTTTATAAACAACTAAGGTACTATTAATTTAGTTATCAGTTATATATATATATATATATATATATATATATATATTATATATTGTTGTATGTGTATATGTATGTGTATGTGTATGTGTATGTATGTGTTGTTTTGATGTGTGTGTGTGTGTGTGTGTGTGTTTTTGTGTGTATTGTGTTGTGTATGTTGTTTTTGTGTGTGTGTGTGTGTGTTGTGTGTGTTGTGTGTATTTGTGTTTGTTGTTGTGTGTATGTGTGTGTGTTTGTGTGTTTGTGTGTTTGTATGTTTGTGTTTGTGTGTTGTGTGTTGTGTGTTTTTGTGTTTGTGTGTGTTTTTTGTGTTTGTGTGTTTGTGTGTTTGTGTGTTTGTGTGTTGTGTAGTTTGTGTGTTTTGTGTTTGTGTGTATTGTTTTGTGTTTTGTAGTGTTGTGTGTGTTGTGTGTGTTTTGTGTGTTGTGTGTTTGTGTGTGTTGTGTGTGTGTGTGTGTGTGTGTGTGTGTGTGTGTGTGTGTGTGTGTGTGTGTGTGTTGTGTGTGTGTGTGTGTGTGTGTGTGTGTGTGTGTGTGTGTGTGTGTGTGTGTGTGTGTGTGTGTGTGTGTGTGTGTGTGTGTGTGTGTGTGTGTGTGTGTGTGTGTGTGTGTGTGTGTGTGTGTGTGTGTGTGTGTGTGTGTGTGTGTGTGTGTGTGTGTGTGTGTGTGTGTGTGTGTGTGTGTGTGTGTGTGTGTGTGTGTGTGTGTGTGTGTGTGTGTGTGTGTGTGTGTGTGTGTGTGTGTGTGTGTGTGTGTGTGTGTGTGTGTGTGTGTGTGTGTGTGTGTGTGTGTGTGTGTGTGTGTGTGTGTGTGTGTGTGTGTGTGTGTGTGTGTGTGTGTGTGTGTGTGTGTGTGTGTGTGTGTGTGTGTGTGTGTGTGTGTGTGTGTGTGTGTGTGTGTGTGTGTGTGTGTGTGTGTGTGTGTGTGTGTGTGTGTGTGTGTGTGTGTGTGTGTGTGTGTGTGTGTGTGTGTGTGTGTGTGTGTGTGTGTGTGTGTGTGTGTGTGTGTGTGTGTGTGTGTGTGTGTGTGTGTGTGTGTGTGTGTGTGTGTGTGTGTGTGTGTGTGTGTGTGTGTGTGTGTGTGTGTGTGTGTGTGTGTGTGTGTGTGTGTGTGTGTGTGTGTGTGTGTGTGTGTGTGTGTGTGTGTGTGTGTGTGTGTGTGTGTGTGTGTGTGTGTGTGTGTGTGTGTGTGTGTGTGTGTGTGTGTGTGTGTGTGTGTGTGTGTGTGTGTGTGTGTGTGTGTGTGTGTGTGTGTGTGTGTGTGTGTGTGTGTGTGTGTGTGTGTGTGTGTGTGTGTGTGTGTGTGTGTGTGTGTGTGTGTGTGTGTGTGTGTGTGTGTGTGTGTGTGTGTGTGTGTGTGTGTGTGTGTGTGTGTGTGTGTGTGTGTGTGTGTGTGTGTGTGTGTGTGTGTGTGTGTGTGTGTGTGTGTGTGTGTGTGTGTGTGTGTGTGTGTGTGTGTGTGTGTGTGTGTGTGTGTGTGTGTGTGTGTGTGTGTGTGTGTGTGTGTGTGTGTGTGTGTGTGTGTGTGTGTGTGACTATTTGGGGCAGTCAAATATCCCAATAATTTCTTTGGTTTTTTGTGAGAAACACTTCGTTACTGCAAAGCTGCTTTTCTCTTGGTGCCTCAAAATGTAGAGTTTTGTAAGTTGTGTTTCGAAAAGATAAGTAGATATTAGTAGGATATTTCGAAAAACTACCTATGGGTGTTCTAATCGCATTATTAAATTAAACTCTTCATCAACATTCATAACAATTGGCTGCAAATGAACTTGGCTGGCTGGGTGAAGCCGCGGTTTTGGTTACATTAAAATATTGGTCTACATTAAAATATTGAAACTCAAAAATCTACTAATTGTTTACTTTTAAAACTAAAACACTGTTTGAAAATTTAAAAACACATTTTCAAACTAAGCAAATATATATAGCTTTTTCGACATGCATTCACTTTGATATTATTATGGTCTTCTATATTATTTCAGTAGTATACATATCTTTTGTAGCTCTCACAAACAACCAATCTTTATAAATGAGGTCTCTAAAGAAAGAAATTTCACGGAGACGTGACTAATTGCACTTACTGGCAGAATTTATCATTTATCTATATCGTTAAATACCTCCTACATGAAGCGTTCTAGGGTCTTCAAAACTATACTTTTGAGGTCAGAGACTTCAAAGAAACGTTCCTGAAGCCGCAATCTACAGGATGAGATTTAGAACTTTCTATTACATGTTTGCTGGTTCGACACTTCTCGATTCTACCCCACCTGTTCAGAGCCTGTAGAATCAACAACTATGTGGAATTAAACTAATTTATATTTTACGCGATTGAATTACATGGGTGCACCTCTCTGCTCAGTAAAATCTCAATAATAGTTTGTATTGACAAGGGTGTATTGCATTGTAATAATTAAAAGGACACACTTAGAACAAGTGACAGAGGATACGAGGTTCTTGAAAAAATAAAGATGTATTACAGGTTTAATATGGAAACAGGAAAAAGGGTGGGGTTTAACATACAGAAGTTCTCGCGTGGATACACTAGTTTTTTTTAATTTCCGGAAAATAGCTTTAACATGCCGCACTCGCGCGGCCATTCGTAACACCAGTACTCGCGCGTTGGACTCCGTCCCACACAGGTATTAAGGGGTTTATTTTTCTCATTAACATCATTTATACATTTTTCTTATGTATCTATGCTTATATTATAATTGAATATACCATGGAAAGATACGTAAATAATTAGTTGCAAACCATTTTGAAGATTTTATTATATTTCCGTCACTCGCGCGGTCATTCCTAGCACGAGCACTCGCGCGTTGGACTACGTCCAACGCTCGCACTATTTAGTTATAACATTTCTGTTTTTGCACACCGACGAAGAAAAATGCATAAACACAACATTTAAAATATTAGACATTCTCATCGTACAGAAAAAATATAATTTTTATCAATTATAGAAAATCGCCGTTCTATAAGCCAGTACCCGCATGTTGGATTCTATGAAACAGGCACTAAGATTTTACTTCAGGGTATGGCGACACTACGCATAATAGAGATAAGAAGTTTATCGACATCCTTCCCAGATACCATTCGTGGAATAGAAGCATTGTTTTTGTACCGTCTCCTTTTGTGGAAGGCTAACATTCCTTTCTTAACAAGAAAATAAACTTCTGTTTGACTCTATCCAACAGCGCGAGTGAGGGAGTGTTAAGAAAAACACGTTTAAACAGGTCAATAAGAGGTTTAATATCAGATTGTTCTTTACTTTGTAACAAATCTTGAACAAATTCTGGAACGTTCTAAAGACATGACTGGGTAAATCACATACAAAAGGCGCCTGCAGGCCTTGGAGCTTCAACACCGCTGCCGCCCTTACGTCTCAAAAGCCTCTCCGGTAGATAAGACGCAGCATAAAACGACGTGAAGAATTCTCCAACATTCGAAAATGAAGCCTTCGCAGACAATTCCGTACTGGGAAGGCAACACCCCGGAAAAAACGCCGGTGCTTCACTTCCCAGAGGGCGACAGCCGGAGAGCGTGTGGTGTGGGCAAGGGCGAGGCGTGGCGAGGCGGGGCAGGACGGCGCGGGGTAGGCGGAGCGGGGGGGGGGCGGGGAGAGGGGGCGGGGAGAGGCGGAGCGGGAGAGGCGGAGCGGGAGAGGCGGAGCGGGAGAGGTGGGGCTGGGAGAGGCGGGGCGGGGAGAGGCGGAGCGGGAGAGGCGGAGGGGAGGGGCGGAGCGGGGAGGGGCGGGGCGGGGAGAGGCGGAGCGGGGAGAGGCGGAGCGGGGAGAGGCGGAGCGGGGAGAGGCGGAGCGGGGAGAGGCGGAGCGGGGAGAGGCGGAGCGGGGAGAGGCGGAGCGGGGAGAGGCGGGGCAGGGAGAGGCGGAGCGGGGAGAGGCGTGGCAGGGAAATCTTGTGTGACTGGCTACGCGTTTTGGGCAGAGCGGATGCGCGACGCAAGGTGCGGATGCAAACGGCCCCCATCCCATCTCCACTGCCTTTCACCCGCCGACACTTTTCGCAACCACCGACTCGCTCCACTTCGCCCGACCGCTGCGTTTCTGCATTGCATCTGCACCCTTCCCCTAGCGCATCCGCTCATCACAGACATTGACAGTCTAGTCTCTCTCTTCCCGCCTCTGACTTGCCCATATCTCTTTCTCTCCCTCTCTCCCCGTCTCCTTTTCTCTCCCTGTCTCCTTTTCTCTCCCGATCTCTCTCTCTCTCTATCATCGGCTACATATCTCTCCTTCTTTCTCTTTCATCGTTTAGATTTCTCTCCCTCTCTCTCTCACCATCTCTTTCTCTCGTTCTATCTCACCGCCTCTCCCTCTCTATCTCTCTCATCGTCTTCAACCGTCTTCTCCTCCCATTGTATTTTCCTGTCATGCTGTCCCTCTCTCTTCTCTCTCCACCCCCCCCATATCAGATCTTTTCCTCTCTCACTCCCAATCCTTCCAATACATCTATGACCTTATCCTGAGACGCGAGGAACCGAACATTTTCACTCGATTTCTGCCAACGACCATTCCACACTGCTTACCCAAAGGACTGTTTCCGTAGCTCTTCACTCGCTCCTCATCCCCTTCTCGCTAGAGACTATCCATTCCCCCAGCTCCTCCTCTCACCCTCCCTCCTCTCCCCTCTCGCCCACCTAACCGCTCTTACTTCACGCCGCTTTCTGTGCCGTCCCCTCGCTCTGTCTTCTTCCCCTCTCGCCCACCTGACCGCTCTTACTTCTTCCCCTCTCGTCCATCTGGCCGCTCTTACTTCACGCCGCTTTCCGAGCCCTTCCCGTCGCTCTACCCCCCCTACTTCCTCCCCTCTCGCCCATCTGCCCTCTTACTTCACGCCGCTTTCCCAGCCCGTCCCATCGCTCTGTCTTCTTCCCCTCTCGCCCATCTGACAGCTCTGTCTTCTTCCCCTCTTGCCCATTTGACTAGTCTTACTTCTTTCCTCCGCCCATCTCCTCTCTTCTTCACGCCGCTCTCCGCGCCCGTCCCATCGCCCGTTCGGCTCTAGTCTCGTCGCTCTGCCTTTCCCTTCAGTCCTCGCCCAGCGCACATCCCTCGACAGCAGCAGTATCGGTAGGGGTAGAGGTAGCTCAGTGCATCAACTGATGTCACTGGAGCGCTTCTGACCGGGAGGTCCTAGGTTCGAGTCCTGACGGGGGCAGGATTTTCGACACACCTAGGTCTAATTCTGGAGGAGAATCCTAGCGGCCGGCTGCTCTGATCGGTAGTTTTTCGTGGTTTCTCCGATCAACACCAGGTGAATGCCGGAGCAGTACCCTACAAAACGGGCCACGGACCGCGCGCGATCTGTCCTTCCTCTTCCTTCTCCTATCCTCTCCCTTTACGCACACACTTACACTAACATGCACTACACTACCACATATCCCGGGAGACCGGTCTGGAGTTTGGAGCTTGTCCCGGCTGGGGCGGTGCCCGGTGGTGGGAGAGTCCTGGTTAGGGGCAAACCCCACTAGCCGACGGTAGGTCGGCGCCGGATCTCTCCATCCAGCGGGCGAAGATCGCCGCCATCTCACGAGAAAAAAACGTGCACTACACTAACAGGACTAATGACCGAAGCAGTTGACGCGCCCGGAAACACGAAAAAATCAATCAATCAATCGACCGCAGCGAATACCAGAGCAGGTGGCTCTGCTGACAGGACTTACCCGAGGCCACGAGTGACGGGCAGAGGGAGGGAAAGGAAGCAACGATTCTTCAGAATCAGCCCCGACGCCAGAAAAGGAGCACGAGGAAAAACAAGACCGCAGACGAAAAACGTCACGGAGATTTGCATCACAAAGCGCGCGAATCAGATCATAACCGTACTTACTGGGGCTTTAAGGGAACTTGTGCAAAGAGTATTCTTTTGTGTGGGGAGAGCGGCGGTGGCGGCGACGGAGGCGGAGCTGGCGCCGTGCGAATTTGCTGAGTGCCCAACCATCAAAGTCTCGGGTCGGCGGAGGGGCAGCGGGCACAGCAAATGGCGATGTGCTTGCTCAAAGAGGTCAGTGATGACAGGGCAAATTAAGAAATTCAGACAGAGCAGCGGTGAGATAGCAGATGCTGGTTGTGCCAAAAATGAAATACGTATATTGTACTATATGTCTCTGAATCCAAAACCTTTCGAGGTGGGATTATGATGAGAGAAAATAATTAAATGACTGCGTCTAAAATTAATTCAGTATATTACATTTGAAGATGCCTCGGAGAAAGGTGTCGGAATATATCCCTTCTTTACTAGAACGATTGATAAATCAGTCTATTCCTTTCAAATATGGTAAGTTTTGGAAAAGTAATACAGTTAAAAATACGTATGATAAAGCTACATACGAGCTAAGTTAATTACATAATATGTATATTATACCACTGGCAATAAAGTCAGATATAGAAAGAATTTCCACGGAAGAATATTGAACGGAATAAAAAATGAAAAGGAAGAAATACATGTTGACATCACAACTTCTATACGCAAATGACATATCTACAAATCAAGTAATGAAAACCTGACAGCAAGAGACATAGGAGTAGCACAGCACGTGCTCACAGAGAAGAGATTTCGGGAAAACGGTGACGTGACAAAATGACGACCAAGAGATGTAGGGGGGAAGGGGTTGAGGCGACGTGAGGCGAAGAAACTCGGGACCCGAAGTCCTCCCACGCCGGCGCCGGTCGCACTTCAAATGCCTCGTTTGAATATTCAAACAGGCGAGCGACGCCTGGCCTTGCACCCTCCCCCCTCCAGCCCTCACCCCCACCTCGCCGCCAACGCCCTGGCTCTCGACCTCGCTGGTGACTCGACGAGGTCGTGTCCTCGCCCGAAGATCCTAACGTGCAAACGTCGCCCACCCCTCCCTACGCTCCATCCCTAAACGCTACACTCCCTTTCGCCCTACCCCCAAAAGCCCTACCGCCTGCAACGGATCACGACAAGCATTATTGGCACTGCAGAGTTCGGAACGGTTGGTTGGTTCTTTCGTGCTTCCGGGCGCGTTAACAGCTTCGGTCATTAGTCCCATTAGTGTAGTGCTTTTTTTTCTCGGGAGATGGCGGTGATCTTCCCCCGCTGGACGGCGAGATCCGGCGCCGACCTACCGTCTGCTAGTGGGGTTTCCCCCTAACCAGGACTCTCCCACCAACGGGGCACTGCCCCAGCCGAGACAAGATCTAAACTCCCGACCGATCTCCCAGAATATGTGGTAGTGTAGTGCATGTTAGTGTAAGTGTGTGTGTAAAGGGATAGGATAGGACAAGGAAGAGGAAGGAAAGATTGTGCGCGGTCCGTGGCCCGTTTGTTAGGGTACTGCTCCAGCATTCGCCTGGTGAAACGGTTGGTCATGGGGATGGAGTACTGAGAGTTACTGATTTTCGACACTAATTATACTGCTGGCTGCATTCTGTCGTTCTCTGGAGAAGAATTCTAGTGTCCGGTTGATCTGATGTGTGCTTTCTATGCACTCTTCAATCAATTCCTGGATTGATTGATTACTAGTAGTGCCGGGCACGTCACCTGCTAAGGTCATTATTTCCGTAAATGTAGTGCATGTTTTTGCTAAGGAAGTGGCAGTGGTCTTGTCGCACTGAATGCTGAGATGAAGTGCCTACCTGCCGTCGGCAAACGAATTCTGACATTTTCCCAACAAGGTTTCTCCCCCCAACGGGCCACGATCCTAGCTAATACTAGCTCTAAGCTCCAGACCGGTCTCCTGGCGTATGTGGTGGTCTAGTGCATGTTAGTGTAACTGTGTGTAAGGGGTGAGGATATCTTAAGTAATGGGAAGGAAAGATCGCACGCGGTTTGTGGCCTGTTTGTTAGAGCACTGACCCGGCATTAACCTAATACTGTTCGTAAAACCCACGGAACATTACCGATCAGAGCAGCCTGTCGTTAGAATTCTCCTCTAGACAGTGACAGAACTCGACTTAGCTGTCTGGCCAGTGTTGAAAATCCGGACAATCGGACCTCGAACCTCAGAACCTCCTGGTCATTGGAACTACAGTGACATGAGTTGATGCCTTGAGTTCAAGTCCTGGAAAATGCAGTAGTATTACCTTAACCAACGGGCCACGGAGCGCGTGTTATCTTTCCTGTCCCAGTCTCACCTCTTCCTTTTCCCTTGAACTCACAATTACATGGACTATACAGCTACAATTGGAAGACCAGTCGTGGTCTTAGAGTTTATCCCGGGTGGGGCGGTATACCTATAAGGAGATGGAAATCTCGTGCAAGACGACGTGAAGTTGGGTTCCAGATGTCATTTCTAGAGGAGAAGGTATCCTCTTGACCATAACAATCATTACATTTAAGAGTATTCAATGAGCCATATCAGTTCGTTTAATCTTCGTGTTTCCTAATCTCGTATCTAATCTCCCTACCGTGTAGTCTCCCTACTGTCAAAAATCCATACTGTTATCTCTCTCTATTGGATAATCTTCCTATCGCCTATTATTGCTTGCACCTAAAGTTGCTATTATGTAAACTCGCTTTCGCCCAAACTCTCGATCGTCTAAAGGTCCATCATCCTTTAGCTGTATCACTGAAACCTTTCCCCAAACCCTCTATCCACAATGTCCCACTCACGTGTGCAACATATTTCCCAAACCACTTTTCTTTCAAATATCATATTACCTAATTTCTTTATAACCTTTACACTTTATCTCCAAGATGTTTTATTGGCGTAATAAATCTTCCAAACGCACAACAACTTTAGCGCCATAATGTTGAAATGTTGTCTCCTTTTAGACGTCCCAATTAACTCTTCGCCCAAATGCTCTATCACTCGACCGCCCTGTCAGCCAGGAGTTCTACCAACCTCACACTATAGATTTTTATTTTCTCTCTACGGAACAGAGAGAAAGTTATGTTTTGCTGCGCGGAAAAACGGCGAATTTTCGGCAGAAAACTCTTATTATAGAACTCTGGCGACGAAAAGGTGTTATCCAGTTGATAAATATAGAAAAAGTTTCTCTTACACGTGGTGCAGCAGAATCCATGTTTTGTGGGTTCTTGATACCGAAAAATCGAATGATGGCAAAACATCTGTCTGTCCATCTGTCTGTCCATCTGTCTGTCTGTCCATCTGTCTGTCTGTCTGTCTGTCCATCTGTCTGTCTGTCCATCTGTCTGTCCATTTGTCTGTCTGTCTATTCGCCCGTCCGTCCGTTTATCTGTGTCTGACTGTACGTCTGTGAACAACACTGGCGTTGTTCGTTCAGCCGATTTTCCGGAACCAAAAACCGTTCAACACATTTTCTCCAAAATTGGTATTCTTCAATCGATATGGCTGATGTCGCGATTTCTTGAATTTGAAACCGATTATTTTAATTTTGGGAGTTACTTTATATGACGCCCCTGCAACCTTTTCAAAATTTTCAGAAAAATGGGTCCATCGTGTTTGATTTTTATTATGAAGGAAATTATATTTAAGAGAATGGTGCAGATCACATATTCATTGAAAACACTAATACTTTGAAAATTTCAAAAGTTCAAAATGTTTCCGGAGTCTTCCCACAACTAAAATATTCATGATAGCGATTATTTCTTTTAATAAATTCTAATCCTTAAAGATAGATTTTGAAATACGATCATGCTCAAGTTTTCGAAAATTTGAGTACTTTTCGCGTCATTTTGCGAGAAATAACGATCAAGCATGTACGTACTGTTTTAGCAGTAGTAGTTTCACCATTAGCCCCAGGCATCACAGTTCTAATTGTCATCTTTAACTGCCAGCGCTTCTTTGATCACTTTGACATTCATTCCTGTCTTCTCCTCAATATTTATTTCACTCATATTAATCTACAGATTGCGATGACGCAAACAAACGTTCTTTGACATCCATCGTTTCGTGACACGAAATCTTGTGAATGTTCAACGCAGATGTCAGATCCGTTTGCATTTTACAGAGAGAGTTGACAAAGATATAGCGAAGACTAACATGAGGCGAATGGATGTTCTTCATGGATTCTACAGTATTGCATTAAAGATAAAAAAAATTGTCAATGTACGAGAACAGTGTAGTTGACGAGTCGGTGAACAAGCGAGTAGAGGATGTGCCAAGAGCGATAGTGAAGAGTAAGACAAGAGGGCGTGAACGGGCCCGAGTATTCTACAGAATTAGGAAGTGTGACCGCCAGCCCTGGTAGGTTTGTGCGACCCAGATCCACGGCCGTGAAGTTGTTTAAATTTGCGCCTCTGAATATTAAGATCGGGTCACCGAACGTCCAGAGCCTAGCAACGATGGTAGGGGAGGTCGATCGACCTTGGCTAGGAAAAGCAGGGACGTTAAGGATAGAGAGTGCAGTTAAGGGAAAAGTCGCCCTCGTTTCTTTCTGACGTCTGCCGAAAAGATGTTCCTGGACTTCATAGTTTTGCGTTACAAGTAGTGAATTTGAAGGTACTACGGGTGTGCGAAGATTAGAAAAGTTATATGAGAGGTAATCTTAGAATTACATTAATCCCTATCTTGGAATAAATTTCGGAGCCTTGCTTTCATACTAACAGACACAAAAGTAAACTTTCACACTAAAAAAATAGTAATGGATTCATGAGTACTCCCTGTCCTCACCTATGGCTCTCAGACTTGGGCGTTAACAAATTCTCAAATAACAAGATAACAAAGAAGTCAAAGGAACATGGAAAGAAAAATCTTGGAAATCAACCTCAGAGACAGAATTCGAAATGAGAACATACTGAGACACTGTATGCAGCTACTCAAGCAGCAAAATTAAAATGGAGATAGTGCGGCACTTCATGAGGCAACAATCACAACGCTGGGCTCACGCAACAACAGCATGGAACCCGAGAGCGGGTTGACGAAATGCAGGTAAACAGCGCAGAAGATGAAGTGATGTATTTAAGAGCGAGCTTGGAAACACGTGCTCAAGGGAAACGAAAGACAGAGACAAGCGGAAGGCATATACAGAAGAGTTTACGACAAGAAGAAAAATAATGTAATTTGTGAGTTTCAAGTGCTGTTTAGTATGCTTTTGTAATATATTTAGTGTGAAAATATCTTCGGAGTGAAGGTCAAGCGAAAGACTGAGAAAAATGAAAGACTACCGGAAGAGTTTGAGGCAAATAGAAAAATTTTCATTTATGTAAAATTGTGTAAATAAGTGTAATTTTGTATTGCGTAGGTGTATTGTGTATTGTGTTTGGTGTTATTGTGTTTGGTGTATTGTGGTTGGTTTTATTTCGTGTAATTTCTTTGGCGTAATTTTATCTAATTTCATGTTGTGTCATTTTATGTCTAAACGTGTAAGACAATTTTCTACCCTGCTGAAACAGGAGGCCTTTGCCCCTAAAGGGATTCTGAAGACTCAATAATAAAAATAAAATTAATGTAAGTAAATTGAGGATTTGGGAAGATGTGGGCCCGTGGAACATGCGCATGGGCATGCGCGTGAGCGGGCGCATACGAGGTCTCGTGGGGCTTTCGGAGGACGTGCACATGGGCGGCCCGTGGGCATGTGGCCGGTGCGTGTGTCGGGTGCGTGTGTCGGGTGCGTGTGTCGGGTGCGTGTGTCGGGTGCGTGTGTCGGGTGCGTGTGTCGGGTGCGTGTGTCGGGTGCGTGTGTGTCTGTGCGTGGGTCCGCGCAGGTGGGCGTGCTCCCGGGCGTGCTCTTGGGGTTGTGGAGACAGTGATTGTGCATAGGGTTGGACCTACGCGAGGGCGTTCCCTTCGGCGTGTTCGTGGATGTGCGTGGGCGGGGCGGGCTGAAGGGCACGTGGGCGTGAGCGTGTTAGTGCACGTTGGCGAGCTTATAGAAGCGCACGTGGGCATGGGCGTGGGCGCGTGGGCGTGCGCGTGGGGATGTCGTGGGCGTGTGCATGGGAATGCATGTGAGCGAGTCGTGCGCGTGGGTTGGCTCGCGCGTGGGCGTGGCGTGGCGTGGGCGTGGGCGTGGGCGTGGGTGTGGGCGTGGGCGTGCACGTGGGCGTGGGTGTGGGCGTGGGTGTGGGCGGAGGAGTTTGCGTGAGCATGTTTATGATCCTACTCGTGAGCGTGCCCGTGTGCGGGCTTGTAAAAGGGCACGAGGCTTGGAATAGGAGTGCGCGGGAGCGTGCGCTTGGGAATGTAGTGGGATGACCCTGGGCGTGGCGTGGGCGTGGCGTGGCGTGGCGTGGGTGGGCGTGGCGTGGACGTGGGCGTGCGCGTGGGGGTGGGCGTGCGCGTGGGATGCGCGTGGGCGTGCGCGTGGGCGTGCGCGTGAGTGTGCGCGTGGGCATTCGCGTGGGCGTGGGAGTGCGCATGGAGGTGGCGTGCGCGGGGTGGGGGGGGGGGGTTGGGGTCGCGCGGCGCCATAAGCGGCTTTGATCTTCCCTCGTTCGCTGATTACGCGGCGCGCGTTTGATCGCAGTCTCCGCTCTTGATTAACATTGATTAGCGTATTAACATACGAATTGTTCCTTGTGTGTCTGCCCGAATGCCGTGTCTCGTGGGGGCTGCACGCGGGAGGTGACCTCGCTGGCGCTGAATAACACGTCCAAACTCTTTGGTGATTTTACCTGATTTTGCTGCTGTGCGTAGGAATTCCGTATGTAACTTTTGTTTGATCACCTGTACCAGGCAGTATAAATAAATATACTATTTATGTACTGTTTATTTCCTTTTTAAAAAAAGTATTCATTAATATAAAATGTAAATAAAATACAAAGATGAAATTGTGAGAGGTGTGATTTAGAATGTTTCCTTCAAACAAAATTTGTTCTTTCAATAAAGTCATGTACTGTTTTTTTTACCGTGTAGTGGCTTTCGTGCATTAATCCGTATAATACGTCCAATTTTTAAAACTAATAAAAACACGATTTCCTTAGAAATGGCTGCAGTTTTTTTTTCTTGAAACTCTTGTACACTATGAGATGAGATTACGCCATGTTGTTTTTCAAAAATTACAGAAACAAAATTTTTTGACGACCCTCTCACTTCGTTAATTACACATTAGCGGTGATTTGTTCACATTATTGAGTTTGTGCTACATGTGGTCTGAAAGATGTTTTATAAAACTTTTCGCAAACTCAAAACTTTTCTGAGAAAACGAGCTCAAAATTCTCCATTTTCATATATGTTTAAACATAATTTTCTCGAAACCGTCTCCAAATGTTTTCTTCAAACTTTTAGCGTATGTACAGCTAATTGCACTGTTTAAGGTGAAATAACATTAATTTTGCTGTATTCTTTTAATTTTTCAATAATTACACATGTAACTTTTTTAAATATCTCTCATGCCATGAATATGCACACTTCCAGCGATTTGTAAAAATGTTTTTATTTGTGAATGAAAGTGCTTCAAATGGCTTTAAATGAAGTTTTTCGAAAACAACAAATTTACCTGAGAAGAAGAGCTTCAATTTTCGCATTACACTGGAGCTTAAGTGATCTTCTGTTAAAAATAGCTCCATATTCTTCAAAGAAAATTTATTTTTTGAATGAGCAAGAGAATGGGGCAATACTTTAAAGTAAACGCATACGAAAGAAATTAGAAAACTTTACTATGAGAAAATCCGTGCTGTTCTGTTGTACCATTAGTCTGAAATTGCAAAGCTTTAATATTTTATCCGAAGTCTTCTTAATTGTTTGCTATTTAATATTTTATAATTATTTTAATTGATTTTTCGTATATGTGAGTTATGTATTTTTTCCAAAAATGGTTGGTATTGGTAGAATGGAAGAGCTAATAATATTATTGTAAACGAATATACCTGAAAGTATATTCTAGAATAACTACTTTAACATGAGCAGTTTTCATAAATAATATGAAAAATGAAATATATTAAAAATAACTTAAAACTGCCAGTTACAAATTTTCATCCAGATGACATGGTCATGCGAATGGTATTAAAAATCTAAGTTTGACTCTTCAGAAGGGGGGATAGTACCATATTTTGAACTTGTTTTTCTATTAATTTTGTGTATCAAAATTCATATATTTACTCGTATATTTTTTTTAATTTTTAAGAAGAAAATATAATGTAATAGTAATGAGCGTTTTCCTAATTCATCATAAATTGATTGTGATGTGTGATTAAATAGTGGTTCAGAGAGTGATTAACTAGTGATATACAGATAGCTTGCATGTATGAAAAGCCAACTATAAAATAAAATTCCTTAGGTTATAAATCAGGTAACATTTTTTGTACCCAGTTTCCAAAATGTAGATTTTTTGCTCTTCCACTGATTAAAATGATTACTGTGTTATTTTGTAAAGCACTGCCCTGCCCCACCATGCAGAATGACAGAATCATAGGAATGAAATAATTTAAAGCATATTGGAATGGCACGTTCATTTTTCATCGACGCTTTGCCCTTTGATTGCAATTCTGTTTGTATAAAATTGTGTTGAGCATTTCTTTTTGTAATTACTTATCACAGTTTCTACTATATGTTCTATTATATTAAATTTCCGACGTGCTAAAATTACAATAAATTAACGGTATTAATTTAAAATGTGTTTTGTCGTAAAGCTATAAACGAATTCTGAAGACATGTCGTCTTATCATTGATGCATTCTAGACGTAGCTAACTTGTAAATGATTGCTTCTCACAACATAGAGGTGATAGAAATGTATATCTTTTGTCATTTTTTGCCGTTTTTCAATTTTTTGAGCATTTTCTAAACCTTCGGTAATTTTTGTTATTTTTAAGCATCTTTTTTGTTTATTGTAATTTTTTAGTGAATGTTTCATGAATTTACAATAACACATTAAAACAAGGTTTTCTTTCATCAGTTCATGACGAAATTCACTACTATTGGGCTCTGTTTTTCGTACTCTGAAAATCACATGGATTTTCTGTAACTTCCTTACCCATTCAGAAACAAGGGTTGGAAGATCACAGCTAAAGGTCACATATCCTCCTAAAATAAAGAATTCATATTAAATATAATTTTATATAAATACATTTTATTTACCATTGTAAAATTCATAGAATAAATAAACGTACTCATAAAAATGTTTCAGTATTTTAAAGGAAATTAGGTCATTTCCCCCTTTGTAACTCATTTTCCAGGTCATTTTCCTTTCATTTTTAAGTAATTTTATAGATCATTTTCAAATATTTTTTGTGTCATCAGAATCCGTGCGCTGGTTGTAAATTAATAAAGGACATTACATTTACATTAATACAATCTGTCATTTCTTGCGCAGAATCCCCTGGTACACACTCCTTCTCCGTATTGTGAAAACGCTACACGAAAATAATAAGGAACTTTGGAGCAGGCGCGTTAATTGAATTGGGAGGGGAGGACAATGTATTCGGCGTCGCCAGTGGATTTACGCAATCCTGCGGCCGCGGGCGCGGAATCTGAAGAGTGCGGCGGCGACTTCGAAGAAATGACAAACGACGCTCTCCAGCCGCCCGCTGTCGCGTTTAGAGGCGCCGGCGACGCGCGTGGAATAATTAATGCTCCGGGACAGACAGGGCGCGGTTTGCGGTGGCGGCGGAGTTGGTGCAGGCGGCCGTGGCGGCGGTGGCTGGGGTGGGGGTGATGACCGTAGCGACTGCGCCCACTGGGCCAAATGTAGCAGAAATGTGGGAATAAAAATTATGCGGAGTGAGCTTCACTCACGTCGTTAGTTTCAAAGTGGAGGTAGTGAGTAGGCGATGCTAATTTTTGTGTTGCCGGGTTTGTCCGATGGCCTATCAGTTGGACCTAAGGCGTGCCGACCTTCGAGCGGGATTGGGTGGACGTTCCTCCGAATGCTTTGGGTCCCGTACATAAAAGTCCAGACGAGAAGCATGAACCTTCCTGTCTCGTTGTCTAAGTTCCGACGGCACTCACGTCGATAACTTCAAAATGGAGGCAGTGAGGAGGTGGTTCGCCACCGACTTTTGGGCTGGACTGGGCGAGGGACTTGCTCCCGACCCCCTAAAATTCCGAAGGGGTGCATAACCCCATGTCAGGTTGCCTAGGTTTCGGCGGTACTCACGTCTATAGCTTCAAGGTGGAAACAGTGAAGAGCCGGGTTTGGGGCTCCTGACTCTCGGTCCTTAGCCGGGGTGGCCACCAGTTGGGCACTTGGCAGACCTGTCTGTAAAAACATGTCGGAGTTTCCACAAAGCGCTTGTGAAATTCTAGGATATCGAATTTTTAATGAACATTTAAAAAACATTGAAAGAATAAAGCATCACTAATGGTTAAGAAGGATTCTAATAATAAAAATCCTAAACGATAAACCGTAGTACCGGTAGCGGTAGCTCAGTGCATCAACTGATGTCACTGCATTTTCGACACTAGCTTTACAGCTAGGCTTATGACTTGAGCTTTACTCCACATACTCCGGGAGACCTGTCGAGAGCTTAGAGCTTGTCCCGGCTGGGACGGTGCCCCGCTGGTGGGAGAATCCTGGTTAGGGGGAAACCCCACTAGCCGACGGTAGGTCGGTGCCGGATCTCGCCATCCAGTGGGGGGAGATCACCGCCATCTCCCGAGAAAAAAAGAACATGCACTACACTAACGGGACTAATGACCGAACCAGTTGAAGCGCCCGGAAACACGAAAAAATCAATCAATCAATAAACCGTAGTACTACACCTACCCGCAAATGCGGAAAAAGCTTCGCTGAGGTCTATCGTTTACTACGGTTCCGATTGAAGGCGATTGCTGTCACAACAGTTGCGACCTTTGGTATAGTGGAATGACAATTTACCGTTTCTAGCTATCGAGACTCATTTTCAGAGCGATCCACGTAGAGTTCGTGGTAGAGAAAAGGGGTTTTTAGAAAGTTTTCTCGCGGTTCCTGCGTTTCTTTTACCTCTGACTCAACCAATGCTCATTCCTCCATCAACCTATTTACTTCAGGTTTGACCAACGAGCCTTATGTTCCGAGGATATAGTAACCGTTAGTAAGAATAATAAAATATGATTTAAAAATGTATCTGTTTGAAAATGCTAGTTTCAGTAATAATGAGTGAAAGTGTAAATGTTTCATAACAAAAAGGGATTATTCCTTTTCCTTTCTCTTTATTATCTTCTCATCTTCTTTCTCCTTCTTTTCTTCTCTCCTCACCTGTTTTAACTCACCATCTTCTTCTTTTCCTTTTCTTATCTTTTCATACATTCCACATTTTCTACCCTTCCTTAAACGTTTTCTCTCTATCCCTCACCTCCTTCTTCTCCTCTTTTGACCTTTTCCTATTCCACTTCTCATCTTAGCAGATCCACCTTAAAACGGGTAAGAGAATCATCTTCATTCGTCCTTTTTCTGCGTTCATGATGTCAGGCATTCATTTCACACTAACCGCCATCATCTCTTTTTTCAAATACATCTCTCTCATTACTGCCTAAATCAATCCTTAATAAATGTCCCAATTAGGAATCTTTTCGTGTCTTTAGAGTTCTAGAAGAGCTAAGATTTACTCTATCACAAATATTTTTCAGATTAGCGTATTATTTAATACAGTCGGTGGTAAAATTATAGGAATATTTAGTTGTTCTATGAATATTCGTAAAAGGGGGAACACTACAAAAAAAGAATAATATTGAACATATTCGACCATCTGATATTCATTCTCAAAGGAAATATTAAAAGCAATATTGAACAGTATACACCAAGGAACTACAATATGAAATTTACGGTATATTAAATATATTATATAAGTACATTAATTATAACTAGATAAATATTTTTTCTTATTGTTTACACGCACAAACATCTCATTTTGGACTAATAAATTGTAAAATATGATAATTAATATGCCCTGTGGACGGTTTTGGTGTCGTTTGTGACACTGTGCTGTACAAAATTGAAGGTATATTAGATATTATATAAGCACATTAATTATAACTTGAATCATATTTTTTTCTTATTATTTACACTAAAATCTTATTTTGGACGAATGAATTATCAGGTACGAAAATCAATATGCAAAGTGGACGTTTTTGGTGTCGTTTGTGACACTGTGCTTTAGCGTCGTCGAGCCGTGACAGTGTTGGCATCAGCGGTGGGGGAAGATAGGGGACGTAACGGCTCCAGAGTTCTCTGGCGACGAAGAGGAAAGAGGGGAGGGGGCGGCAAGTGAGAGGCAGCGGTGACGAACTGCCCATTACCCTCCCAGACAGACTCGTCTTCCCTCTCAGTGAATTTCAACGCGCAGACTGGGATCCGCTGCCCTTTTATTTCTAATTCTTGCTGTTTCTCCCTGCCACCGCTTCGTCATTAACTGACACTACTTACAGGAAAGGGTCATCAGAGGGGTGGAAGAGGAGGAGAAGGAGGGGAGAGGCAGAAGGAAGAAGTGTAAAGTATATATCTTTCCTTTTTTCTTCTATTCTGCATTTCTCCCTCACTGTGTAACCACAATTTTCGTTTCTTCTGGATTTGTTATTATTTCTATACTCTGTATTTCTGAATTTAGTGTAACTTTCCCAGTTTCCTAGTCGTTTGTTATCACTCTTCGAGACTCTTTAATTCTTCTGCGAATTTCCCAAATTATTTCTCGTTCTTTCTCTACTATCATTTTATAATCTGTCTATTTCTTTCTTGCTATCCACTTGAATATAGAAGTTTGTTCCTATAACCGTCACAATATGTACTATATTGAAGTATTCACTGTTTATAATAATAATATTTTTAACATCTCACTGCCTGCAAGTTTTTTGTAAAGCTTCCTATACACGATATTCAATAGTACTTCTGAAAGAAAAATCAAATGTAAATTTAAAAATATTTTATGACGATGCTAAATTATCTATTACTTGCTATTTAACCTTCAATTCAATGGAAGTTACTTATCATATCTCAAGCATATTTTTATCACAAATGGGTGGAACAGGTTTTATACAGTACCACAGGAAAATCTCTCCGCAGTGAGCCAGGGGCTTCTATTAAAAATGGCATTAGGTTACTAAAAACCAGATCACTAGGAAACAAGTGAAGGGGATAACTCTTCCAGCAACTGTTATGATTGTGCCGAGTACGATATTTATATATATTTTTTGTTACAAGCTGCATCTCGTGCTACCAACATAGTTTCTGTTGCTAGCACTCTCACCAGTCACTGGTTCCATTACAGAGAGACTTGAGAGACTTAACTGCTGCACTATATATTTCGTTAACCAAAAATTGTATCATCATTTTTAACGACGTTTCACTTTTAATCTCATAGAGTTTGTTTGGTAAACAAAAGGTGCCTTAGTGCCAATCTGTCCCTCTTCAACACATATGCATCGGGTCCTAACCTCGCTACCTTGCTCGCCTTGCTACCTTGTGCGAGCAAGCGAGGGCAGTCGAACGCGGCGGGGGGAAGACTCGCCATTGGCCGAGGGACGCGCGGGGAACGCGACGCCGCGCCCCTCCTGCCACGCCCCCAATGTGCCTGAGCGCCACGGTCACTTTGAGTCAAGTCAGTGCCGTAGTGAACAGAAAACTACAAATGTAGTACCGTGGGAGTGAATGGTTATGTATATAAAGAATGCAAGAATTAATGATGTGCGAATGAAAAATAAATAAATAAATAAAAAGAAAAATTTACCAAGAAAGAGCAAAACAAAACATTACTTAGAGTTAAGAAAAAGTCGTAATAATTTTGTGGAAGTCAGGTATGCCAAAGTGCTCTACGAAATGCCTAACAAATTAAACTAAAATTAAGTTAATTTTATTTAATATGATCTAATTATTAAGAAAATACCTCCCTCTCAACTGCTTAAGCCGCAAGGCAGCAGTTTAATTGTAAACCATTTAGTAAATAAATTACCGCCTCCTCAGGAACACGGTGGAAGCGAAATGTGAAGATTCTCACCTGAAATCACATCTGTGATCCATCGCATTTTCCTGTTTGCTTCGCAGTTCTTGCTACTTCCTGGTCTGTTTTGCGTTCACCGTCTGAGCGTAGACTTCCGATTTGGCGTCGTGGCCGTTGCCTTGTGTCAAACAAAGAAAAAAAATTAATAAATAAAAAGAAAAAAAATACCAAGAGTGAGCAAAACAAAACATTACTTAGGATTAAGAAATATTAATAATAATGTGGAAGTTATGTATGCCAAAGTGCTACGAAATGACTAACAAACTCACATTTTCCTGTTTGCTTCGTACTCGTGGCGGCCGTTGCCCTGTGCTCAGACAAAGAAAAAATAAATAAACAAAAATAAAAATGTATCAAGAAAGAGAAAAGCAAAACATTATTTAGGATTAATAAAGCGTAATAATAATGTGGAAGTGGGGTATGCCAAAGTGCTTAGAAATTACTAACAAACTCGCATTTTCCTGTTTGCTTCGTACTCGTGGCGCCCGTTGCCCTGTGATAAAGAAAAAAAATAAATAAAAATAAAAAATGTATCAAGAAAGAGAAAAACAAAAAATTACTTAGGATTAAGAAAAGTAAAATAATATGCAAGTTGGGTATGCCAAAGTGCTACGAAATGACTAAGAAACTCGCATTTTCCTGTTTGCTTCGTAGTCGTTGCGGCCGTTGCCCTGTGACAGACAAAGAAAAAAATAAATAAAAATAAAAATGTATCAAGAAAGAGAAAAACAAAAAAATACTTAGGATTAAGAAAAAGTAAAAATAATATGCAAGTTGGGTATGCCAAAGTGCTACGAAATGACTAACAAACTCGCATTTTCCTGTTTGCTTCGTAGTCGTCGCGGCCGTTGCCCTGTGTCCAACAAAGTCCCCGCGCGAGGCGTCTGAAATGGGACAGGGCGCGACCGCTAATTAAAAAGTGGCGGAGAAGGGGGCGGGGGTGACAAGCAGCGGGGTGGGACATGCCGTTTGCCGAGGCAGAGGTGTGTCAAAGGAAGGGGATTGCCTTACGCTTGCCCATGCTGACGCAGTAGATAGAAAGTTATGTAATTCTGCGCGAAAAAACAGGGACCTTCGGCAGAAAAATTACAAGGATCTGGTAACGAAAAAGTGAATTGTGGGAATTCTGATTGGATGTTGTTGACGTTCTTATAAGAAGAAATAAAGGAAGTCATCTTCGTCAACATATCAAGTTGATATGTTGACGAAGATGACTTCTTTTATTTCTTCTTAACGAAAAAGTGGATAAATCCAGTTGCTAATTTTATAAAAAAAATCCTCTAACACGTGGTGTAACCATGTTTTGTGGGTCCTTGATATCGAATATTCGAATGGCGGCAAAACGGCATGACGGTCTGTCTGTCTGTTCATCCGTCTGTGAAAAACGCTAGCGGCTAAACCGTATTTTAATATTGAGATGAACTTGACATGAAGTCCCTGGCACATTTTCAAAATTTAAAAAAAATGGACACTCCATTTTTGATTAAATTTGGTTGTTGATTACTGTGAAGGACGATTAAGTGAATGTCCCGGCTCGGGCGGTGCCCGCTGGTGGGAGAGTCCTGGTTAGGGGGAAACTCCACTAGCCGACGGTAGGTCGGCGCCGGATCTCGCCATCCAGCGGGGGAAGATCACCGCCATCTCCCGAGAAAAAACATGCACTAGACTAAAGAGACTAATGACCAAAGCAGTTGACGCGCCCGGATACACGAAAAAATCAATCAATCAATCAATCGACGGTAGATCGTTGTCGGATCTCACCTGCCAGCGGGGGAAGATCACCGTCACCTTCCAAAATACATTCGCTACACTTATGGGACTATTGACCTCGGTAGTTGTGCGGCCGGAATCACTATCAATTACTCAAAGGAAATTCGGGGTTTGAGGGGTTTGTTTCAGACTGTGGCTGCTGATGTACCTTGCTCTCCTCATTCTCTACCTCTCGCTCGCGCGCTTCTACTTACCCTCCTTCACCCCCAACCCACCCCCATCCCCCCATGCCCACTTCTTTGCGCTCGCTTCCCTTTCTAAAACTTCTGCGTCCCGTTCCGCTATCGAACAACTGCTTTTTGAGAAGTACAGAAGTTTATATTTCTTACGTTCCGTTTCTTAATTAATTCAGAAAACTCCTGATATTTAAAAGGAGGAAAAATATATTCCCAAATTAAAACTGTAAAATATGATGCAGAAGATTTCTCGTGAAAGTTTCGCTTCTTTGGGAAACTTTTTTTTTTCGACTAATTCTGTTAGAGGCTGCAGGCGGGGTTCAGGAGTGAAGAAACACGTGGAAACAGCGGTGAGGACAAGATGGCAGAAGTTGTCTTGAAGGAGGGCGCGGAAGAATTTACTCCCCCACACAACTGAGAAGGAATGGTAAGTGGCATCCGAAATTTGCAAACAAGAAGGAAAGATAATGAGAGTGTTCAAACCAGATGTACTCCATTTAAGACAACTAGATTTTTCTAGAATTACAAGAAATTACTAGGATGACGTTGACTGGTGACTTCGATCTCAATTGAGGTAATGAACTATTGCTAGTAATTACTAGGTCAGTTTCTCAGTGATTGTATAGTAGTATTGCGTTACGTACAGTTAGATGTAAATTACAACAGTAAGTAATGTTTTGTTTTCTTTGTTAATTCAAAATAGTATATGACTTTTTTACCTTTACTTACATCCCTTGTGTACATGTTGAGTATACATTTGTATTATTAATGAGAAAGATCAAACAACAATATTGATTATTAATTTTTAATTTGAATTTATTTCTTTACATTATATTCGTAATAAATCTGTTTTATGCAGTGTACTATTAGAAGATAATCCCGTTTTTATAAACTTCTCGACACACTCACTCAGTCTTTTAATATCTCATGTCCAATAACAAATTAGTATTGCAAATCAGGTGATAAATTTTCTTTGGAAAATACTCTTTCCAAAATTGAGAAGGAATATCTACACCCATTAGCCATTATTAGCAACCGTCCTTTAATAGTACGATATTGAACATAGTATATTATTGCAAATCAGGTAACAAAATTTCTAAATTAAGGGTACGATGTTGAACATAGTGACCCGAAAATACTCACTTAAAACCCACTAATGTTAAAGACAACAGAAAAATTCAAATGATCGAGATTCGGTGTAATTTACTGGTAAAATTCATTATCAGATGCATTAAAAAACCTGAAATGAAGTTTAGTTTTAATTTTTTGAGTTTTAGAGAATGCATGTGTATTTTGATTAATCTACGAGTAATACCACATAAAGTTATATTATTTTATTTTATGCACATATTAACCTTCTCACTTGCTGAAATCTTGAAGACCCAATTAGGAAAGGGTAGGTACTTTCAGATCACATTTGTAAATGGAATATGAGTATTTTTTATATTTTTCTTTATTTTAGTAACATATAGTTGGTTTATAAAGGAAATTCAATAAATAGATTCCCTTTCATATTGATCAAATTGTACACTGCTAATGTATTTTATCTCATTTATATTGTGTTTGGCGGCAAAAGAGAAAATCAAGTAGGAACATGGTAGATGAGTACCTTAACTTTTTTCTCTTTTTTTGCCTTTTATGAAATATACTTAGAGACATGGAAGGACGTCAATTTCAATCTAATCTCTATTTTTTGTTTTATTTCGCTTTACAAAATGTTTAATGATACTTAATTGCATTGATATTTTTGGAAGTTATTGATTATAATGTGACATTGTAGATGAGTTGGTTCATGATACCTGCTCATCTGGAAACTTGAGACGTCCTGTGTCTTTCGCGTCCCTACGCCTTTCTCAGAAACTCGGGCGCCAAGCAAATTTCGGGCGCGAGTCTTAACGGGGATTTATGGCACCTCAACACGGCGAGAAATTTTCCTTCGTCGAAAGGAAACGAGATTTATAGCCGCTAATGTTATTTAGGGATAATTTCTGGAACACTTCTAAACGAGTTACGCTTTTAATTCTGAGGTCAATTGGATTCGAGGAATTTTCAACTTCGAACTCGGATGACAACCGAAATGTTGACGCGGTGTAAACTGATTTCACGGTTGGTTAAAAATTCTATTGTGAAGAAGTTTGAGAAAAGTCAAGGCTGCTGTGGTTGTTCGTTTATTTAAAACGTTTTCTTTTCTTTGTCATAGAACAAAATAAAATTGATGCCACTGTTTTGATATAATCTGTTTCTGTTTGTATTACTATTTTTTCTTTCCTTCTGACTAATATTATCAAATTTGCGTATATCATGTTTCACAAAATATTTTTGTGGTTGTTACATTGCAAGTTAAATTGACTTTTACTTGTTGTGTCAATGTTTACCTTACCCCAGAGCCCATTCGCAAAAAAAAAGAAGTGATCCCTTTAATATAAATTTACTGATGCACTGGATTGGAACCCCGGTCCATCACGTCAGGAATGAAAGCAATTCAAAGTAGGAAGGTTCAACTGTGTATTCTTTGGGTCCTTAAGACCAAGGCATGCCTGCACCAAATGGTGTATAAAGTAGAATTCATTAAATGAATCGTTCGAAATACTTAATTATTGTGAAGAGAGGTAGCAATAATTGCTCCGAATATTCATTTCCGAGCACGAAGGTCACGTCCTGTACGTGATTGTGTGTCAAGGGCTTGTGTGTCAAGGGGGTGTTTTTGTTGAATTTATGTGTGTTTTTTTTCTTTGTTTTTGTCATTCCTTGAGCGTAGAAAATACAGCCTTGTATGCCAGAGCCACAAGTGTTTTGCTTGAGTATAAACCTGCCCGTATTCCCCACCCAGGTGCATTTTCAGACATAAGCCTCATCCAGGCAATCGATTCGAAACAACTCGAGAGGTCTGACGTCGGACGGCAGTGGACTGTCGAACGACGCCGGTAAGGCGCACGCGATCTCACACATCCTTAGGGCTAACGACTCCTTATCGCAACAGAGTTGTATTATGCGCGGCGCGTCGGAGGGAAGGCCACGACGTGTGTTCCGTTGCAATATATATATATATATATATATATATATATATATATATATATATCAACATATAACATTCTTTTACTGTTTATTAAAATTGATTTTTGTTTTGCGTTAGTCATTATTTTTGTCTTTCGAAGATTCATGTCTATTCATTTCATTGTACATTCATTACTGAGGTTTTGCATAATTTTCTCTAATCCTTTTGCAGTAGATAAGAATAGTATTACATCATCTGCAAAACGCAACTTGGTTACTTTTCGGCCGTTGATAGTAATATCTGTATTATTGTTATTTTCCATTATTCTAAAACATTCTTCCGAAAGACATTAGAACAATTTGGGTGATAAAGGATCTCCTTGTCTTAATCCGTTTTAGCTTGATTCGTTAGCCCTCTTTGTCTGTTCTTACCAATCCATCACTTTTGTCATAAATTTTGACTAGTATTCTTACGTACTTTCTTGCTATTCATTGATTTTCTAACGCTTCTAACATTGATGTGTGCTCCACATAGGCGAAGGCTTTTTAAATATCAGTTTAAATTATAATCAGCTTAAAATTATACGTACGTTTCGTCGGACATTTTCATATATTGGTATAAATGTAATATTTAAGTATTTCCTGCGTCGCAAAAATGTATTTATATTTCTAAAATCCTCATCTAATAACTTTGAAAGAAATAATAACTAAATTATGTTTCGTTCATATTTTAGATGAACACCTTTCAAGTCCTTTTCAAGACCTTTCATCTCGTCGTTTCATTAATGAACACAATTCACGTACAGTCTGTTTTCAACGCCATTTTTCAATTAACAAATAAGTATACCTGAAGGCGAGGAAAATGAATAAGCAAGAGTAATTAATTATGGCGCTTCTAAACAATATCCACATACAAATATGTGAAAAGCGACTGTTTCCTCGTCAGTGCCATTGATGAGAGAATAGGAGTGGGGGCGAGCGGAATGGAGCAACTGGTCATCCAAAAACTTGATCAATCCCTTCTAAGGACAATTCGTGATAAATGCCGCAACAGTACTCTAAAATATGGACCACGAACCCCGTGCGATCTTTTCATGATCATCTAAAACTCTTTCTCTTACATTCCACCCCCTCCCACAAAGACTTCGACTACGTGCTCTTTACTACCCCACATGTTACAGAACAAGGACCGAGAGCGTTGACTCAGAGCATTAACTGATATCACTGCAGTGCCTCTGACAGGGAAGTCCTAGGTTCGCGTCCTGACGGCGGCAGGATTTTCGACACTAGCTTTTCAGCTAGGTCGAATTCAGCCGCTGTCTGGAGGAGAATTCTAGCGGTCGGCTGTTCTGATCGGTAGTTTTCCGTGGTTTGATCAATCAATACCAGGCAAATGCTGGAGCAGTACCCTAACAAACGGGCCACGGACCACGCGCGATACTTCCTTCCTCGTCATTGTCCTATCCTCTCCTCTACACACACATACTTACACTAACATGCACTACACTACCACATTCTGGGAGACCGGTCGTGAGCTTAGAGCTTGTCCTGGATGGGTCAGTGCCCCGTTGGTGGGAGAGTCCCGGTTTGGGGAAACAAACCGCTAGCCGACGGTAGGTCGGCACCGGATCTCGCCTTATAATGACCATAGCAGTTGACTCGCCCGGAATCACTAACACTCAATCAATCATTAAATAAATCAATGAAACAAGGTCGATAACATAGACCCTGAAGCTGTTTGGCCGGTGCTACACTGACGCAGATACCTGGATTGTAAAAACTCTTATGGCGACCCGCATAGGCCGGCTTGGATATTACAATTTACATTTCAGCAGTTTGTTCCGAATGTCCCAAGGGGAAGGAAAACTGACACCTTTTGTTGTGCAACAAGCACTTCGTTCTCTAAACTTACCTCAGACGTTTAAGTTCCCGCAATCAAAATTTACTCAATACTGACTGAAGACATCTCACCACGTTGGTCCGTGAACAAACACAATTAAGGTACACTTTTGTACAGATTCAGCGCTTCAGTCGGAAGGGTCGCGGGTTCGAGCCCCATCTTGGGCATGATTGTTTGTCCCTTGCTTTTTATTTATGTGATGTCGTGGAAGGCCTCGCGTTTTGCTAACCCCAGATAAGAGGAGCCCACAAGTGTGTTGGTGTCTACTATGTGGTCAAATGCAGGCCCCATCGGTACGTAAGGTGTAACCCGCTGTTGCCTGGATTGATGGTTAGTTATTCCGGGCGAGTCAACTATTGAGATCATTAGTCCCGTAAGTGTAGTACAATTTTTTATCGAGAGGTGGTGATGATCTTCCTTCACTGGATGGCGAGATCCGGCGCCGATCTACCGTCATCTAGTGGGTTTTCCCAAACCAGGTATCCCCCACCACCGGGACACCGCAGCAGCCGGGACAAGTTAAAAGTCCCCGAACGGTGTCTTGGAATGTGTAGTAGTGCAGTACATGTTAGTGTAAGTGTGAGCGTAAGGGGAGAGGATAGGACAAGGAAGAGGAAGGAAAGATAGCGCGCGGTCCTTGGCCCGTTTGTTAGGGTATTTCTCAGGTATTCGCCTGGTGTTCACGGGAGAAACCGAGGAAAACTACAGATCAGAACAGCCGGCCGCTAAAATTCTCCTCCAGTCTGCGACTGAATTCGACCTAGCTGAAAAGCTAGTGTCGAAAATCCTGCCACCGACGGGATTCAAAGCTAGGACCTCCCGGTCTGAGGGACTGTACTGACATGAGTTGATACACTGAGCCACCACTCCCGGTTTGTTAGCTGCAAGAAGCCCTAGAAAAAAAAATTACGTTTTGTTTCCAAAACAATGTTTGTATATTTGATTTGGTTTACTTTTTTCATGTTTCCGGGCGCGTCAACTGCTATGGTAATTAGTCTCGTGAGTGTAGTGCAAGTTTTTTCTCGGGAGATGGCGGTGGTCTTCCCGCTGGATGGCGAGATCCGGCGCCGACCTACCGTCGGCTAGTAGGGTTTCCCCCTAACCCGGACTCTCCCACCAGCGGGGCACCACCCCAGCCGGGACAAGTTCTAAGCTCCCGACCGATCTCCCGGAATATGTGGTAGTGTAGTGCATGTCAGTGTAAGTGTGTGTGTAAGGGAAAGAGGATAGGACAAGGAAGAGGAAGGACAGATCGCACGCGGTCCGTGGCCCGTTTGGTAGGGTACTGCTCCGGCATTCGCCTGGTGTTGATTGGAGAAACCACGGAAAACTAACGATCAGAGCAGCCGGCCGCTAGAATTTTGCTCCAGACAGCGACTGAATTCGACCTAGCAGAGAAGCTAGTGTCGAAAATCCTGCCGCCGTCATGACTCGAACCTAGGACCTCCCGGTCAGAGGCGCTGCAGTGACATCAGTTGATGCACTGAGCCACCGCTCTCGGTTTGTTAGCTGCAAAAAGTCCTTGGGAAAAGTATGTTTTGTTTCCAAAACAATGTTTGTATTTTTGAGTAACCAAGTAAAAACAAGAGACGCGCAACAACGCAGACTCGTTGGGAGAATCTCACAGAGCACCCACGTGCAACGGAACCACACCAGAGCGATGCACCGAACGGGGATCGCTCGATTACCCACACGAGGCTAACCATATCGTAATTGTTATGTATGGAAATCAGCAAATTAACAATAACAAGATTTTTATTACAGCTTCTCTGGCTTTACAAAAAGTTGCACCAAAATCCAAAAGAGAGTAAACCTATATAAAATAGCCGAGTCACCAGATGTTCCGTAGAAGTCCAAGTCTAAACCGAGTTCACCACAGTTAATGAGAAGAAATCACCTAGTACACTGCCGGGTCACAATTACTATACTCAACACAATCAACGCTCAAATTACACTCGGTACACTGTTCTGCCGCTACCCCGGCGGCTGCCCGTTATATCTTGCTGCGCGTCGAAGACTCGTCTCCTCGTAGAGGCTTCGCGCGCCAGCTGTTCCGTCCTCATTGGCCGGCTCCTTCTTTGCTCGGCTGCCCAGTTCACGCTCGCTGACGTCACGGCGTGCCGACTCCGCGGCGCGCGCTTTGGTGTGGCGGACACCGCCGCAAGAGTAATAACCGTCCGTTATCCTGCTCTTGAACGCGGGCATAGATTAGCGCGTGACGCAATCAGAGTGCGCTTTAATGCGTGCAGAGCAATCGCGCTGGGCGCGAATACTGTGCCGGTACCGCCGCCGCCGTCGCCGAGGTGATGTGCAATGAGAGCTGCGTCGAGACAGCGGGCGGAAATCATCCTTCACGGATGCACTCTCGATATGGTAGCACAGATATATAGTTGTTTATGCGCCAAGGACATGATTGAGTTTTAATGATTGGTGTCAAAATGCACGTGAGTTGAAATTTTTTGTCTTCAGAAATAATTAGAACCAGTTAACGCCCCTGGTTCATATATGATTTTAGTTTTTTACCTAATTTTATTGGTTCAGATGTTCATTGCTATTTAACTGGGTGTTAACTTGATTCGGTTTGTCTTTTCATATTTCCTTTCCATAATTCCTTCTCAAACTACCTTCATTAGATTGATTACTAGTAATTCCGGACGCGTCAACTGCTAAGGTACTTAGTCAAATAATTGTAGTAAATTTTTTGTCCCGGGAGGTGGCGGTGATCTTCCCTCGCTGGATGGTGAGATCCGGCGCCGACCCATCGACGGCTAACGGGGTTTTCTCCAAAAAGGTGTCTTCTACAAGCGGGGCACCGCTCCAGCCGGGACAAGCTCTAATCTCCCGACCGGTCTCTCGGTATGCGTGGCTGTGTAGTGCATGTTAGTGTCTTTGTGTGTGAGTAAGGGGTGAGAATAGGACAAGGAAAAGGTAGGGAAGATCGCGCGTGGTCCGTGTTGCTCTGGCATTCGCCTGATGTTGATTGAAGAAATCACAGAAAACTACCGACCGGAGCAGGCAGCCGCTAGAATTCTCCTCCATACAGACTGAATTCGACCTAGCTATCTAGGTAGTGTCGAAAATCCTGACCCCCCCGGGACTCGAAACTAGAATCTCGCCATCAGAGGTACTGTAGCGATATCAGTTGATACCTTGAACTACCTCTCGGTGCTAGCATAGAGAAAAGACATCTATTATTCTACGTCGCTAGCACAGGGTCACCAGGTCATCTAGTTTTACGTTCTCGTGTATGTAGTGTACGGAAAGGTATTAATTGCTGAAGTTAGTGGTGCTACTCACACTTACTGTTAGTGGTGGCTTCTCACGTTCTTTGTATTATTTCGCATTTTTTAGAAATATTTGTAGATAGTACAGAAAGTAAAGCCTACATGTACTTTCTCACAACGTTCGCAATTTTCCAATATTCTGATATTTCAACGAAAATGACATCTGCGCAATATTTAACTTCCTTTTTTATCCGAGAAAAGGTAACTTTAGAACTATTTTTGAGATAATTTTAAAAATGTGTTTCAGGCATGGAATTAAGTACTCCAAAAACAAAATTATCCATTTCAAAGTCGTAGGTTCTTGAGTTCGGCCAGATTGATCAGAGAATATACATTTTGATGAAAATCAAGTGAATGGTTTAGACGCTACCATTGATCACTGACAGAGAGGGACGTACAGAGAGACTTCTGCTGTCAACCAATTTTCCTGTGTGAAGGACCCACAATGAGTTTTTCTCTCAAAAATTTCCTTTTTCCCCTTGGCAATACTATACTTTTCTTGTACTACTTAGGTAATATGCGGGAAAGTAAAAAATGATATCGGAATATTGGCGAGGACGTTTTGGGTGACCGTGATAACAAATAACTTTCTTTTTAAAAAACGTTTGTCTGTTTCACCGACCACTCAACTCTTTTCGAACAATACCGTTGCTTAAAATACAACATACGATACAAATACAATACAAATTCTTGTATACAAAATGTTTCTCAAAATATATTTTCTCAGAGCGCTAGTGCAGAACTTATGGCTATGCAAATTTGAAAGTCTCTTTTAATTTTTGAAGGTACTGAATATGAAGCCCAGAGCATTTTTTTACAGTGGTTGAAATTGTGGCAATTTTCCCCAATTGTGTAATTACGTTTTTCTCCGGTATTTTCATATGACTATACAACCACAAATGAAAACGAATTTTTAATTCTGCATTAATAAAAAAATCTTAGAAAGAAAACATCAGGTCAGCTGCCACCAGATAAATGGTTCTCCCTCCATTAAACATATTGATAATATGCAAATATTTCTTCTTAAAAATGTTGCAGGGCCAATGTGTATCCATTGCGAAGATGTTCTTGTATTCTCATTGAACTCGTAAATCAACAAAGACTAATTCACATGTCTGTGCAAATGTTATTGCGGGATGATAATTGACCCAAAGGCATGTATTAAAGTTAGTGAGAAGATCCTCGAAAGAAAGTGTACGCCCCTTACTGCGTATACATTGAATCGAGTTTAATTTGAGTTTAGTACAGAACAATATTAACGTCTACTTATAATTCGAGAAACTATTTGCGGTTGCAGCCCCACTAACTTATTTCCTTCACGTTCTTTACATTTTTAAAGGGGTGAAAGTTATACGAACTATTTAACAAGCGATTTTTACAATTATTTACGTATCACTCTGACACATATCGGATATCTGCAACTAATAATCTTTATCAAGACCTGATTCGAGTCCAAGAGAATCATGCATCTATTAACCCTTTATGTCCTGCCGGTATTTGTGGGTACCACTATGTTTAAGCGCCACAACAATGGACACACTTCCCGGAATTGAGCGTATTCTGAGAATTAACAGTGCCCGAGAAAGTGTTTAGTTGTAACATGATGAACTTGATATGAAAAGTTTAATTTTCTCTTTGCTTGCAACTACAATATGTTGGTGGGCAGCATTGCAAAGTCATGTGCTCTGAACGTCTTCTTTTACTTACCATTTTTACTTTTGAAATTTTACTACAGTTGCTTCTTATATTTTTTTATTTTATTCTTCGTTCTCAGGAATAATTTATATCATTTTTCTGATAGATGTGGTTTCATTTTTAAATTTATATTTTGGTACTAGAAAGTACCTCTGGCGTTTGTACTCTGGCGCATATTTTTAACATACAAATATTTTGCTGAACTTAACGTAACTTTTGTCGTGTAAATGTATTTCTGTATGTGAAAAATTGGTCTGCCTTCGTTTGTTTTTCAGAATTCCATAAAATATAAAACATAAACATTAAAATAAAAACTCATTTATATTTGACTACCCTCGGCTCCTGAAGGAAATTGGAATTACCAAGGTCAAAATTTCCAAAATTATTTATTGGAAATCAGTTTTTTCTTTCATTGCTTATTGAAAACACATAATCTCTCATATAATACCAAAAAAGTAACATTTTTTTCTCTCATAAATTAATTCAGGGCCCAAAGGGTTCATGAACAAAATGGTCTGTTCAAGGAGCCTGTCCAAAATATCAGGAGCGTGTCATTTCGGCCAGGTCCGGCTCGGAGTATCCGTCCACTGTGCGTCGAGCGGGCGGTGCAACGCGGTGTACGGCGCCGCGGGCGCGCTCATTTGGCGCGGGGAATCCCCACGTCAACCTGTCGGGAGGTGCAGCGCTGCCAACCTCCCGAGGCCCGCCGTCGCATTGGCCGGCCGGCCGGCCTGCCGGCGAGACGCGGTGAGACGCAATATCCCTTCTAATTAGCGCGGGATGTTTGATAGCGCGTAATTTATTTGGCGAGAGCCCCGGGTGGCTAAGACCTTTGTGCTCCGGGCCTCGAGGGGGGTGGGCCTTGTGACTGGACGCACAATAATTATATTGGGCCGTCCCCGCCGCGCGTTGCTACGCGCTCCCCGTGACCATTGTGTGACGCGCTGCTCGGTCAACATGGCGGCTAGCGCACGGCCATGAACCGCGAAATGCACGCCCTGCGGGATATCCGCCTTGTTGCCACCCTCTGCCCGTCTGGGCGCTCTCAACTCTATCCGCGCCTGTCCAGAGGAGAAACTACCTCACTCTCGTACCACACCCGCCCGCCTCCTCCTCTCGCCTGGTCCCCTGGGACCGCGAGCAAACCACAATGGCCCCGCGCCTCACCCTCCGCACGATTCACTTTCAACCCACCTGAGCTGCCGCCGGCCCGGTACGTTCGCCACTCGTCTCGCATCCAGCCATCCACCCCTTTCTCCACCCGCCACCCCACCCACCTGCTCACCTGTCTGCTTGCCCTAGCGACCCAGAACGTGCCTCTAGTTTGCCGCTGTGTTCGAGGGCAGAAGGTAGATACTTTGCGGTGGTAAGGGTAGAGAGAACAAACCCCTAACTGTAGAAATTATAATGTATGAATTACAATGTGAATATCTTCTGTAACAGTTTTTGAATTTGAACTATTAATTTACGAGTCGAATTATTAATTTAGTATTCGCCAAACGTGTGAAGTTTTAAGTAAATAGACTCGAGGTTAGGTTGAAAGTAGCGAACTATCAAAAGGCCACAGTTATAGAAGCGGACGTTAAAATCGTTGCAGTGGACTTTTGGGTTAATATTTTAGCGATAATTGAATAGATGACCCGTTGCTACAGATGTGCATTTTCCCAGGTAAATAAATACACGTTTTTTATTAAGTCATGTCTTTTATAAGATAAAAAGTTAAAAGATTTATTTAAACTGCTATTGGGTGTAACCCAATGGCAGTTAATTACGTAAATAATATAATAGATGTCATTCAAATAATATAATAATGGTAATAATAATGCTAAAATGATAATAATAACAATAACAGTAATAATAATATGCTGGTTCTTAAAAAATTAAATTACACGAAAGAAATGAAACGTCTATCATCTAAAGCAGGACTAAGTGTTTATAAATAAAGAACGCACTGTACTATCCTTCACTTCCCTTCACTTCACTTCACTTCACTGTAACACTAAAAACATTCCCTTCATCATTTTTTTGCTCTACGCAGCACGACATCTCACTTCACTGTATAACTCTTAATATTCTTAGTTAACTACCACAAAAACTTAAAAATACCATAAATTAACTTCGTGCATTATTATGCAGGTATTGAGATATACAAAATTTCCTCTCTCTACATTTATATCTGCTAAAGATCTTAGCGTCCGGCTTGCTGGGTCAATGGGTCACGATATATTATAATCCTTATTACCTCTATAATGGATTATAGGATCCGCCGACTATACAGCGCAGCTGGGAATCTGAAATAGAATGATTCTATTCCTAGTTCATTTCTGTCTGGATTGACTAAATGAAAGATCACTTTCTTTTCTAAAGAACAAAATTCAACAAAGTTTATTTTTACGCTTTTAGCAAACAATTTAGTGAATTTACAATTTTTAGGCCTTTGATCAAGATATCTTCCAATTTACAATTTATACCGCGGTTAACTTATCTTTTCTTCGTTGATGTCCCTCGTAGACTTCTCAGTCGAAATATCTTGCGAGCTTGCCGTAGTCCAAAGTTCCACGAAATCCTCTTCTGCCCCTATCCAAGCTGGTCTCAAACTATCAAAATTATCAGTCCCGATTACGTCCTATGACATAGTCCCGAACTCGATTACCACTCCCGACAAAGTTCCAATTTATACATCAATATTGCTTCCACATGAAAATATCTGCAATATCATTCACTGTCCTTAAAATTTCACTGATAACCCAATTCTATCTCGATTGTACTCGTTCCCTCTCACGAACCTACGATCAGTTCAGAAGCGAGTTGCCGAGCAGAATGAAATCTTCCTGCATGATTCATCCCTCGAAGGCTTCGTATTAAACTCCCTTCATTTTTTTCATAACATTTGACCGTCCTTCTCTCACCTAGCCAATCCATACGTTCGTTATATTTTGGTGTAACTGACCTTTTGATCGTCTAAACTTCTTCACCCAATCCCAAATTTTCTACTTTCGGCACCAAGCCATCTCTTAATGCATTTAGAAAAAACAAAAACTACATTGTTTATTCACGGTCGTTGCTAAGCTCTAGCTCTCGTGATATTTCGTAATACATGGTCCACCATATTGTCTACAAATAAATGTTAGTTTATTTTAATGTGACATATGGGTATGTCACAGTATTAAAGACAGTTTTAAAATTAATGATATAAAACATTAAAAAATGACACGAAAATGAGCAACTTACGTTGACATATTCTTCTAATTTTCTTTGTTTTTTGTTGCATTTCTTGCTCATTAAATTAAAACCACCAAATTCAGTATTTCACGGTCATTAGATGCGTGTTCAAATTGTCATCACTCGCACTTTATTTCTGTCTCCAATGTTTTTTATTTCATTTACAAAATTATTAAAATTATTTCATGATGTGTTTGGTTTCGAAGCCATCAAACTTTCCTCCATCCGACTTTTAATTTTTCTAGAATATCGTCCAACACGAAAATACCATTTTTGAACACACAGCTTACTTGCATCAAAATTCTGAGATTTCTGTACGCACTAAACATTTTGAACAAAAAATACGAAGGGTCAAAACAAGTAACTTCTTTAAAAAATACTAAATACTCGTATTTATTCCGATTGCGTAAGTCAAATATCCTCTAATACGCTATCATTAAGAAATTGACAGGTAACTCTGATTCATTATTGCCACGCGTCATCAAAAATAATTTAGAAGATATTTAACACAAAAGAATGAAAGTTACACAATAACCGAAAAATGTTTCTCATTCATAAAACATCAAAAAACTAGATCCAAGTTCATTGGGCTTAGTTGATAGATCCTTTTTTTTTAAATAATGAAAATGTGTATTTTTTTATTTTACAAATTATGTGAGGAAATGATTATCAAACCGAGTTGTTCCATTCATTTTAAAATTTTACGAAACTATCTTCTCACGTGTTATATTTTGTGCTAATTTGAACTATTTGTATAATACATAATTTGTAAGTAATTATTTAGAAATATAATGTAACTGGCATCGATTAGCTTTATATTACCATAGCCTCAAGCGTGTTAAATTCTTTTTTCTCTTGCTACTTAAAATTCATAATCTTAATTCTCTTAACACATAAATAAAATAAATTAAAAAACAATTGAGAAATATTTAACTAACACGTATCAACGCCACTCCGGTATCCGAAGAACACCAATGTGAGGAGGGGGCAATGCCGGACACCAGAATAAACTGTAATATACTTGAAGGAAAATTTCACGTATTAAATAAATACTATTTAACCGTTTAGCAAATTATTACCTATTTTTGCTAGTCTGTTAAAATATTTTCATTTTTTAAAAGATTGACAGAACAAATATATTTTGCACATTTCCTATACTTAAAGTCCTTTCTGTATGAGAATGACTACGATTTATTTTTGAGTAACTAGTAAAACATTCAAGTCACTTCGATTGCATAAGCACAACTGTTCTCTTCATTGACAGATACTAAAATAAAATTGAAACGTGTTTATGGACACGGCTGCCTATTAAAGTAAGACTACCCAAGAAGTGATTGCGTATGAGGAAGGTTTCAACATTTTTGTATACATCTGATCAGAGCTGGATGATAAAACTATGACCAAGAGTTTAGAAAGCTTATAATAGTATAAGTCCTAAATGTTTAATCAGTTACACCGTACCTCAACAAAGATATGGGACAAAAACTGTGTTGAGAACAACTGTCCCCGTCCTCTTTCTTGAGATCCCTGCGCTCATTGTCATGCGAGCGTCAATGTAAAATATTTTGACATTCTTCTTGAAATAACAAAGCTCTTGTAACCTGTGTCCTTAATTATATATTTCTGCACCAGAATAGATCAATATTTTATCGGCATTAGACACATTAAATATTTACAAGGATACAGCATTACATAGTCTTGCTTCAACAGCACATACTTTCTCGCATTATTTCAAACATTACCAATTTTGAAAATTTTAAGTCCTGCTAAAATTAAACATTCGCATTTTTTAATCGTACTATGTATCCCATTTTGTACTATCGAATTTTTGAAAATTTAATAGTTTTTCTTTCGGCGAGTTCTCCGAAAGCGTGACCAGGAAAATTTATTTTATCGCATTTACAAATGCTGTGAAAAATTAAAGAAAACGTTTGTAGGCGTTAAAAAATTTTGTGAGACATTGGCAAGTTATAAGCTAGAAATTATAACAGTAAGCTATAACTATTTTCTCCAAAATAGTTCCTACTTTTCCTTTAAATTTTCTCCTCGTATGTATCAAAAGACAATATAAAAAAGAGTGCTAGTATCATTTTCTGCAAACACTCTGTATTTTCGAAAACTGCAAACAAATGCAAAAAGGTAGCATGTGTAATAATGAAGAGTTTTTTATCTTGAACAAACATCTTCTAAAACATGGTATCTTTAAAAGAATTTTTCTTTAAAGAAGAGTACATTGGACGTAATTTCTGCTTGAAACTAACGCAAAAAAATTTTTTTTCTCCAAACCTTTTCAATATTTTCCATATTTTTCTCCATGGATAGAACAAGAGTCTCTTAAAAGAACAGGGCAGTTTTCATGTTCGTTGAACTCTGAAATTTCTAAACTTGCAGAAGTAAGAATAAAACGAGAACATATATTGTTGTTGTAGCAACACTAGTTTCTTTACTTCTTATGTAGCAAAATGAGAAAATAAAAAAAGAGAACATGAAATCGGACTTAACTGATTGCGAATATTATTTCTATGCTCACCGTTATGAGGAAACGGTCACAGGGACGCACGGTAATACTTAATAAATTCTCTCAATACTGAAAGTGACGGGTTCTTTCTTTTGAATGTCATTGGCAATCTCCTTTTTCCTTCATTAGCATATTAATAAAATGACGGACCATCCAATTTTATTTATTTATTTATGTTACGTCAAAACAGTTAAAAACTGTGTGTGACGTGCTAGGAGTAGAAGTGAATTTTGTGCACGTTTTCATAATTCTGTGTTCACTACCCTAAGCCATACACTATTTGAGTTTTGAATACAAAAATTAGTCTTTTTCTAAGATTGTTAACTAAAGAAATTCGCTCCGATGTAATAAAATCTACTTCAAGGGTAATTCAGCTATAAATTTGGGCTCTTATCCCTCATCATGTCCTTCATGTAGGAATAATACTTTCTGCTGCGAAAACATGGAGAACCATAATTTGTATAACTATTTTTCTCACTGAAGTTTGGAAGACGTGAACAGATAATGAAGTTACATTTATGTCCAGAAACAAAACAAAGGGCCATCTCAGCATTTCATCAAAGGATCAGGGAAACTGGACGAAAAACCTGTTCGAGATAGGGGTAATGACCCACAAGCTGCGGTACAAAACTTGTTACAAGTTGTTTAGTATTATACAGTCCATATGGTAAATAATACGTGTAATAACACTATTAAATTTAATATTACTTTCATTTTGATACTTAGTATAATCTTTAATGGTATAGAAACAGTTATGCAGCAGCAACGATTTTACTTGGGATTTAAACTTTTCTATCCAATTTAATCGTTTAATGCCATCTCGCAATGTATTGTAAAATAATGTACATGTATTTTATGTGATTTGTTTTGTAATGAGCTGTTGATACTATCACATGATGGATATGATTACTACCTCGAATATTATAGGTATAGACATCGGCATTTTCTGAAAATATACTCCCGTCCTTCAGAAAGTCATTTTTGAGAAAAATCTCTGATTAGTAAATCAATAGACAAGATAACGGTAAAATTCCTATATTAATAAAGAGAGGCTTACAAGAATCACGTGAGTGGGATTTGGTTATGTTTTTTACAATTCCTTTTTATAATATAGGAGCTATAAGATGTATTCTTTTCTTCAGAATATTATGCCATATCTCAGGCGCGAATGAACATTCGCGTAATGTACACAACGAGCAGTATGAAGGCTGACTGAATTTGAAAGAGTTCTGAACGCGTAGCATTTTCCTATAGCAAGAGAAAATGTCTGTCATATCGATAAAATCTACCGTTCTTTTTCTTTGCCTTTTAGTTTTTTGTCCATTACGACGTGCATCGTTCGTGTACGTTGCTACGACACTACCAGAACAGCCGATGATCTCTCCTCACAAGAGCTGAAGAGAGACTGGGCACTCGGCGCGTCCTTGTCGAGCGGTGTAAGTAGCTGCTTTAATAGCTCTAGCAAGTGCTCAAGGAGCTTCTTTAGTGCGACAGCTTTTCGCCCTGCTTTTTTTCTCAACTTTTCGGCGTGTACTCACATGAATCCATAGTTTCATTAAACTAGCAGGGAAAAGACGGGAAAGAGAACTACAAGTAAAAATCAGGAATATATTTAATATATTATAAAAATTTAATAAACTCTCTCGTTAAACGTATCTTATCAAAGGTAAGAGCAAAGGTAAATGCGATCCAAAAAAATCTTTGTTTCAAACAAAGGGAAAGCAAAAGTGACACATTTTAAATACATTTGTAAAAAGTGAGTTAAACTTTTTTGGATAAGATTATTTAAATGAAAAATGCGTAGTGTGGGAACATTGAATCCTACTATTATTTTTGTTTTGTAACATATATGCAACATTACAAAGAGGAATGTCAAAAGAGGTTGCCAAAAAGAATAATTCGAATCTGTAGATGTTTTATGGACTCACAATTCAGAATTTCAATATCTTTGTTACTCGTTATATGAGCAAGAGTGAGGAAGACGTGAATTAATTTCATACTTATAGCTTTGATATAATGATTAACTTTTTGCCTCTCTACTCGTACTAGCATCCATACATTCTAAGCTCAAGTTCACTAATGGTAACAAAATAGACATTCGTATAGAAATTACATAGAAAATTACGTTTCAAACAATTTTTATACTCTAATAGATGGAATATGTTTCCAGTATTCAATGAATTTAAATCTTAACTCGCCCAGATACTAACAAAAATGAATCCCAATCCTATTTTCAAACATATACAGTAGTTTTGTATGTTAAATATCCTAATTAAAAAATCTATATTATAAGTCACAGTCTCTCTTCTCGTTTCATACCTGTTAAGTTTTGAAACTGAACTGCGGGGTTGCACGGCAATTATTCACGCTAATCTCCTAGATGCTACCGGGAGAGGTAGCTTAGTACATCGACTGATGCCACTGCAGCGCCTCTGACCGGGAGGTCCTAGGTTCCCACTCCCCACGGAGGCAGGATTTTCGACACTAGCTATTCAGCTAGGTCGAATTCAGTCGCTGTCTGGAGGAGAATTCTAGCGATGGCTGCTCTGATCGGTAGTGTTCCGTAGTTTTTCCGATCAACACCACTCGAATGGCGAAGCAGTACCCTACCAAACGGGCCACGGACCGCGCGCGATCTGTCCTTCCTCTTTCTTGTCCTATCCTCTCCCCTTACATACTTACACACACTTACACTTACATGCACTACACTACCACAATTTCCGGGAGACCGGTCGGGAGCTTAGAGCTTGTCCCGGCTGGGGCGGTGCCCCGCTGGTGGGAGAGTCCTGGTTAGGGGGAATCCTCACTAGCCGACGGTAGGTCGGTGCCGGATCTCGCCATCCAGCGGAAGATGATCACTGCCATCTTCCGAGAAAAACATGCACTACACTAACGGGACTAATGACCAGAGCAGTTGACGTGCCCGGAAACACGAAAAAATAAATCCATAACTCTGCTCTGAAGCAAATTGTTCAACCATTACTTGTACATCTCGCGGCAGTGCTATGGACGTGACCTCTAGTAAGCTGGTTACCTTTTCCGCGACCCTTTCATGCCTGACTTGTTTACTCGTTCCTTCTCCAGTTGTGAACACGAACGTTGCTCGAGCGGCACCAATGTACGGCAGCCATGTAAATTATCCGTAAGAAATTATTTTCTCTTCTTTCTCAGAAACGTTGCCAAGCAAAATCAACGTAGTTATTGACTCACTGATGAAAAATTTTAAAAAGATCGTTACTATTATCGTAACGTTTTCCACATTGCTTATTTCGGTAATGTTAGTACATTTACATGAATTTAAAACGTATATTTGGGTATTTAGAAATCGTTGTGGTGGTCAGTGATCGCTGGCTATGATGGTATAGTGATTATCATACCGGGTTACTGATCCGAAGTTCGCGGATTCAAACTCAGTCGAGGGATTTTTGAGATGCCAAAAATCGACGGCATAGATGCAGATGCTTGTCCGCATGTAAAACAGATCCCAGGAAAGACAGTTGGCCGATCGTGGAAAAATTAAATCGTATAGCAATTATAATTTCGATTTGAATTGCTGCATAAGATTGCGGATACTGTATCTTTACCTTTGCTATCTGGTATTCAAATGAAATGTCAAAATTAGCGCACTAGGGAAAGCAATGGCATACTACCCTAGGTATACTTACTCAAGACAAGTTTCTGAAGAAGGCCCTGGGGGCTCCTACTAAGTGGATGGCAGTACAAGAAAAAGACTAGAAATGTTGCAAATTATTAATTAGACTGTTGGTGATGTAGATACCTTATTAATTCAAAGTAAATAAACTGAGGTTGTCTGGTATCAAATCTCTATTTCTACTTAAGATCTTTTCGATCGCGTAGCGATCATTGTCAGAGCTTGTAGCTGCTGGACGGAAAACGAAGTTCTGCCCTTCGTTTTCCGCCCAGCAGAACTTCGTTTTCCGCCCAGCAGCTACAAGCTCTGACGATGATCGCTACGCGATCGAAGAGATCTTAAGTAGAAATAGAGATTTGATACCAGACAACCTCAGTTTATTTACTTTGAAATGTTGCCGAGCTAAATGAAGCTAGTCATTGAACAACGCAGGAAAAATTCCAAAGGATCGTCACAATTGTTGTAATGTACAGTACAAAAATCGTCACAGTTTAATGTTATTTCATTTCCAAACGTCGATATAAATCGTCTGCACGAATCTAAAACGTATATTTGAAATGCTAGAAATCCTTGTAGTACTACTCAGTGTTCAGCTGCAAGCGCCACCGCGATCCAAGGAGATAGCCCTCCCTCCGGCATCTGGAGCTCTAATCCCCGCGCGTTCTCCAACGGCGTGGGGGAGGGGGGGGCGCCGATTGGCACGTGCACAAATTACGTCGCACGGAGGCGTTGCGTGCCAAACCCCATCCCCTCCCCTCCCCCCTCCATCCCCCCCACTGGCCTCCGATCCTAATGTTCCCGCGCCGCGCCCTCGGTTAACATTCTTAGATAAAGTTGGCCGAAATGCAAATCCATGTATATATACTATCTCAGGATTATGATAATGTATACACTTTGTATAAGAATACATAATTCATAAGGGGGACAGAATTAAACCATACCTTATCGTGGGCTCTCAGAGGCGGCCGGCGGCCAGTCGCCTCGGGGAAGGACGACGACGCGCCGGGCGATGCACCGCTGCAGCACAGTGGGCCACGATGCGAGGACACGGGCCAGCTGCCCCGCCGCACCGAGTTTTTGATTGATTAGTTGATTGATTTTTGATTGATTAGTTGAGTGCAGTTGATTGTTTAGTTGATTGATTTGTTGGTTCATTAGCTGATTCATTAATTGATTGATTAGTTGATTGATTAGTCGATTGATTAGTCGATTGATTAGTCGATTCATTAGTTGATTCATTAGTTGATTCATTAGTTGATTCATTAGTTGATTTATTAGTTGATTTATTAGTTGATTCATTAGTTGATTCATTAGTTGATTCATTAGTTGATTCATTAGTTGATTCATTAGTTGATTCATTAGTTGATTCATTAGTTGATTCATTAGTTGATTCATTAGTCGATTCATTAGTTGATTCATTAGTCGATTCATTAGTCGATTCATTAGTTGATTCATTAGTTGATTCATTAGTTGATTTATTATTTGGTCAATTATTAATTAATTTGATTGATTGATTACTGATTCCGGACCCGTCAACTACTGAAATCATTAGCCCCGTTCGTGTAGTGCATGTTTTTCATCGGGAGGTGGCAGTTATCTTCCTCCACTGGATGGCGAGATACAACGCCGACCTATCGTCGACTAGTGGCATGTGTGATAGCATAGTGCATGTTAGTGTAAGTGTGTGGGCAGAGAATAGGACAAGGAAGAGGAAGAAGGGATCGCGCGCGGTCCATGGCCGTTTGGAGAGGTACTGCTCCAGAGTTCGCTTGATATTGATCTATGAAACCACGAAAAACTACCGATCAGAGCAGCTGGCCGCTAGAATTCTTCTCCAGGCCGCGACTGAAGTCGACCTAGCTATCTAGCTAGTGTCGAAAATCCTGCTACCTTTGGGACTCGAACATAGGATCTCACGGTCAGGGGCACTGCAGTGACATTAGTTGATGCCTTGAATTACCTCTCTCGGTCCTGTGCGCCGATATTTGCTCGTTCTGTGCAGCACCAGATACGTTACGAACCACGTGACCACAACATGGGCACTTCGTTTGATTAGCAAGGCTTCACGTTCCCGGTCGCCTTGCGGCACGCCAAACGAGCAGTACATGTGAGAAACATTTCGACAGTGGGATAAAGTGACAATTTTCAACAGGGACTAACTAAAACTAACACGGACGTGTAGTTGAAAGAAACGATGTAATAATTCAAAATATGCTACACATATTTTTTCAATGAATTGTAACAAGGTGATGATGATAATTTGGTATCTTGCTGCATTTAAAACTCCCTTAAATATAGTAACGAAAACTGGTGCGTGAAGCTCATTGGCTGAAGCTGAATAGATTGAGTAACAGCACATCCATATAACGACATCATGCAAAGGGCGTCATGTGACAGCGGGACGCTCCGTGCGCCACACAATGCACTCTCGTGCCATAAAGAGGACATACTCTCAAATTCATTAAGAGATTTGCAGCGGAAATCATGTGCAATTTCATGATGAAGTGTCTACTGCTTCATTATAATATAATATTTCTTGATGTGAATATTTTTTCTTTAATCGTCTAAACGTCAGGAATTTTACTTCCTTCCTCGTGCGTAAGATTAGTTTTCTTAAAACATGTGAATAAATTACCTTCAGCGTGAACAAGTCTTTCTGGGGCTGTCACGTCACAGCGTAAAAATATTTTTCCGCACAAAAATGAAGAACGAATGAAGATGTGATTTAGTTCCATGACAATGAAGAATAGTGATAAAACAAATAATGATTTGTAATATAAATAATCTGATACTATTGATAAGAACATTTTGTTCAGATTTCGAGAGCTATATTACTGTTTTCTTTGCGATCTTAATTGCCTTTTTTCTTCCATCCATCGGATTTGGCAAGAAAGCAACTCGATTTTGCTAATGTTTCACGCACAAATCTATTTCTGTTTTCATCTATTTAGCAACGCCTACACATTAGTACACTGTAACATTAAACAAACAAACAAACAAACAAACAAACAAATAAATAAATAAATAAATAAATAAATAAATAAATAAATAAATAAATAAATAAATAAATAAATAAATAAATAAATAAATAAATAAATAAATAAATAAATAAATAAATAAATAAATAAATAAATAAATAAATAAATAAATAAATAAATAAATAAATAAATAAATAAATAAATAAATAAATAAATAAATAAATAAATAATAATCTAGTTGACTCCTGCGTTTTGGCGCGTGGCCCACAGTGCGCGCGGGGGCGTGGGCGGGGGCGTGGCCGGGAGCGGGGGCAGGGTTGGAGGCGGGGGCGGGGCGGGGGCGGTGTCGCCGGCGTCTCTTGGCCCAGGCGCGGGGCGCCCCTTGCGGATTAAGGAGAATTGTGTTGCCCTAATGAATTCGGCGGCCGCCGCAACCCACCCCTCCCCCGCCCTCGCCCTCGCCCTCGCCCCCGCCCCGGGCGCTAATATCGTGCCTAATCTCCTTGCGCGTGCCGCCGCCGCCCGTGCCGGGGCCCTGTTGAGCCAGCAGCGTCTTGAAGCGTGTTGCGCCGCTGTTCTCCGCGTCGGAGAGGACTCGAAGGCGCCGAGATGCTGACGAAGGCACCGGAAGCGGAGTGGAAGAAATTGCCAACTGTGGAGACGCGCGTTGGTGCTGGTCGTTAACCCTTGTACATTGCCTCGTTGTAACCATGCACTTCATGCTGGTTTCCGGTTTTACGAATTCAGTACATGCTGTTTGCGGCTTCACGAAGATATATATATATATATATATATATATATATATATATATATATATATACATATATATATATATATATATATATATATATATATATATATATATATGTAGTGTGAACCACCTTTTGCGTTTGTCATACGTGGTATGTGAGACGTACGTCTCCGTCTCTCTCTGTCTGTCTGTCTGTCTGTCTGTCTGTCTGTCTCTCTTTCTCTCTCTCTCTCTCTCTCTCTCTCTCTCTCTATATATATATATATATATATATATATATATATATATACACACACACTAGAGAGAGAGAGATGCTAGACAACACCCTATGTGAAGAAAAACAAAATTTTACAGGAGAAATGTAAAACACTTTTTGATGTTAATAATGTACAGTTGTCTAAGTTTAGTCATTCTATATTTTCTACATAATAGTATTAAATATTTATTTATTGTGATCTTTTTCTGAAAGAACCATACGAAAACCTCCCATGTGGCTCTTACCAAATAAGAGATATTCTGTCATCAATAAGTTAAGAAGGTCGTATAGAATGTTTATTGTTATCATTTTAAGACCACTTCTAGTTTTCTTCGGAAATCAACTTAACCTAAAGAACAAGAAAATTATGAATCGTTGACACCAAAATGTAAACATCGCCAATCCGTCACATAACAGGTTGTCCGTCATCAACGACGATATTATAAGCGACATTCAAAAGTTCCTTGATTTACTATAGAGCAGCCAGAGGACTTTCGAGAAAATTAGGTGGCTGGAAGATACTATGGTTTGAGTCCTGTAAGTGGCGGATTTTGACACTATACTTGTTTTTTTTCTAAAGTGGCGGGTGAGGGTAGTATCTGGAAGATGGGATTCGGCACGTCCTTTTGAGTTATTCTCAGTCCGGCCGCAATAAGTCGCATGATCGCGATCGCATGAAGCAGGGCTGCAGATCAAGCGACTCTAGCGTCAGGACTTAGAATTACTCAAAAAGTCGTGCCGAATTCCATTTAGGAGATACTATCCTCAGCCGCCACTTAAGAAAAAAACAAGTATAGCTACACTATAAAATAGGCACTGGGCGGACGAGAATTATAGCTGCAGGTTGATGTGGTCGGTAGCTTTCCGTGATTTCTGTTATCGGGACCAGGCGAATGCTGTACTAGTACCCTAAGAAATGGGGCCCTGAACATGCGTACTTTTTACTCATGTTTGTTCCTTCCCTTTCCGTTGCCTTGCGCTTTTTTTAATTTGTTGCGTCTACTATTTTGAGGCACCGCATCTCTAAAACCCTCAAGGGGCGTTGAGCGCTTTGCACTGGGGAGTAATCCTCCGTTTAATTTGTGCGCTATGAAGTAATCTTGTATTAACTTTTTCTTATGTGATGTCGTGTCACGTCACGTCGCAGTCAGTTGTCTAGAGGACCGCTAGGTAGCATCTCCGCGACGAATTTACTGGTGCGTACAGCGAATGAAATCAAAACTGCTATGCGCTCCTGCGTCACTACCCAGCTGCCAGAATTGGGAAGGAATAAGGATAAGGGTAGGGTTTAGAACACTTCACAGAGGTTGAACTAGCCCTTGTAAACCAAACTCGTTTTGTTGTAACAAATTTCACATGAGATTCGACGGGAATCGAACCTTGACCTCAGTGGGGAAAGGCTAGCGACTTTGCTATATGCCACGAGCGATACCTGTGAGCTTATTTCTGTGGGATCGTGAGAGAGAAATGATGACATAGATGCGAGCTCTATGTACAGTCAGTTTATTGAAAACGTATTACAACTATGTACAGACGTAGGGTTACCTCCGCTACTCTACCTCCGTTACTTCTAAGCACACAGCTCCCCATACTCTGCATAGTGCAGATCCTCCACCCTGACGCTTTGCCGCGCCAGTTGTGTGACACCCAATGCAACGCACTCGCAGTGTCACGAGAAATGTACGTCCGCCCCCCGGGGGGACGTTGCGCCCAGTTGCGCCCAGTTGCGCCGAGTTGCGAGCAGTGGCCGTTGCGACCAGTTGCAACCAGTTGCAATCAGTTGTAACCAGTTGCAATCAGTTGCAATCAGTTGTAATCAGTTGCAACCAGTTGCAACCAGTTGCAATCAGTTGCAACCAGTTGCAACCAGTTGCAACCAGTTGCAAACAGTTGCAAACAGTTGCAACGAGTTGCGACCGTACGCGAGGCGATCAGAAAGCGAAGTCCTACCCTCCTGACATTCCTGCTGGCATATTTTTGGCGGTAACGCGATCACCCACAGGCTCTGAGTGAGGATGACCGCTCGGCCCACTCACGCACGACCTTGCATCTTGGGGGTTATCCTCCTCCCCAAGGGAGAGGTGGCTTAGTGCATCTCCTGATGTCACTGTTGTGCCTCTGACAGGAAGGTCCTAGATTCGAGCTCCGACAGGTTTCAATTAGATCGACTTCAGTCGCTGTCTGGAGGCCTTCTGCTCTGATTCTGCCGGATTATAGAGGCCGGCTGCTCTGATGGGTATTTTTCCACCGTTTCTGTGATTAACGCCAGGCGAATGCCGAAGCAGTACCCTAACAAACGAGTCACTGAATGCGTGCGATCTTCCCTTCCCCTTCCTTGTCCTATCCTCACTCTCACCCACAGTTATAGTAACATGCACTACACTACCACACATGCCAGGAGAGCGGTCGGGAGCTTCGAACTTGTCCTGGCTAGGGCGGTGTCCTTCCGGAGGGAGATATCTGGTCCGGGAAATCCCGTTTTCGAAGTCCCTGGCGTTTGAAGATGTATGTGTAAATACGCTGGAATTGTGGCCTTTTTTCGATTTTGTCGGCTGGTTAACGGTATCCCCAGGTGGGAGCTTAGTTTAATTTCTACGCCTGGGCTGATTTTATTAGAAAGGTACAGCTTTAATTTGCTTTTTCCGCGGATCGAACCCTGGATCACACAAACAGTTAGCATACCGTTCATGAGTTACCCCAGGGATGGTTCGGCGATTCTGGCTCAAATTTCAGTGGTAAACTGATTCAATTTCTTTGATACTTGTGACACAAGTTTAGAGACGTTGCTGTACACATTTGTATAATTTAATACTGTTTCATTGCTCATTTTATCTTCCTCTCACATTCGGCCAAACATACTTGCATATACAAACATATATGACATATAAAACACGAAACTGAGACTCTCTCAAAATATTTAGTGACATTTTAATTTAAACGAATAGATACATTAGTTTTTCCAGTCATAAATTTAAAGTTTTTGTTTTTAATGAAAATTACACTAGCAAGATAATATTACGCTTTGTGTATCAGCAAATGAAACGTGTTTTGGTAGACAAAGGAGCTTCATTTACTTTTTCAAAATGTGTGCCATTTTACCATCAATAACATTTAATTTATGAAAAATTCACGTCACGTACGTGTACCTAAAATATAGCGTTTGAATTGCAAGCTCATAATTATTTTAACGTATTAGAGTGTCCAATTCAAAATTTTCATTTAAATACCCCTTGGTATGGTACTCTGGTGTAATTAGTAATTAAAGTGTGTAATGCTCAAAGTGAACAACGTAGCGCTTAAAGGGTTAAAATAAACTAAAATTTATGTAGAAAGTATGATTTAATTAAAAAATGGCTTCCATCCTTGACTAAGACACTAAGTAAACATTAAGACACGGAATCGTAGGTAAATGTATGTTTAACCCTCCACCGGTCGCGCCGTTGTATTTTGTACAACGCCTGCCTTATTTTAGCTGTCTTTCGCTTCTCATCAGCTCTTTGGAATATTGGCGCCAGCTATTCCTCGAAACAATACTCTTCTTGCCGCCTGCCCCACCCCATCCAATTGTTGCGACTACTTTTCTGCCCATAAACAATTTAGTCAGAGCGTGCGTAACAGTTGTACGGAATACATCGCGCGACCGCTCTCACTCTCATTGCTATCCGTCACGTTTATTCTTTCCTAAGCTGTATGTTACACAATGTAAGTGCAACTATTTTTTATTTTTCTTATTTTTAATGTTAGTGTTTAGCTCAGTACACATTCGGAATGTTTTTATTAGGTGGGATAAGAAATAACAAATGCTGATCAGAAGTCTGAAACTAAAATTGAGGGTAGTGATAGGGAGTATGCAGATGAAACAAATGCTGAAGATTTTTATGTTGGGAAGGATAAAGTTACGAAATGGTACAAATCAAGTTTATTGAAATCTTCAAAAATCGAGAAAAAAATATTTTTAAAATGTTAGCTGGTCCTAGAAGAATAGTAAGAGATTCTGAATTTCCAATTGACGTTTTTTCAAAACGTTTTGATGTAAACATGATTGATGAAATTCTAAGACATACTAATACAAATATCGAAAAATTACGCCCAATGTATGGGCGACCCCGAGATTGCACTGATCTAACCAGAAAATCATTATTGGCTACTATCGGTATCCTTATCCAAATAGGCTTGAAAAAAGGACGAATTGTAATTGTGGAAGTGGATGGAATGGAAATGACCCTTCTGAGAGAAGCTATGAGTTATCGCAGGTTTCGACTAATTTTGAGGAGCCTTCGATTTGATGATAGCACAACCCGGCAGTAAAAAAGGAAGCTGGATAAACTTGCTGCCATAAGATATTTTTTTGACAGCTTTGTTGAAAATATAAGAAAATCTTACAGCATGAGTGAACTTGTTACAGTTGATGAAATGTTGCACCCATTTCGTGGCCGCTGTTCATGGATACAGTACATACCATCGAAACCTGCTAAATATGGCATCAAAATGTACGCAATGGCAGATGCAAAGACATTTTATTGTGGAAATTTGGAGGTACATATCGGTAAACAACCACCAGGCCCAAACTCTGTTTCAAACTCGCCAGAAGAAGTTGTAAAGCGTCTTGTTGAGGACTTAGTCAATACAAACAGAAATCTAACTACCGATAACTGGTATACCTCTATGTCTCTGGCCACATTCCTTATATCAAGAAGTAATACACTCTTAGGAACAATGAGAAAAAACAAAGGCGTCATTCCTCCAGAACTTTTGCCTAACAAGACAAGAGCTGCAGGTTACCAAAATGACCGAACTCCTGTTTCGTATGTAACCAAAATTAATAAAGCGATGCATGATAGTGGAGAGATAGATCAGGAAAGTGGAAAGCCAGATATTATTCTGGATTATAATAGGATCAAAGGTGGAGTGGACACGCTGGATATCAAAAATTAACTACAGAATATGTCTATTGCATAGAAAATGTGTAAAGAGAGAAATTATTACTGTAACCTTTCAGCGATGTCAGAAGCTTTAGTGAAGAATACCAGGTCATTTTGTAGCGGACATTTTGTAGCGACTAAAACGCCAATCGTGTTTTTGCTTGTTATTTACAGCGATATGTAATTATCGAATTATGAATGTATTTTATGGAGCATCCTAATGTCGTTTCGCAGCTGTTTGTGTCCATGCCATAATCGAGTAACGCTCTTTCAGTAATAGATATGACCAACACCGATCAATGCAAAATACTGCATTTTATGTTCAACGTACTTCGCTTTGCATTATCTCTGTGGTGGTATATTGAAAAGGAGAACCTGATTCTGGCAACTCTTCGTGTAATGCATTAAAGGTTTGACTTCTAGACAACACATTTTATTAGATTACATGGATACGAGATAATTCCATCCTCATGTTAAAAAGTACGTTCACAGTTTATAAATATATGAAATATAGTTATTCAAATTATCGTTTCCATGTTGTTGCGGCAGGAAGTATTATTCCTTGACGAAGGACATCATGGATAAGAGCCCAAAACTTATTGCTTATTTATCCTTGAAAATAGATTTTATTACATGAGAGCTTTTATTTTTAATTTATATAGTATATGACTCAGTGTAGGGATCACAGAATTTTGAAAATGTGCACAGAGTTCACTTCTCCCCATAGCACGTCATACGCAGTTTCAACTTTTTTTTTTGACGTAAAATAAATTTTTAAAAAATAAATAAATATAACAACTGAGATCCAATATTTGAACCGCACATTGATGGTTTAAAGCTATTTTAGATAACAAATATCGATGTACAAATTATATCTGTCTCTGACTGTTTTTTTTCTTACTCACTAACACGTACTCTCTCTTAATGAAAGCACATAAGAATATTGAATGTGAAACGAATTATTTTAATGTGAACAGCATGAAATAAATGTAATTTTTTTTAGAAAATCACTTTTCTGCCGATACCAGTATATTGAGGAATCTTCGTGCAAAAAAGGATTTTATACAACCGTGACGTCATTATAAAAAGACTTTAATTGTGACGTCATGTTTTTCAGATATCGTAAGAAATGACTTCACAGACGCATAGCAGAATATAGAATCCCTAATACGATCGTAGCAAAATAGTATATGTAAGCAATATCATCATCTTGTGAATCAATTTTATATTTTAGAATAATCTTGTATTTTTTTAAATATTACTTTCTGTCTACCACTAGCGCGGTAGACAAAAAGTTATTTAATGCTGAGCGAAAAAACCGCAAATTTTCGACAGAAAAAATTGTTATTTCAGGGCCCTGGACACGAAAAAGTGGATAAATCCAAATACTAAATTTAAGAAAAAAATCCTCTAACACGTACTGTAGCCAGAATTCGTGTTTTGTGGATCCTTCATTCCGAAAAATGGATTGACTGCAAAACGTCTGTCTGTCCGTTCGTCTGTAAACGAAGCCAGCGGCTTAATCGTTCAGCCGATTTTCTCCAAAATTGATTTTACCCGATCGATCTGGCTGATGTTGCACAAATACAAATGTGAAAATACAATTTTTGTTTCTTAATGAAATGGGTTCATCAGAAACCAAGTTTCATGTTATGTTTAATTTTTGGATAATATTATTATTTTACGAGTAATTAGGTGGCAAACTAAGTTGCCCCCCTCCGAAAATCCTACGTTTTTTGAACGTAATTTAAGGAGTCTTTTCAGGCAATTGAATACGTATTACGTAAGTTCAAATGTGTATATTATTTAATATTTGTTTGCCCGCTTTTCCTCGAACTTTTTTAGATGTTTACAAATTAATATTTTAGGAATTATTTAAAACTTAATTGAAATGAATTAAATAAAAATTGCTAGAATTCGGGGTATATCAGATTGTAATGCAACGATATGCCACGTCGCGACTCGCGAATTTCTGTGAATTACGTCTCATTGTTGTGACATGATTTAGTTGTATGAAAATCAGTTATACTTGTTGAATTTGTGATATTTGCTTGACTATAGTTTTCGCACCAAATATGCCACCATTTGTAATGAGATTTTCAAAAAATGACTACTGAGACGTGTTAATTCCAAAAGAAATTAAGGAATTATTACATAGCCATTACTAAAGGTGAGAAAGTACGCGCTGTTTTAGCATCACTAGTTTCATTTTGTGTGTCTGAGATATTAACCATGCCAAACTATTTTTCGCAAATATGTTTCAATTAACAGCATAAATTATTTTGAAAAGATTGTGTATTATGATATTATCTTCGAACTATTAGAATGCGTCTGTCAGCAGCGAATACTTCAGATATTACTGTTGATGATTTTAATGATTTTATTGATTCACGTGTACTTTACTGAATGTTATTTGATATGATATTACGCAACACTATACATATCAAGCACCCAAATAACCTTCCCTAAATAGCATGTCATCTTTTAGTAATCTATTTGTCCTACATGATTCGAATACGTTATGAAGAAAATTTCGGATATGTGGGAATGTTCGATTTGATTTAATTGTATCATTAGAATGTGAATATGGCGCGTGCGACAATTGTTCTCTATTAGTCGTGAACGAGCTTATTGTTCCAGCATATCAATATACTACTCTAGTAATAGTAATTGCGACGCTTAGAATCGCCACTCTAATAGAGTAATCAACTATACTCAATTTGTATCGCGTGTGCACAATACGCAAGCGAGTATTACGATGGAATGTATTCATCTAGCACAGACACATTCTAGATGAAATGGCGATTGTTGTGTGGAAGAATTTTTATTAACATAAAATGGCAATGTGTTTCTATTTATTTCTAATCCAAACTAGTTTTTTGTCGCCTTATAAAATAAATTAAGTTATTCTTGTACATCTCTTTTTCCATCTCCTATACTAAATATATTAATTTTACAAGTCTTTAAAAACATCACTCGTATTTTCTAGATCAAACAGAAAAAAATGCATCAGATTGTTCAAATTCCTGTATCATTGTCTCCTGGAGAATGTATAATACAGAAACTGCTGACGGATAATTGCATTTATAATTTTTATAATTTCAAGATCTAATATCGGTAGTTAATTATTCTCGGGAATAAAGATTCCTTTTGCATTCATTCAGCGGAAATATTTTATAAACTATCCAAAATGTACTCTGGAATTACAGTGTCGTGAAGTTTTAGCGTGACGGCAATGAGCTCGAGACACGTTCAGTTGGAATATCGCAATCCGTTGTGCAATTTAGTTGGTACTCTTCACTTGAGAAAACATTTCACAGCGTCATAGAGATATATGAACTGTATTCTTACGTTTGTAGGTGGTGAATTAAAAGTCTCGGATTATTTTAACAAAAAGGTTTATTTTGTTTCTTAACACAATCACTGAAAACACTTGATTATTTATTTACACTACACTCCTCTTGATTATTTATTTACACTACACTTCTCTTGATTAATATTTACACTACTCTTCTCTTACACACTCGCACAGTCCTAAGCACTGGCCACAGTTCACTGCACTGATCAGAGTGCGATGCACTGGTCACAGTTCACGTCACTGACAACGGTTCACGTCACTGAGCACAATCACTGCACTGCTATTCACCGAGATGCACACACTTCACAGTTCAGCTTCCACTGCGGACTTAAGACTCTCGCGGTCGCCGGCCGCCGCGTATTTATACTCTGCGAGACAATCGAGATTATTCCGGACACCGCGCACGTTCTGAAATAATCCGCCGGCAGGTTATGCAACTCGCACTCTCAGGCTGCTCGTGGTGGCGCCGGCAGATGACGCAATCCGCGCGTACAGGTAGTTCGTGGTGGTGTCGGCCGGTGACACAATATTCGTTACAGTATCATAGCAGTGAAAAGCGGCAACTTTAATTTTTGTTTCAACCGAAAATCGAACCCGAGATCGCATCATGGAAAGCGGGCACGCTAGTTTAGAACCAACGGGGGATATATTTAAACACTATACAACTAAAATTATCAGTGTGATGTGAGAAATGTTGCATGCTGACGAATGTTTCCAACGACTCGAAAACACGATAAGGTCATCAAGACACAATATGTGGATGAACCCTTATAACAAAACGCTGAGCAAGATCGAATTATTAGGAAGGGAATGTTGGCAGCTTTGCCTCAACAATCCGATGAATTCCTATAGTCGAGCACGCATAAACTTCGGCAGAGATATTCTGAGTCTACCATAAGAAGATCAAATGTGTTTCAATTAAGAACTTTTATAGTATGATTATTTAAAATATAATATTTAACACGGAGGCCGTTAAATTGTAAGCACTCCAAAAATTTACTGCTATGGAAAAAGCGATTGTAATGTTCTTTGACACCGACGCCTAAAGGTTATCATCCATTTTCGTGAATGTTTCTTCACTAATTGTATTATCTTCTACCATACCACTAAATCATCCGGGTGTAAACCCTTTTATATATCAGCACTCTCAACTATCCAAAGCAGTAGTGGAGTGCAATATGCGATGCAAACCATGAATAATGGTCGGATGGGTGATGTGCGTGTCTAGTTGTGGCGAATAGGGGCAAGATGTAATTAAGAGCTGCTGCTAGTTGCATGCGTTCCCTCATCAGCCTTGTATACTGAGGCACTGTATTTCGGAATAAACTTAATCGCTCTTCATTCCTGCAAAACCGTAATTTCCTCCCAGTGCCCACAAATTGTGGGAAAATATTAAATGAACAAGAGATTAAAAATATGAAACAATATCCACTGAGCGCAAATGGAGAACAGTTTCACAAGCAGCCAAATTCTGTTGTTTACATTTTAACTAAATCAACAGGCCTGCCGCTATATTACCGAATGAAATTTTATGTCTATTTTATTTAAATGTGAGAACAAAACATGGATGACGGCATAGCCTGTATTTACAATACTTGAAGCGAGTGTTCCCAAAATATGCATCCAAATTCAAACAACGTATATATTTTCAAGCAGCTTTAAATAGATTTAAGAGGAAATTGAAGCATTAACGCAGAGCAGTAATATCTGGGAACGATGTTTTATGCTGCATGCTAACCGAAATTTGACAAATGAATACAGCTGAGGTCATTTCATTTACTGAGCCTATGGGCAGGTCACTCCGTTGGACAGTGAAGTTACGTCAAATAATCCTGTATGACCTACATTTAGAATTAGCTGAGTATTTTTCGTTTTAGATAATTCATATAAGAACATCAAAAAAATGTATTTCAGAAAAAACATATTTTTTTGTGTCATGTGTTAGCAACCATCCAAAATTTATGATAGTAGTAATAACGTAACAAGTTATATGTCGGGACGAATGAAGTATATAGCAAGATGCAAATAATTTTTTTGAGGCAACGCCTACATCAACGACTTGCCAGATCACGAGAGGCTCCTTGTGATCAGTGAACCTTCATATAAACGTTTATGTACAAAATTATGTATAAATGTAGCTCACCACAGGGGACATCGTGTGTAGAAATGAAGTGTTTCTCCAAGCTGAACAGTTGGCCCTCAACCACTTCACTAAAGGGGCATCTGCGTATTACGAAAGTCAAGGGGCCCAACCGTCGTCTAGTAGTTTGTATATGCCTATTTAAATATTGACGCTCACCCGAAGATTTTAAATGAGTTCTAAACCTGGTCAAGGGGCATCCCAAGTAGTACAAAATGCTAAATGATTGGCATTGGTTATATTAGTAGCTATTTCTCCGTGTTTCATGAGAATGTATTGGACCGGGAGCAATAGCTCAGTGCATCGACTGATGTCACTGCAGCGCCTCTGACCGGGAGGTCCTCGGTTCGAGTCCTGACGGCCTGACGGCGGCAGGTTTTTCACACTAGCTTTACAGCTGGTCGAATTCAGTCGCTGTATGGGGAGAGTTCTAGCACCCGGCTGCTCTGATCGGTAGTTTTCCGTGGTTTCTCCGATCAACACCAGGCGAATGCCGGAGCAGTACCCTATCAAACGGGCCACGGACCGCGCGCGATCTGTCCTTCCTCTTCCCTGTCCTATCCTCTCCCTTACACACACACTTACACTAACATGACTACACTACCAGATATTCTTGGAGATCGGTCGGGAGCTTACAGCTTATCCCGGCTGGGGCGGTTACCAGCTGGTGGGACAGTCCTGGTTAGGGGGAAGCCGCACTAGCCGACGATAGGTCGGCGCCGGATCTCGCCATCCAGCGGGGACAGATCACCGCCATCTTCCGAAAAAACATGCACGACACTAACGGAACTAATGACCAGAGCAGTTGACGCGCCCGGAAACATGAATCAATCAATCAATCAATCTGAGAATGTATTGCAATTTATTAGCCAGGAAGAGGAATTCCATTAAGTGTATCCCCGCCTCGTCCCGCCATGCCATCCAACGCCTCCTCTACCTCGCCCAGTCCTTTCCGCCCTTTCGTGACCTCCTCCTCCCTGCGGCCCTTGCTTCACCTAGCCCAGCCCTACTCCACCCCGCCCCTTTCCGTCTGGCCGTGCTCCCGCCTGTGGGTGAGCAATATTTGTAGTCTATATTTTATAAAAAAATGTATGTATCTATTTGGGATGGTAGTCCAACGTCGCCGGCTACCAGTGCCCCACTTGCCTGGGCCTAATTCAATTCCCATGCTTGGGGGTAAAAGCAACATGAGGCGAATATGACGTATTTTCTTCACGGTAACTAGCTAGATCCGCCTGCTTGAGCTTTTCTTCGTCACACAGCTGCAGAAACTGGGATGATTTTAAAGGAAAGCTGCAACTCTATTTTTGCCTTAACCGTGAATCGAACCCGGGGACGAAAGTACGGGAAGCTAGTACGCTGCTCATGATCCGTCTCAGAGGCTTTATAACAATTGTTAATTTTGTAAATATTTTTAATAGGGTACACACGCCGCAGCCGCCCCTCTTGACTACCCCAACGCCTTCCCCCTCAACATTTGCCTCTGGATCTGCTATGAATGACTTCACTAGGGGGATAGTCCCCGTTGAGAAGCTGTATTCTAAAAGGTTATTGGCACATTTACACCAACGATCATATTTGGAACCTATATTTTATAACTATTCGTAATATTGTTAATATTGTTTTATAGTTTACTGTTAATAAGGTAGATACGTCTCAGCTCCTGACTATCCCAATGCCTGCCCCTCCCACATTTAACTCTGGATCTGCTATCGCCCCCATGAAATACTCCACTGGGGGGATATTCTCAGTTGAGAAGCTATGTTCTCAAAGGTTATTGGCGCCTTTCCATCAACCACTAATTTTCAAGGACCCTAAAACTCTCGAATACAATTAATATATGTAATTTTTATTAGTGAGGAAGTGAGCGAGGCCGAGATTATTCTCAATCTCTTAAACTACTGAAAACTTTTTCTTCTTACATATTCTTTATATTATAAACATATTCCAAAGATATGTCGGAAGTTGATATTTACGTAATGCCATATGGAGGTAATTGACGCTTAGATAGACTGAAAGTGCTTTTGATTGTATTCGAGTGCGCGTTGACTCTGCATTGGTTGCTGGTTCTGCCCGAGCCTCCAACAGCCACCTCTTCCTCTGTCTCTTTCGGTGGAGGACGAGCGCCCCTGCCGGGTGTGGCGGGAAACAAATCGAGCGACGGGCGACGGCCCCATTTTTCACGCAACGCTTATCGAGAGGCGGCGCTCGCCGACCCGCACTTCCCCTCGCTTCCTCCTTCCCTCATTCCCTCCTTTCCTGCCCATCCCGTTCTTCCTCCTTCCTCCATTCCCCATTCCCCTTCCTTCCTTCCGCCCTTCCCTCCCTTCCCCTCCATTCCCCTTTCCTCCATTCCCCTCCCTTCCCTCCTTCCCTCCCTTCCCCTCCCTTCCTCCCTTCCCCTCCCTTCCCTCCCTTCCCTCCCTTCCCCTCCCTTCCCTCCTTCCCCTCCTTCCCTCCCTTCCCCCTCCCTCCCCCTCCCTTCCCCTCCCTTCCCCTCCCTTCCCCTCCCTTCCCCTCCCTTCCCCTCCCTTCCCCTCCCTTCCCCTCCCTTCCCCTCCCCTTCGCTTCCCCCCGCTTCCGCCCCTCCCTCCAGCCTCGCCTCGCGACGCACCGCGATTCGCCGTTGATCGCACTTGTGCGTTTCGCAGAGAAAGCCGGGCAAGTGTGGAAGGACGTCGCTTTGCCAAATTGACCTACAGTTACATTTCTAGTTTTTTAAGAGTATTTATGTTTTTTTTGTCAGACCACCTTTTAGCCATTCTGGCCCACTCTCCGGCTCGCGCTTTCCATCAAAATCACTATTTGCCTCGTGAGAAATGTGACCATAGTTCAGAATGGAATTCTCCTCGTCTACTATTGACTATGGGCCGGTCTCTGCCTGTCTTTGTAAGGTTAAATTGACACGCTCACCCCCTATAAACCTGTTTTGGCGACAAATAGCCTCTTTAGTGTAGACTACCTATCTCTGTTGTATATTATAGAGTTTGCTGAGTGATATATATTTGTTGCATCTGTCCAACCATGGTATAACACACAAAAATCATGTCTTATGCTGGATTCTAACTCAAGAGTCCGGATATAATGTGAACCTAGGTGGAGCCTACATTTTTTTTTTTTTTTGTGATGTTCAACGCCTACTCGCGTTGACCAACGGGAAGATGTAAATTGTACAGCTTCATAGGTCTTCTAATGTCGGCAAATGCTAACATCGAAACCATGAAAAATGGGTAAACTATTAATATTAAATTAAATTAACTATGTTTTGAATTTTTTAGATGTAACACATATTCTTGCTAATTATCGAACAACTTAAGTAAATTTCCTTCACTATCGACATGAAATGAAGAAAGACACCTTCAAAGTAAAACCTTACATTCGAGTGTTTTCCCACTTTTAATCGTATTATATTTGTTTTCGCTTTTATATTATTCTGACAATACACTCCTATCCATTGTTTTAAAGATATTGACGCTAATTGATTTGTTAACAATATAGCGGAAGGAAATAATCAAAAATTAATAGAATAAATATACACGAATTTAAATTAAAATTAGGGGGTTACCGTTCTTCATTTTACTTTTGAAAACAAGTCCTGTCTCAGTTGGAAGATAATATTCATTTAGAAATTTAAAATAATATATTTTAACTTCTCACGCATCAGGATTCTTGTTCTTTTTTTTATGTTCAACATTCCCTTTCAACAAACATCTGTTGTCAATATTTTATCATTGAGTTCACCTAACGACACCATTAAAGACTCCAGAAAACGGCGAACTTTATATTTGTATATATAATATTTATAATATAAAACTTTAAACTAACTTTAAAAATATTATAGTATATTTTCAGACCATACTTAAAATATTTTTAAAGTTAGTTTAAAGTTTTTATATATTAAACGATATATTTTTCTAGATATTTTGCGCCAGAGCGCGAAACAAAAGGAACACTGTGTCGAACTTCTCCCTGCTACCTCTCGCTCTCACTCACTGTCCGCGCCCCAGCGTCATGGCCCTGTAGGGACGTGAGTCAACGCCGCACTACAGATGGGAGGGACGACCCCGTGTGTCACTTTTAGGAGCTAAATATTTGCACAGTGTAAAATTCAATGCCTATGTTGCGGTGGGAGAGGAAACGTAAATAAACGTGGCGTATTGATATGGCGATGTGTTAAGGCTTGAAATTCGATTGCGTTTTATTTTGCATGTCAGGAAAACCTTGTCGTGTTTCTCAATACAATCTGTATAAATATAACATTGTTAGCTCTTGGATGAGTCGTATGACGATAAAGTTAGCTGATAAATCCGTGACATTTTACACTATATAAATATATTACTGAATTAAACGAAAAAATATAATAATAATAATAATAACTATTATTATAATTATTATTATTATTATTATATTTCAATCGGCTAGAACAAATTTGTATGTGAATTTAAATTTAAAAAAAAATTTAAGGAAAAAAAAACCTTATTTTATGATTACTCACACCAAATTGAATTAGTGTTAAGCGATGATAGGGTTTGAAATGTTCTTCTCGTTTGTTTTTTTCTCAAAGTAAAGTGAATTTGGAAGAACGTAAATCTGGAGGAAAACATTACTCTGTATATTGTTTGAAAGTTGGCCTAAATTTCCTTCCGGTTAGTCCTACTTCATTTAGCCTTAAAAATTTAAATATGTACTCATAGTTAGCAGTGAAGAATGTATATTAGAAATAATGAATTCTACAGACTGGATGATTTGCAGTTTTCGTATAAACTCTCCCTACAGGATACGTAACTTAATGAGGAACAAAACATGACATGATTGCATTTCTTAAATGTTCAGCTACTTTTAGATATATTTTTTGTACATTCTAATTTTGAAACATTCTGATCTACTACTAGTCTAGGCAAGTCTTCCGATGAATCACAACACGATATCACGTCTGTACAGAGAGCTGCACCAACACACAAGAGCTCACGACGGTGAAAGTTCAGAGTTGGCCAACAATTTTCTGTCGGTAATTCAAATAATTTAAAATTTCCTGTTAATTCGCTATGCTCATTAAAAAATATCAATTCATTTTTTTCAGAATGTACAATAAATAGTGTAATGCATCTCCCTTGGACACGCCAACTTTGCTTACAGGTTACAGCTGTGTCAGAATAATTGTTACAAGTTGTAGCCACATAATAGGATCTAAGACAAACAGTTTTTGCTGACGAACATGTGAGAAATGTTACATATTAAAATTAGCAGAACCTAGCAGTGAGTGGCCTGGTCTCTCTCTCTCTCTCTCTCTCTGTTCCTCTCTCTTTTCCCTCTCTCCCTTTTCCTCTAACTCTTTCCCTCCCCATTATCCTTCCCCCCTCCCTTTCCCACTTTTTCCCTCGCTCTTTTCCTTTGTATTTTCTTCTCTCCTTCCATCTTTTTCCTCTCTCTTTCCTTGTTTCTTTCCCTGTTTCTTTCTATGTCTCCTCCCTGTCTCTTTCCCTTCCCTTTCCTTATCTCTTTTCCTGTCTCTTTTGTTGTCTCTTTTCCTCTCTCTTTCCCTATCTTATTCCCTGTCACTTCCCCTCTCTCCTTCCCTCTCTCTTTCCCTCTCTCTTTCCCTCTCTCTTTCCCTCTCTCTTTCCCTCTCTCTTTCCCTCTCTCTTTCCCTCTCTCTTTCGCCCTCTCTTTCCCTATCTCTTTCCCTATCTCTTCCCCTCTTTCTTTCCCTCTCTTTCCCTTCTCTTTCCCTATCTCTTTCCCTCTCTCCTTCCCTCTCTTTTCCCTCTCTCTTTCCCCTCTCTCTTTCCTCTCTCTCTCCTTTCCTCTCTCTCTCTCCTTTCCTCTCTCTTTCCCTCTTCCCCTCTTTTTCCCTCTTTCAGGGGTTAAGAGAGAGAAAAGATTGCGTATGTAATATTGTTGGGCAACGCGACGTTCCCTCGCGTTCTGTAGATCAGCGAAATTTCTTTGAACGCATCAGAACGTGACTTTACATACACTAGTGGATGAAGTTGACACATGTTCATTGGCAAAATGTGATAATTTTCTACTCTCCCTACAAGTTGTAAACGTTTGTAACAAACGTTCTGAGATGTTCTGTATTAACGGATATCTCTTCAAAAGCTGTTGGAATTTCCCCAACTGACCATGAGGTGCCTCACGGCATCAACGGATGTCATTACATTACCGTTGACCGAGAGGTTCCAACTTCGAGTCCCAACGGTGACAGGATTTTCGACCTCGCTAGATATCTAGGTTTAATTCAGTCGCTGTCTGGAGGAGACTTCTAGCAGCCGGCTGTTCTGATCGGTAGTTTTCCGTGGTTTCTCCGATCAACACCAGGCGAATGCCGGGGTAGTGCCCTAACAAACGGCCACTGATCGCGCGCGATTTTTCCTTCCTCTTCCTTGTCCTATCCTCTCCCCTTACACACACACTTACACTAACATGCATCCACTATCACACATGCCAGGAGACCGGCCGGGAGCTTAGAGCTTGTCCCGGCTGGGCCGGCCGGATCTCATATCGGACGGTAGGTCGGTGCCGGATCTCATCACCCACCGCCATCTCCAGACAATAATCATGGATTATATTTACGGGACCAATGACGTTAGTAGTTGAAGTGCCCGGAATCACTAAGCAATCAATATCCCCAACCGGCGGTCGCCTAGCCCAGATAATCTCTGAGCTATTATGTAGTTTCTCATGCGGTAGCGTAGTGTAGTGTAAGTGGCTTTATATAAGGGGAGAGGAGGAGATATGGATGAGGAAGGGAAGATCACGAACGGTCCATAGTCTGCGATGTACTACTCGCGCAACTTTTCTTGAACGATAAATTGAAGAAATGTGGGAGGAGTGGGGGTATTAGTTACAACGTCAGCCACTAGAGTATGTACAGAAATGCCAACGTCTGGAAAATCAAAGTCAAACCTGCTACTTGTGCTTCCAGGTCATCGCTCTGGGTAGGCAACAGCAGGGACATTAGATAGGAGTTTTAGGTGTCTCCCTTGAAGGACCTGGACCTACCTTAGCCATTTATTTGGATAATGGTAATAAGGCTGAACAAAAGTTATCGACTATGAAAGAAACGAGCTTTGACTAGCTTCTATTTCGCGCCAATGAAGTTTTAATGCTTGGAATGTTGTCATCAGTGCTCGCTGCGAGCTTTTGCCTTCAACTGTTTAATGCTCAAGGGAGGGGGAAGCAAATTTATCGTTCAAGAAAAGTTGCGCGAATAGTATGGTAATGCTCCGTAATTCATCTGTTTGGCGAAATAAAAAAGAATCCTGCCGATCGGAACAGCGAATCTCTGGAATTCTCCTCCGTAAAGTGATTAAATCCATACCAGCTATGTAACGAGTGTCGAAAATCCGCCACTCTGCGACTCGAACCTTAGTCTTCCCTGTCAAGTATCTCTCCACGGTGTTCATACCAAGTTATCGCAGCAGATGGTACAAATCGATTACATCATTTTTTAAAATTAAAAAAAATATTTCTACTCGTTGGAACTAAGGTATTTGGAGGGATTTCAGTTTTACATGCTGATCTTTTGAGATTTGGGCTTTCCTTGAAACAAAATTGAGGTTAGAATTCAGTTAGAACTTAATTAAATAATTTGTTTTCTTTTAGATGCTATTGAATTTTAATTTTGATTCGGGGGTTTAGTAATGAACTATTAGGATTGCCCGTCGAGGAATTAGAAGGGAAAGGTAAGGATTCTACATATTACTAGTTTAGGGAGGTTTCATCACATCGTTGTAAAATTTGGATTTGATTCGACTTGGGATGTTTGCTTTTCGGCCTAGATGGAATTTCATAGCGGGAAGAGATGAGCGGAGGGAAGAATAAAAATTATTTGCTACTTTTTTTATACATTCTAGTACAATATCAATTCGGAGTTTTCTGTGAATTTCATGGTTCGGCATAAACCATGGAGATTTAATGGACTTCTCAGGACTTTATTTTGGACTATTTGAATTTTTTGAATGGTAGTAGGCGCTGCGTTTCCCCAAACTGGGCAAGCATATGTTAGTGTGGGTAGGATAATAGTTTTATATAGTAGAATATGGCATTTGGAATTTAGGGTTGAATGTTGATTTAAGAACAGGTACAGTTTTAATAATTTGGGATAGGATTTGTTGATTGCTGCATGAACGTGTCGATTTCACCAAACGTGGCTGCTTGCGATCTCGCTAGAAAAGTATTACAGACAAATTAGATAACGTGATGCTATGTGTCAATGCCGAAGGACTTTAAGCCATTACAATACCTCCATTCTATCGCGTTCTAACCTTTCGAATTCTGGTATTCACCCTCAAATGGTCTCTCCATCGCATCAAAGTCGCGGTAAAGAGATCATAAGGAACGGCTCAGGAAAAAACACCTGAAGGGGGAAAAACCTACCATCGGAAGCCGAGTACATGCTAATCTATCCGATTTTTGGAAACTATTTATTTATTTCCTGGCGCGGGCGTCACGCATTCTCCTTCCAATGTTTGGCCTCCTCAACACCTGAGAACGAACAGCCCTACACACAATCGTCCGCACCAACGCCTCTGCACTTACATTTCCAACACCCACTTCCTTATGCCACCTAATGTGCTTATTACTTCGATATTTTCATTTTACATTATTTTATTGACTGATTCATGCATTAACATCATATGTCGCCCTTTGCTGAAGGAGGCTTCTGGAACGCCCCGCCTTGCCCCGCCCCGCTCCGCCCGGTCGCCCACACGCGCTCAGCGCGTCAGAGCCTGCAACTGCTGCAATTTACCCCTATGTACACGCGCATATATTTATATAGTCGGCGTTCTGCGCCAAATTAATGTTGACCGCTTCTGAACCAGTTTCACTAAGACAACAGCGGCGCAGGTAGAGAGACCCCGAAAATTCTCTGCCTCAGCCTCGACACACGCGAGGTTGAAGCCTGTTTCTAGCTGGAGGAAGCCGATTATGCGATCGTAATAAATGTACAACTATTGGTATTTAGTTTATTTATAATTAACATTCACCCTTCTGTGCTCGTGTGGATAATTCTTATTCATTTGCTGTTTACAGTGATAATTGACAATCTTTTGGCATGCATATTTTAGTAACTTTCGTAAAAGGTCCTGGGTATTTAATTATATCAAAATATGACTCAATTGATAACTGTTTCACGAGTGACAAGCTCCAGAAAGAGCTTGGATTACAATAGTAATCCACTCGCGGTTCAGTTTCTGACTTTCGTGGACATCATGAATATCGCTGCAATCAATTCTGTGAATAATATTAAAAGAACAACAGTGGATAAAAGTTAACTAGGAGGTGATTTCTAAAGGATCTCGCTTTGTCCCCTACGAAACAATGAAAAGGATGATCAAGCAAAAAGCTTTCCCGACAGCAATAAGAACACGGAGGAGACTTCTGGGAACCAGAGAAGGGACGCATGGGTCCTCGGAGACTCCAAAGGGCAACGTAGTGTGGCGTTATTGCCGCAACAATGAATAACAGACGTGAACAGTGTAATATTGATATTTATTACTGATATCCTCCGACACCCGAATCTACTAGTTACAATAGCAACAGCCTCTTTCTAAGAGGAACTTCACCTGGTCACCACAACCGCTTGCCTGATAAGATTCACTCCCGCGGTGTGATGCACCCTTCTCTAAATCACGACGAATTCACGCCGGCTCCAGACCCTTTGCCCCCGTAGCCTACCCGATGTGCCACGTGCCGCGCACCTACACGACATCCCACGAAGAGCCGAGAATCAGAAGAACGAGTCGTGTGCGAGCGTGCATTTATACCCTCTGGTCCGGCTGATGGAACTGCGTCATCTCGTCGCTTGCGCCAGCCGCGTTTACCAGAGAGCCGAACTACGGGGTTCACAAATCTGGCCGTAGCAACGCACGTCACAGCAGCTCCCTAGGGTTTTCCGCCCTAATATGGCCTCCCTTTGTTCAGGGAAGCGTCCCTTGCATGCTGCCCGCTGTCGCAGCCTACCTCCTTGTGCAAGAAATGCACGTAGCCAATATTTACCTTATATGGCGATTGTTATGACGCCACAGTAGGACATTGTGATCTAAGCGGACTTCAACGAAAACAAGAGCGCTACACTCGTATTGCGTAACCGTTAGCGGTAGCTCAGTGCATCAACTGTCACTGCAGCGCCTCTGACCGGGAGGTCCTAGGTTCGAGTCCTGACGGCGGCAGGATTTTCGACACTAGCTTTTCAGCTACGTCGAATTCAGTCGCTGTCTGGAGGAGAATTCTAGCGGCCGGCTGCTCTGATCGGTAGTTTTCCGTGGTTTCTCCGATCAACACCAGGCAAATGCCGGAGCAGTATCCTACCAACGGGCCACGGACCGCGCGCGATCTGTCCTTCCTCTTCCTTGTCCTATCCTCTCCTTAAACACACACACACCTTACACTAACATGCACCACACTATCACATATTCCGGGAGACCGGTCGGGAGTTTAGAGATTGTCCCGGCTGGGGCGGTGCCCCGCTGGTGGGAGAGTCCTGGTTAGGGGGAAACCCCACTAGCCGACGGTAGGTCGGTGCCGGATCTCGCCATCCAGCGGGGGAAGATCACCGCCATCTCCCGAGAAAAAATCATGCACTACACTAACGGGACTAATGACCACAGCAGTTGACGTTCCCGGAAACACAAAAAAATCAATCAATCGTATTGCGTAGATGGTGACAAGTGAGTGTTCACATTAAGAAATTATGTGTAAGATACTCATCTGTTGTTCACACATAATCACTTTCAGAATATAGGCTCCAAAAGTTTAAACAATTGTATAAAACTGCTTTAGTTAATAATCGTACAATTGTAATCCACATGACCACTTGCATTTCAAATTTGAGCGCAACCACTGAAGTGTTAACCCTCTAGAATGGCTGATGAACAGCTTATTAGTTTCCCGTGGTGTGGTTTTGGGTTCGGTACCTGTTAAGAGCAAAAATAGATTTTTAGTTTTCCTTTAAAATCGTCTGTTTCAGTAGCTGTGTAGCGAAGGAAAGCTCAGGCAGACGGAACTAGATAGGGGCAGTGAAAGGAATATGTCTTGGTTGTCATGTCTCTCTTCCCCCTCTCCCATCGTAGGAACTAACTTGTCCCAGGCATGAGGGACACTGTTAGCTTGCTGGGGAAGTCATCGACACAATCGACACAAAAATGCCAAATACATAATTAATGTTAAATTATTTGACTGGTAATGAAAAATATCCTCACTGGGCAACCTGTTTAAGCTTTCCTTAACACTTTAAAAGGGATAGTAATTGCATTATTATATTTTTCAATGTTGATTCTTTTTTTTTTTAAGGGTTGTTAACTTTTGAACTTAAAATGATACACGCTTTATTTTAATGCTTTTGATTCTCGTATTGTAATATTACATTTAACCTTATTATGATCAAATTAATTTAGTACACATAGCTGTCACTCATTGTCGTCGTGTAGCGCACGCACAGTCATTATTGGAGCCTTCTGGCAGTATATTTGTGGTACGTTTAGCGCTAACCAGTTGTTGTGTTGCTATACAAATTGCTACTAGAGCTTTCCAAAGCGCAAACCGTTGGATATATGAGCATTTTTTTGTATAAGAATAAGAAAAAAACGTCTAAAGAGCACTTGAAGGAAAATATATACGCTAATATTGTAGTAATTACCAGAAAAATATATTTAAAAGAATTCGTTACATTTGTAACTGATTGATTGCAAATATAAAGAAACTTTTTTTACATCTTCCCAATTTTTTATTGGGCGCTCTAAGAATCTATGCAGTACATTAAAGCTGAAAATAACAAAATTTGAAGGAAGCATTAGGGGGGAAAAACATGTTATCTTGACTGGCAGTGAGGTACATGATGTTTTCATCCACTTATTTCGACTGGGATGCATATATTTTGGGGCGCCAAGAGAGCTATTCTAATGTGACATGCACCCGCAAGGTGCAGTATTGATGACCCCATTTTCTTGCAAGCTGCAGCGATAACGGTCTAGCTTCTACTGTCTCGCCCTAACATAGAACGAGTGCCTGTTTCCTGATTTTGGTTGCCCTAACAGGTACTGACAAGAAAGTTAAAAGCCGTACTTGTATCGTATTTTTAAAAATCAAAATACACAAGAAAAATTATATTTTCAAAAATGAAAAGCATTAAAATTTTAATAGCGTAATTTTAAATTGGTAAGTTAACACAAGGCACTGGAAAATATGCATAACAAACAAACATTGCAGAACCAGTATCATAAAAAGAATGTAAAAGCGATTAGCGCATCATTTTAAAATATAAAGGAGAGAAGGGACGGATTACCAAGTGATGAAATTACATTTCGTATTTTACATCAGTGATGGTATTATTCAACTTCACTCAAATAATTTAAATGCCTTCTCAGATCACATTTTCGAAAGTCGAACCGGAATATTTCTAGGGGAATTTTTTGATGAAATGTTGAACTTAATGGAAGCCGAGAAATTTGAAGAGGAAAAATTGATATGCTTTGTTTGAAAAAAAAAAAGTAAATGTGAACATTTTATATCAGTGATTTATGGCAGATAAAGAACATCATGAAACAATGGTGCATCTGATCTAAATTCCAAAACAGTAACCTTCCTTTTTGCTACGGTCACTGTACTATTTGTAAGTTAAGTTCATTAGCTTTATTGTACCTAAATTGAAAATCCATTATTGTTCTTTTCAAAGATGACAATCAAGCATATGCGATGAAACCAAATTTTCTACAAAAGTTGAAAAAAAATCTGAACTCAAGTTCGTTTTTGAAAAGTCTACATCATACTGTGAATGCCCACACTGCAAAAAATTTATTATTTTTGAACTCATTAACTTCTTTACTTTCGTTCTATTCTTCGTACATCTACAAGTAATATTTTTCTTTTTCGTAAATTTCTTCCTTTTTTTTTCCTTTGAATCCTTTGTATTCTTCTTAGAATTATTCTACTTTTTCTTCTTCATTCTTTTAGATTTCTTCTTTTTCGTATTATTCTATTTCTCCTTGTTTCTTCTTCACTCGCCTTTCGCAGCGACACGCGCTTCCGATGGCTCTGTGGTCTCGGTAGACTGTGTCTTAGGCCGACGCAGAGAGTGAAGATTATCTTGGCTGTGCGGGTGACACGGCAGAAGCCTACGACTTCACGCAGAGAGTGAAGTTTGACTCTTAGATGACAGCGCTCAATCATGGGCGCGTGGAGCACCTAGAGTTATCCGCAGGGAGGGGAAGCGAGGCTGGACAAACACGGAGAGGGGACAAGCGGCAGTTGCGGCAACTTGTCAGGGAACGGGCGTCTATTAATTAGACACCGTTGGAGACACCTATGTCTCCAGGAGGTGTGGTCGAAGAACGCTGCTTCACTTCGGAGTTTCCGAAACTCTTCACATTATACTATGTACATTATACGTGTTGAAGACGGGATCGGCTGAATAGAGCCCCCTAGTGTGAAAACCACTTAATCAATTTTTTTCCGAAAATTGCTGCGTTGCAGGTTTAGTGGAAAACCCTTGTGTGTTACCTGAATTCAATGCTAAAAATTGATTAAAAATATGTTTCAGCGCTCTAGAGAGAATTTTTTTCAATTAATTATTTCATTTTAGGAAATTGGAATTAGGAATATTTATTTTTTAATACCCATGCTCACGAAAACGGTATATGAATACTTATAAAATATAATAACTCGTAATAGTAATAATAATAATAATAATAATAATAATAATAATAATAACCACAACAACAACAACAACAAATATTCAGATCTTTTGGTATTATCTTCTATTATGAATCTCTCTATTAATAATCTTCTCATTTACACGGAATAAACATTTCGTTTTGACTCGGAACAATATCATATCAGTTCTGAAACTCAATTCCTTTACAAACATTCTCACACGCTATAGGAAATCTATTTCCAGGTAGAGACATATTGACATACGTTCTGTGACACTGCGAGCTTTGCAGAAATGTTTCTAGTGGTACGAATTCAAATTGTTTGAAAAGAAGAAAGAACTACTCTTTAATATTGTTTAAATGTTTAAGCGGTTGCGCAAAAAACGCACTTATAGAAATGTCTGGTATTTGCTTGAGGGATATTAAGTTAAATGAAGTTGTAAATATTTAATTGGTGGATGGCGCCCTTCTTCTAAAGAAGGAGTTTACTATTTCAATTCATCAAAAGGAAGAAAAAAAATTGTTTATGTATTATCACCGATGTCAATGTCAGCTTTTCATGAATCTTCTACGTAACTCTAATATAAAGTTACATTCAACAAGTCACTGCAATTCCAAATGTGTTATTATGAAGTAGTTAAATATGGACAGTCCATATTTCAGTGAGCTGCTTAAATGATTTCAATATATCGTTGAAAATATCATTTCACACACTGAAATAATATTACTGATCAATGTTTTCTGCAGCTAATGTTGCAACTTACTCTAAAAATGAATTAACAAAATTATACCAAAAACAATTTATTACATTTAAACAACACGGGATATCACAAATAAATAATCTACCACAGTTTTAAGCACAAAATTGCCAATTATTTTATCAACAATAAGTTATGTCGAGAGGGTCGGGTGAATATGTCGACTGACTGCATCAAGAGCGACGTTGGGTGAGCGTGTCGGTCGAGAGCGTCAGTTGAGAGCGTCAGTCAAAGAGTCGTGCGCAGAGCGTACGAACGACGTGAGTCAGCAACGGGTGAGTGACTCTAGCGAAAGCGTACGTGAGGACCGCCGCCCGAACGTGGGGCGTGGGCGGACGTTCAGGATCGCGCGTCGGCGTCCGATTGGGCGGTGAGCGTGGACGAGGTGGTGACGTCGGAGTAGCCACCAGCGGCGTCCAGCCCAGGGCTACTGGCCTCGCACCAGGAGGCCAGCTGCGACTCCAGCAGCCGCACCATCCCGTCATCGTCTTCCCCGCCGCAGCCCACCGCCATCCCCGCACCGTCCTCGGGTAGGTCCTCGGCGCCGAACAGCTCCGTCATGGAGTAGGAGTCGCCCGACGAGAACGCGCCGCACTCCGCCATCCCCTCCTCCGAAACGGACGGCGTCGGCACCTCGTCGAAGGCCTCCACGCGCTGCTGTGGGCACGACAACTGCTCTCGGACGTGAATTTGTTACAGCAGTAGGCGAGATGTGGTGGTGAATTTGTACAGTTAATTCCCAATGGCCTTTAAACCCGTACGTTCATAATCTAGTACCCCTTTATGAGAAAAAATGTAAATCGTCTTCATTTTGTAATGATCAAAGAGTGATTGAACGTAATATTGTCTTATGCGTGAAGGAATTCATAAAGTACACTTTAATATGATGTAATTTTAAAACGATTATTAAACGACGATTATTAATTATAAAAGTCGAAAAATGTTAATATATATAAATATGCACGAAAAATATGTATGTTTTTAAGTGTGTTCCATTGTTGAAACAATCTTTAAAAATTCATATAAATACATGAAATATAATTGCACAAAATATTTCTTGTTGTAAGTACATACATATTAGAAGTAAAATGTGTATAGAACATGAATAAATTGTTTTTTTTTTTAAAAACAGATTTTCACACATCTGGATCATGAATTTTCAGGGTTCTTTTAACATTCTTATGCCCATGGCATTTAAGACAAAAGTAAATAGTAAAAATGGAAAAAATAAACTTGAAGAAGGAACACGACATGTGATATTTTACAGCGAAACTAGAAAGAAGACAAATGGTGATTGTATGAAAGGCAGATAGGAACAATAGGATTTGTACAGATGGAAATATCCTAGAACATTTGTCTGACGTAAATAAACTGAAGAATACGAAGACAAAAGAGAAAACAATAGAGCAAACGGAATACCAAATATTTCTTGACATAATAGATGAAGTAGTTTAATGGTGTTTGCACAGAATACGGGTCGATTCTCACGAACAACACTGAGTATGAAGATCGGTAATTCAATTATTGTTTGGAAAAAATGCAGATTATTGTAAACAAATATGATTATTCTGTCATTTAATTTGTTTGTTTGTTTTTTTTGTAGATTTGCCGTTCCAGAAATAAACTGGATAAACTTAAAATTGCAAGTATTGGCCTTTGAACTGAGACAAAAACTTAAAGGGCCGAAAATACTGGAAAACAAACTAAACTTGTTTATATATCGAGGGCAACCTAATGACGGAAGCCAGTCCTTTTAAAGTAATGACGACCGCTTCTCGGGAACAACAGAATCACAGATAGAAATGAAACAAACTACAAAATCTGAAAACGGAAATAAACAAAAACTAGATTGAATTTTATTTAGAAGAACTGGTAAGGGGTAGTTCGGTTGGTGTTCGTATTGTTTACAGAAAAATAGAAAAGTAACAGATGTCAGGCACTACATTCCTCTGACACACCACAAATTTTGCGTGACGTAATAGAATTATTCCAATTGATTGCCATTGTATCTCGGAGAATTCGCTGAGCCCCAAATAGTCTCCACAAGGCCGAATGTCGGGGTGGGCCACTGGATTTGGACGCAGCTCGCACCCCGATGCGGCGCGTGTGTGTGTGTGTGTGTGCGTGTGTGTGTGTCTGTGTGTGTGTCTGTGTATGTGTGGGTGTGTGGGTGTGTGACGCAGCCACATCGATTCCGCTGCAACATTCATCATGTATTGTCTGCGAAATATCGGACGCCTGTCGTCGATGTTTTGATAGTATCAACTGGACGGGCAAAGTTGCCTCACGGAGAGGTGGGGCGGCACCCGTTAAAGAGACAGACCGTGGCACAGATGGAGGAGATAGACTCCTGGGACCTCACGTGCCAAGTCCTCTGGGGCAAGTACGACACGCGACGATGACAAGGAAACTCATAGGAAATTAAGTTACTTTCAACGTCCAGGAGTGCAAAAACGTCCTGTGAAAAGGAATTTTGTATTTATATGAGTAAGAGACAAATGAGAATTTAAACAAATGAAATGTTTTTCAGAGGTGAACTCATAATATTGCTAAAAATAGACTTTTTGATTATCATTTTGTGAATATACGAAGAGGCATGGAAACGATAAAGACGCAATATTTAAGTGACTATTGCTGTTACTAAGCGTGAGACATTGTCAATATGAAGAAGATGAGCAGAAGAGAAAATTGTATATATTTTATGTCTTTGCTGTTCTTATTTTTTTAAAAAACAATATTTTTGTGTATTTTTTTTAAAAATTGTAGCTCGTGAAGAACTCTTAATAGCGTTGTGGTAATATTTAGTTTTATTTTCTATGGTTATTTGCTGATAACGGAATATATTTCCCGTTTCTTTCGTCGTGCTTCCATAGACGCTAAGTAAATGGTTATGTGACATTACGTGGCATTTTAGTATTAAAAAGTATTTGGAAATATTAGCGATTGACCTAAAGAGTCTCCTAGAATATTTTCTGTGATCACTTTTAAAGCAAGCAAAAGAGTGGAAGTAAAATATGTTTTAACCACATCCTTGATTTATTACTTAATTGACTTATTCCGTGGGATAGAGCCTCTGGTCTCTCTTACCAAGCTTGAGACTTTCCAGATTGGTACCGGAGTAATGAACAGCTTACAAACGCCTGGAAAAGTTCCTTCTCAGTACCCATAAGAATCGACACTGCCACGATCAGCCTAACTTACGATTACCTGTGCTGTTACAACCATGGTACGGAGCCTTCAACCTATTTCCGAAATGCTTGCACTCACTTATGCTCAAGAGGGTTTATGATGTGAACAATGAAGAGAATGGTCAAGATCATGATGAAAGACAGTGCTTAGCTTCTGATAGCTGCTACGAAAAGGTTTTGAAGTTCGTTCAGTCGTTAGCAATTCCACAAGAGTTCGCAACTTGACCACCGCGCAATTGGCAGTGAGCGCGGCGCGGCAAATTCACAATATAGAAAACGATGATGGAGATGAATAAATAATATTTGAATTAAGTGATAGGGCGCAAAGCCTGGAATGTAGTCACTACCACGAAAGATAGTCATATAAGGTAATCTCAAAATAAATGTCACAAACTTCTGGAATGTTTAGTGAAGAGCTCCACGTGTAGTCGAAGATGACCATTTTTTGCATAAGAACAATATATATAGAAAATATTATATAACGAAGTAACATATATGGCATTTGCTTCTGATTTATAAGCAACCAATTAAAAGTATGAATATTGAGCAGGTCACGTTTGACGTTGTCGTTGATATTTTATCTGTCCTTGAATCACCTACGCACGATGAATTATGTACCGAAGAGAAACAAATGTCACGTGTGTTCCGTTATATGCGAACATTTCCTAATTTTTATTGTCAAAACGCGACCTTCTTCTGCTATTCTACATATTCTACAAACTCTACGATCCTACAAATTTGTAACATATTCTTTGTGGACTGCAATAGTGGCACAACTCAAAAAATTAGGTGTTGAGATAAATGAGTTTGAAGTTTCACCTTGTTCTGAAATGCATCATTCTTGCATTTCTGGCACTTGTTGGTGCCATTTGCTGGTGGAATATTTTACTGTGAGATATTTGCTGTTGCTGCTGGAAGGTTGACCAATTTGCTATTCTGGAGAGTGCTTTAACTAAAAATTCGCATTTTTTTAGTAGTGCCAATATTGCAAACTACGAGCGACTTACTCTGAAACGTCTATAGTCATAGTTTCTTCAGAACTTGTATGCTGCGAGTGAACTTGCTGACCTATGTGACTGTCTCCTCTGATTGGTAAGCAACCAATTATGCATGAATATTGAGCAGATCAGATCTGACGTAGTCATTTTGTGTACCTTCGAATCTTCTATACAGAATGGATTCTCCACCAAAGATTACATGTGTTCCGTTGTATGAAATTTCTCACATTTTCAATGGCAAATGTGACCATCTTCTACCATTCTACATATCATAGAAATTCATAATATTTTGTTCGTAGGCTGCAATAATTACACAAGTCAAAAAAACTAGATGTTGAGATAAATGAGTTTGAAGTTTCACCTTGTTTTGAAAGGCATGTTTCTTCCATTCACACTTCTGCCAATTGCTGGTGGAATATTATACTATAAGGTATGCTGCTGTTGTTGCTGGAAGGTACACCAAACTGGAATTATGGAGAGTACGTTTACGTAAAACGCGTGTTCGTTTTTAGTATGGCCACTATTGCAGCTCAGTATTGCATCTATACTCGTAGTTTCATCAGGGCTTGCTAACCTCAGCCAACTTTGCAGCGGAGGCGGCAAGCGCAGCTCGGCGGAGGGCGTCGGCGGGTGGCGGGTGCGCGAGGGGCACCGGGGGCGGCGGCGGGGGGGCCACCTCCACCTCGTCCTTGAAGCGCACGCGCGGCGCGTCGGCGGGGCAGACGACGGTGTCGGGCGCGGGTGGGTGAGCGGGCGTCATGGTGTCGGAGAGCGAGTCCCACACGATGGGCGCCAGCGCCTGCGGGAGCACCGCCTTCGGCTTTTCCTTGGCCCTGGACGACGCCGAGCTCCGGCCGCTTGCTGATCCCGGACCTGCCACCAGAAAAGGCACGTCCTTGCTTTATCAATACATCGATTTATTTATACTCAAAATTAATTTTGGTTCATCGCAGTATTCCTACTTTGGAATTAACCACCCAAAACGGAATATAAACTACGTTAATAAAATTTACGCTTTTTCACTTTCTGCAGTTAAGTTTTAATCTCGTTTCGTTTCATTGTTTTTATTATTTTTATTGTTACAGTTTTTCCATTTCTCTTGGTCGAGAAATTGTGTAATTTTTGCTGTTTGTAGACTCATCAAAACTTAGAAAGTAATTGCCGAAAGAACGTTACGGGATTAATGGTTTAAAAATATTTTACAAATCTTAACTTAATTTGTTTTTCGATTACTTCATATCATTCACTTGTCGTAATTTACAGAAAATATTTGGTACCCACAATGCATTTATTAATCTAAAGCGTTTAAAACTACATTATTTCAAATCATATCTCTCACATTCCTCTCGCATCATTTCAAAATAAGCAATTTTCGAAAATTCAGAGAGTTCAACGAAAATGAGAACTGCAACATTTTTAGAGCTTTCGTTCAATTGTTGAAGAAAATAAAAAATGGAGCGATTTTTGAGAAAACGTTTTTTTCATATTCTGAATAAATTTCAAGCACAAGTTGCTCAAAAACTACTCTTTTTTCTCAAAAAGCTGTACCTGACAGTTTTAAATAACTGTTTTTAGAACAGATTTTGTCTAAGATGAAAAACGAGTTCCAAGCGAGTGCTGTCCTCGTACCTCTGCTTCGTGCGGGCGACGTCGCACGCGAGCGCGGTCGAGAGGGGGGCCGGGAGGACGGCCGGGAGGGCGGTCGAGAGGACGGTCGCGAGCAGGGGCGTGAGGACGGCCGGGAGGCGGGGGAGCTGGGCCGCGGCGGTGGCCCCTTCGACGCTGCGGCCTCCGGCGACGGGTGATCCGGCTTGCTCCGGCCAGGTGGTTTCGACCCACTGCTCGGTCTCTCGGCAATTTTCTGAGAAAGAAATCATGTCGTTTCATGTAATCATTCTTTTTGTCTAATTATATAATGACTACGCGGTACAAATAACTAGGTTGCACTTCGATGGGTGCAATATTGACTCCATAGCAGAAACGTTGTTTTTATAAATTTATTGTTTTCCTTGATAATATTTATAAGGCTCAGTTACAATAACTCTACATATGTTTGTTGACTTACTAACTAAACTAAAATTAATCTTACTGCTAGCATTGCGGTCGAGGAAACCTAATGGTCACCTCTAATCAGAGTCCATTTCGGAAAATTGTTGTAGGAATACATGGAAAGGGTACTTATTTTTTATTCTTGTGTAATAAAAGGGGTTTCTGGCTAGGATGAATCCGGTTTAATTTGGAATCTGCATTAGGTTGGAGAAAAATTGGTTGGATAGGTATAGAATGTACTTGTTTATGGATTTAATATTGAATTCTTTATGGAGCTGGGCATTAGATATGAACCATGGTGCATTGGTAATTGTCCTTAGGAACTGATTTTGGATAATTTGGATTTTTTAAGATTGTTTTTTGCTGCAATTAGCCATATTGAGCATGCGTACAGCAGGAGGGGTCTCATCAGAGACGGTAGTGTATCGATTAGGTGAACGAAATATTCGGGATTCATTTCCCATTTGCGTCAACTGTTACAGTTTGCGACAGTTCATTTTCGATAATTATATTTCGTGCAGAATAATGTATTTTAAATTAATTAGTGAGTTTTTGAATGATATTGCTCAGTGTAAGGAAGAATCGTAAACTTGTTTTATTATTTAACTTCAAAAATTATTTCAAACTAGTTACAACAAACTCTTTCAAAGTTCAATAGAAAATGCAATTTATCACAAATACTGTCACCAGAAGTTGGCAAGAAAACACGTTTGATAAGCTCAAAGCTAAAACTTTTTGAAAAGTTAGTCAGTGTTATAAGGAACAGGAAAAAGCAAGTATGGCGGCCTGTCGATGTCGGCGTTGCGCTGCAGAAATTTTTGAATGAGTCGAAAAAACTATGCTATTGGAGAAAGAAATCACAGCTAACTCTTATTGTAAATTGTTCGTTAGATGGTCACAGTGTGAAGGAGTAGTATGCCATACTGATGTGGTGTCTTAAACGGTACGCCATATTGAATTCAAAGTATTATTTTTAATGCCCTCTTGTATTATGTGCCCAAAGCTAATTTTTGGGTCTAATGGTAGAAACTTATCTTTCATTGCCGATTATGATCACGTCTCACCCGCCAAATTTTCTTAATAAAAACTATTAAACAACACTTTTATTAAAAATCGATCATCAGCCTTTTAATAACTGTCCTTAAATGCGAATAAACGTGTTTACTCAAAGCAGAGAAAAAGTGCGTTTTTTCTTAACAAATAATGATATGCAAATTACTTCTTCCAATTTATTTTAACATCATTGATATCATTTTAATTTTCATTGTCATTTACGGAACATTTACGAACAACCTAAATACGTTAACTTTCTGTAGATTCTAACCCAAATACATTTCTTTTTAAAAAGCATTTATCCTATAATATTTCAATTCAGATGTTGACATAGTAAAACATGGGTCACAAAACACCCTACTTACACTACCTTACCTATCTACGCCACTGGCGTGATACAATCAAGAAGTTGCTACGAAGAGTATTTATCATCCTGCATTACTATCAAAAAGGAAGTTAGTCATAAGTGTCAGGGCTTTCCCAGAAATATTTCCTGTTTAACTTGTGAAACTTCTTTCTTTGGACTTTCAGAGTACCTACATGCTTTTATGCCATCCTCTCAATATACCACATACATTCAAATAAATAAAAAAGTACATAAATATTAATACATTTCGTTACTATCTAATATTAGATTTACTACTTTACTCTTAGATTTACTACCTAAATTACTTCAGCAAATTCCATTTTGTTGATCTGTAAGTTTGTTTAGAAATATGATCCCGATACATATTGAACGCTAGTACTTTTCTAAAATACTTCCTATTAAATTATAAATACTCATAAATGAAAACTATAATTAAGGTTTAAAGATGGGATGCACCCGGCACACAATAGCGTTAAAAAATGCGAATGAAACAAACTGAAATAAAGTTGCATATTCTCTATTACGTATCTATTAATACACAATGTATCATGTATATGCATACAAGTATTAGGAATCCAATTAAGTAGATTATGTTAACCCTGCTATATTATTATTAGTTCTACTCTACACAAAATAATTATAAAATAATCCAATATTTTAAAGCATTGTGCACGTGTATTAGTAATTTTTCGTGTAAACATTTGCCCTTTCTGTTTTGCACTTCTGTTCTTCATTTACTCCCTTCGATCCTTCTTTCATTGTTTAATAATTTTCTTTTCTCATCTCGCCTTTTATTTCATACACTTTTTAATCTTTTATATATTCATTGGTTCCTTCTTTAACATTTTCGTTGCATTTAAGTCATATGCAATTAACGCAAGTACTTACCTTGCATATCCTAACGTAGGTGCTACCACACTAATGCGCATTGTTTAAACTACCCGTTACTCTGTAGGTTTTTGATGCGAGTTCTTTGTTATTAGATAAATTATTTAGAATGAATGGTTTAAGTTGATCCAAGCATTAATTGATCCGTAAGTCATTAGCCAATGCTTATTGTTCTCTGGGGGCAATAAATGTTAAGAGGCGTAATCATTACTGCTCCATTCGCCGCTTCAATTTCACGAGTAAACATACATCGTGCCATTGCATATATTGGCAATCAACTGGTGCCAAACAGCTATTGCTGTGTTGTAGTTGGTTTATTAGAGGACTAAAACCGAAGGAATTCAATTGAGATTTCCCAAAGTAGAGTAGGGTTAGAACACATTATCAGAACACGAAAAATAATTATCGAAAATAAAAAATTTATTCTACATAGAACAATAATATTAAATGAAAATCTGAACATTGTGCGACACTCATGTGCGTATCTGAAGGAATTACGTAAAATGCTGAGATGGCCCATTGTTATGGTTTTGAATATATAAGTAATTTCATTGTATACGTTTCCTATAATTCAGTCAAGAATGTTAATATTCAATATTTAACATTTACTATTTACTCTCATCAGTAAACGGTTCCTTCACAAGGAACATGATGAGGGATACTTGCCAAAATTTGTTGCAAATTTGCTTTTGCAAATAGTTTATATTTCACCTGAGTGAATCTTTCCAAAACGTTCGTTTCCACCTGTATTCATAATTAAACATATAATTTAGTTATTCAAGAATTTCAGAAAATGTACACTGAATACATATCTCCCCTTAAAATGTCCCATACAGCTTTCAACTTTTTTTAACGTTAAATAAATGCAATAGATTTTCTCAAGATAATCAAAATGTTATGAAAAATAGTGATTACTAGATTTGCCAATGATAAATAATTATAGGAAAAACTTATATAGTTTTCCCGCGAAAGTTCTTGGGCGTCTGAACGCCATCGTGACGTCATTTCCGCTTTCGGTAGATGGCCGCGCCCCCTCACTTGCGAGCCGTACCCTCAACCGTCCCCTGAACGGAAGGCGCCTGCAAAGAAAGTAGCCCCACTCACAAAACACTGCCTCGCCCGTCCCCTGGACAGTCTCGAAAGCAAAAACACTGCTTACGAACATATACGTTCCTTCCACCAATCCGATTCATCTATTCTATATATTTAAAAAAATAGGGTATTCTGCCATGGCTTCGTTTATAGCTTCTACTGAACCCATTGTAGTATTTTTTCCTTTAAATGAAAGAATGTGATCCCTAGATGTGTTATCAGATATGGTTTGTGTTGATTCACCAACATTTACGGTGAAAATTAATTAATTAAATCATTCTTTAATAGTACGCTTATCAGTAGTCAGTTGTTTTCTTCCAAAGGGTGGCTGTTTCAAAATAGATTATATGAAATGCTAGACGTGAGTCCACGTTGCTTCATGGTGGAGCTGCTTGATGTTTTGTTTTGATTGTTGAGATTTGTTTACAATTCGTCACGGTTTTGGTTCAGTGTATTAATTGCATTGTGGCGTTGTCAGTTTGCATGCTTTTGTGATGTATTTTATAGAGAACATTCGGACAGTAGGTTTTGCTCGGTTGTACTGAAGTAGTGAAGTTGTTCACAGGTTATGTTGAATTCCGAATCGTTGCCCACGCGTCCCAAAAGACGCAAACGTACATTAACTGGACGCAGAGAATGAGAAAGTCAGCACAGAGAATGTCAGTTTTGTCCTGATTTGTACTTCCCATGCGAGAGAAATTCTGCAAACGTGTTTCCTCTGTGTTGCTTAAATGGGAAAATAAGTTTACCTTCGAGCAATATGCCAGAACTAATCAAATTTGTTTATAGAAGATGACACACCAAGAAACTTTAGAAATAATATCCGTCAGTGTAATAGTGCTTTCTTTTGTGTAATTTCGTGTATTATTGGAATATGTGGGACATTTTGCATTGCCACCTGGTCATGGACCATACGTGTTCAAAAGTTTGGGAACTACACATCACAGAATATATTCGTTATAACCTGAAGATCCAAACAATGCAACATATTGTGAACATTAGTCTGGGCACAGTATTTTACATTTATCTCAGATTTCATTTTGGGAGTTTTAAGAGACACTGTCGCCTTCAGCAGCTCTTCGACTTCGTAAAGTCGTCGTTATGTCGGTACTCAAATACTTTTTACTTAAGCCTCCAGTTAAACTATATATGGCCATCGGCAATCTCAAGTTTTTGCTTCAGCAGTGCATTTGTGCACTTTCGATTTAGTCAGTATTGCATATAGTGTCAATCGGTACGTGGTGTGTGACATTCGCCATCCAGCCTGCAGGCACTGTCATTGTGCAGTACTGCGTTCTCTTTTCGGTTCTGCATAAACGCCCTGCAATTGCTGTACCCTGTGGAAAGCTTCCATTGCGACATCGACTCGACTGTGCAACGCAGAGGTCTACACGTCACATCCAACGGCATCTAAAAAAGTATACGCTCTGGTCCTTCATGATTTTTGACTAGTGAATTACATGCCAGGACACTGATCAATCGAAATTCGCCAGTATAAAAGACCCATTATTTAAAACACTCTTCATCTATATTAATTTTCATATTCCTGTTACATTTCATACGCCTCAAGGCATTTGTATAAATATTAATCATTCAGAGTCATAATCAATTTTCGTTTGTAGCTTTTGTGTAATTGTTTTACTAAATAAATATTATGTACAATGTTATTAACTACAAATGTAAATAAATGAAAGATATTATAATATTTTTACTTTAAAATATGATTAGTAGAAAAAAGTTAAAACAGAAAACAGATTCCAAATAAAACTATTATGTCTTCAAATGCGCTTTTAAATATCACAAATTTGTAATTACGTTTCCATTCTTGAAATCGGCAAGGGTAAACCTAGATAAATTAAGGTTAAAACTTATCAATATTTGCATTGTTTAATCTTCTATGTATGGAAATATTTGCGATAAAAAGATGTATTAGATCGACGAAAAGTGCTATCCTCTTCCAAATGAAGTTGTGTTTTAATGTTGACATGATATAATAGGAATAGTAGCAAATAGCAAAAGTGACAACTATTGCGATGAACATATTTAAAGTGAACCCACGCTTTGTGGCCCACGAAGTTAAATTTAACAGATGGCACGCTTGTTAAAGCTGTGACATACGTAAAGCCATCCTCTCCATCCAAATCCGGATACGGGATATCAAAAGGTATCGCGCTAGATTTTACGACCTCTCATCTGCTTTGTCCTCGACAAGCGCTACTAAGACGGTTAGTTAAGTTAGTTAGTTAATGCCTTATTTTTTGGGGCGAGACTCGGGCCATTCAGGCCCGCTCTTCCGTCTAACCACGCAAATTTCGATTTCACCACCTAGCGGAGAAAGGAGGTATTATCTTGGGCGACGAAACTGGCGGATCTCAATTTTGCTCAGAGGCTTCTTTTAGGCTTGAGGATCTTTAACATGCAGTAAATCTACTACATGGGACAGTCGGCTTTATTTCTCATCCAAAGGAAGGCGTACGAGGGACTTTTTTGCCCTTAAAAATCACGGCTTCGATGGGGTTTGAACCCGCAAACTCGGGTACAACAGTCCGGTATGCTGACCGTTATACAACCGAATCCACCGAGTTAAAAAATATTATTCGCCCACAAAACGGTAAGGCAAATTCTCAGGGGTAAATACCGCTGCTTTTCAATCCTAATTATTGATTTTCACTTATTTTATTGGCTCATTTTTTTTTCAATGTTTATGATTTATATTTCCGTATTCAATTTTACGAGGAGCATAATTTAAATGTTATTTACAAAAAGCAACTACTTTACATCCACGCGACCTTCGCGTCATTAATAAGTAGTATTAACCCGGCAATGCACGTAGGTGGTCTGAGAGACCACGGACGCCTTTACTCTAATATTGTGATTGCAATTTGGCCGCCCGTGACCACTGCTTCCTTCCTTTCTTTCCACAGATATTAGTCATACTTCTTTTGAGAAAGTGAGTATTGTTATTGTTTCTAGCGGTGAGTCGTTGTATGGGTTTCAGTATAAAATTTAAGTGTCAAATATGCAAAAAGTTTATTTGTTTGGAGCATTCACAAACAGTTTGCACATCATGCAATGAAGGAAACGTGTTAGATATATCGGTTGGCAGCAACTATCTGATGTAACGTAGGCAAATCTTGTCTCCACCCCACCGAAAATGGTACATGAAGAGACATTGCGCGCAGTACCTGTCGCGGCGTGCTGGGCCTGGAGGGCGGTTTCGTGAGGCACATGGCCGGGGGGCGGGCCTCACCAAGGGCAAGTTGCCCGGCGGGAGATTGGGCCTGCTCTTGTGGGCGGCCATGGTCGGCCCTGGTCCAGAGCCCGGAGGGGGCGTGCCGGCCATGGCCAGCAGCGAGGCCGGGGGCTTGAGGCAGCCCACGGGCCCGGGGCCTTGGCCGCCGGGGACGCGCCTGAGACGCTGCAGCGCGCCTCCTCGCCGCCCCCGCCCCCCGGCGGACGCTGCTTTGGAGGCGACTCCTCCTCCTCCGCCGCCGCCGCCACCGCCTCCGACAGCTGCGGCCGGTCACGTTTGCATCTACACGTCGTGGACGCGGCCGTCGGTTAAAGTATTTGTGTGATCACAATTCAGCATTGTCATGAGACTAACTTCTGGCGTGCCACATGGCTTGATTTTGTGTGCAAATATAGTGCTCTTCCGACAGCTGCGACCGGTCACGATTGCATCTACACGTCGTTGACGCGGCCGTCGGTTAAAGTATTTGTGCGATCACAATTCAGCATTGCCCTGAAACTAACATCTGGCGTGCCACATGGCTTGATTCTGGGTGCAAATGTAGTGTGAAAAATTGGTTTCAACCTCACATTAAATCAATTACAATACGCATGTTATTCGCTTTGAATGGTACTCTTATTGTAAAATTGATATCGACTTCGATTAATGTTTAAACTTTTTGGTGGCATATCCCTTTTTCTAAAACTATAAAAATTATTCTTCTCCTTCACAAAAATTTACTTATCCTTAAAAATACCAGCGCCGCCGCCTCCGACTGCTGCGGACGGTCACGATTGAAATTATATATTGTTGGCGCAACCTTCGGATAGTATTTGTGCGATCACAATTCAGCATTGCCCTGAAACTAACGTTTGGCGTCCCACATGGCTTGATTCTGTGTGCAAATATAGTGAGAAAAATATGTTTGAAGCTTATATTAATTCAACTACAATAGTGTGTTATTTGCTTTAAGGTTATTTGCTTAAAATTGTAAAATTGTGTTCGAATTTAATTAGTGTTTACTAATATTTTTAGTGGCATATCCTTTTTTCTAAAAAAAATTTTCCCCCAAAAAAACCTTTAAAAATACATTTTTTTTATTGTAAATATTTTAAATATAAACAATTAGTTGTATTTATATATTAATAACAATAATTCAAAAATTAAAATTGATACCCTATAATCATCTTGATCTGGTTTTACAACTGAGAACCGCACTTATGTGCGATTCAAACCCTCCATCTTTAAGAAATGCGTATCTGCGTAATTGGGTCACGAGTATCTGATAATCTCGGTCAGGAAATGAAGCAAAATTGTCTTAACATACCCAAAAACAAATAATCGATGATTCAAATCCGCGTCCCTTTGTCCCGATGTCTCAGCTAAAGCACGGCCGCTGTAATTGTATTGGATACTCAGGGTGGCATCTTTTAGATAGTTTATAATTCTCCTTACGTGTTGGAACAGGTACGTGCGGTAAAGTTGTACACATCACTCAATGAAATCGTTGGTGTGAAACTGCAGTGTTAAAACCAGAAGTCTTAGGTTTCCACTATCATTGGCAAATGGTTTTTTATCTTAGCTATCTATGTAGCTACGTCGAATTCAACTAGTGTCTGGAGAAGAATTGCAGCAACCGTCTGCTCAGATCGCTCTGGGCAGATATACTTGCTGGTGGATGTCATCCGCGTGTCAATATGTAGGCCTCAATTAATTTCTGATGTTCCGTCGGGTAGAAGCGATGTCACCTCTCGAGATATAATACGAGCGACACTTATGAGCCTAATTAATAATTTGGTTGAATTCTTGTCTGTCCGGGATTAGCTGCGTCATGTTCGATGGAGCTGACGTTTCGGCCATCTTGCTGTGGCCTTCTTCAGAGCTATATTGCTGAATAGCAACAGTATAGCTCTGAAGAAGGCCACAGCAAGATGGCCGAAACGTCAGCTCCATCGACCATGACGCGGCTAATCCCGGACAGTCAAGAATTCAACGACTCCGGCCTTGGAAGCCTACGACTCTACAATAATTTGGTTGACGCGCCCGCAAGCACAAATCAATCTATCAATCACTTTAAAAAATGCAAGCTTTTTCCGTCCGACATCATGAGCTTTACAAATTGATCGATATATTATACTTAAAATCCTTAATTTCTACAAACAAACAAAATGTCTCAACCCGCCAATTCTTGATCATCTACCTAATTAAATTTGAAAATAATATACTCACACGAATGTAGTGAGAATTTTCGTTTTCCATCAACCCTCTTTTTTCTTCGTTTTAACTCCTGGTGCACTTGTGAATTGCTATTTTCCATAATTGCAAATGTATTTTTGCTGAATGAACTCGTGTTTATGGTGTACGAGAATTAAATTTTTGAAATTGGTCAGAAAGAAGAGCATACTCTATGGACTAAGCCAGCAATAAAGCATGTTTTCTTTCTATTATTCTCTTTCATTACTTACTTACTTAATTAATTAAATTACTTATTCATTTTCAATTCATATATTTGTTTGTCCGTCTGTTGATTTGTCTGTCTGTCTGTTGGTTTTTCTGTCTGTTGGTTTTTCTGTCTGTTGGTTTGTCTGTCTGTTGGTTTGTCTGTCTGTTGGTTTGTCTGTCTGTTGGTTTGTCTGTTGGTTTGTCTGTCTGTTGGTTTGTGTTTATTTATTTTCATATTTATTTACTTATTTGTTGTACCTTGTGTAGACGCCTCGCATCGGAGCCTGAGCGCGAGCGCTGGCGCGGGGGGTGGGAGCCGCGGGTGGGGAGGGGGAGAGGGAGGAGGTGGGGCTTCGGCTGCGGCTGCGGCCGCCTCGCCGCGCCACCGCCGCCTCCTCCGCCGCCGCCGCCGCCCGCGCGCTGCGCCGGCTGCGCTCCGACTGCTGCGAGGAGCTGTCCTCCTCCAGGATGGCGTTGAGGTGGCTGTCCATCTTCAGCGCCTTCCGCGCCCCGCCCCCGCGCCGCCGGTCCTTGCTCTTGGTCAGGTGCACCTTGCGGCGCCCCAGGCGCGATTCACGCCTGCGCAAATCACATGGTTTGGTTTAGGTTTTTCGTGTTTCCGGGCGCGTCAACTGCTTTGGTCATTATTCCCGTTAGTGTAGTGCATGTTTGTTTCTCGGGAGATAGCGGTGGTCTTCCCCAGCTGGATGGGCACCGTCGGCTAGTGGGGTTTCTCCCTAACCAGGACTCTCCCACCCGCAGGGCACCGCCCCAGCCGGGAAGCTCTAGGCTCCAGACCGGTCTTCCGGAATATGTGGTAGTGTAGAGCAGAAGGGTACTGCTCCGGTATTCGCCTGGTGTTGATTGGAGAAACCACGGAAAACTATCGATCAGAGCCGCTAGAATTCTCCTCCAAGCAGCGACTGAATTCGACCTAGCTGAAAAGCTAGAGTCGAAAATCCTGCCGCCTTCTGGACTCGAACCTAGGCCCTCCCGGTCAGAGGCGCTGCAGTGACATCAGTTGATGCACTGAGCTACCGCTCCCGGTGCCAGGACCAAAGATTTTATACAGAGTATCTTCCCCAGCGTGAAATCACCCAACATGGAACAATGTCTAAGCTCCCAACTGGTTTCCCAACATGTGTGATAATGTAATGCGTACATGTACGAGGAGAGGATTGGACCAGAATGATGAAGGATAGAATGCACGCTACCCTCCCACCATTTTCTAGAATACTGTTCCTACGTTCACCTGGTATTGAAGGAAAAACCACGGAAAGATAATGATAAGAGCAGGGACACCCAAAAATTCTTGCTCCATCAGTGACTGACTACGACCTACCTGTAATGCGAATCTTAAAAATCCGCCACCGCCGGAACTCGAACCCTAGAACCCTCAAAACAGAGACGCTGTAGAGCCAGCTGTAATGGTTGCTCAGAGCTGCCTCTGCTATGTACGTGCGTGCGAATATACTCGCGCAGCATCTTGGGGTCGTTGAGCTTCTTGACGGCCTCCAGCTCGAGCGCCTCCCGGGTGACCTGCAGATCCTCGACGGTGGACTCGGGCTCTTGCCTAGATATCTAGCTGGGGATGAAAGCCCTCCACCGTCCGGACTCAGCCTTTAGTACCTCCCAGACTAAGACCATACACAGACACAAGCACTAGTTGCTCAGAGCAATCTCCATTGCGTATGTACCTGCGAATGTACTCGCGTAGTCGTTGAGCTTCTTGACGGCCTCCAGCTCGAGCGCCTCCCGGGTGACCTGCAGATCCTCGACGGTGGACTCGGGCTCTTGCCTAGATATCTAGCTGGGGTCGAAAGCCCTGAACCGTCCGGACTCAACCTTTAGTACCTCCGGGTCTGAGACCATACACAGACAGACACAGTACTAGCTCAGAGCTACCTCTACTGCGTATGTACCTGCGAATTACTCCGCAGCATCTTGGGGTCGTTGAGCTTCTTGACGGCCTCCAGCTCGAGCGCCTCTCGGATGACCTGCAGCTCCTCGTCGGTGGGCTCGGGGTCGGGCTCGGGCTCGGGCTCCGGCACCACGTCGAAGGTGAAGACGCCGCGCGTGCGCAACCGCCGCAGGGCTACCAACCGCCGCGCCTCGCGCGTGCGCGCGTCGTCCCCCGCGGGGCACCGCGGCGTCCAGCCGATCCGCCTCCAGGGCGTCCATCAGCGCCACGGCGCGCGCGCGCCGGTCCGCACGTAGCGCGCCACGTTGTACATGACGCTCACCGCGAACAGGTACTTGCAGCACGCGTACACCTGGCACGCACGCGAAAACACTTACCGTTGTCATAATGGACTGCTTAGTCGCTAAAATATAGTGATGTTGGGTGAATGTGCGATTTGGCGTGGAATGACTACGATATATGTTGTGGAACCGTCCGACACCTTGAGGGAAGAAAAATATACGTGTCACCTATTTTCAACCCGAGACAATAAATTTCAAGTCGCAAAAAAACTGATGTTTCGTGAGTGTGCGAGTTGGCGTGGAATGACTACGATATATGTTGTGGAACCGTGCAACACCTTGGTGGAAGAACAAATTACGTGTCTCCTGTTTTCAACCCAAGACAAAAAATTTCAAGTCGCCAAAATATAGTGATTTGGTGAGTATGCGATTTAGCGCGGAATACCTCAGATGTTTTATGACGGCGTCCGCCACCTTGATGGAAGAAAAAATTACGTGTCACCTATTTTCAACCCGAGACAATAAATTTCAAGTCACAAACAAAGACTGATGGTTCGTGAGTGTACGATTCGGTGTGGAATGACTCCGATATGTGTTGCAGTGTCGTCCGACACCTTGATGGAAAATAAAATACCTATTTTCAACCCAAGACCTCATAAAAATGTTTCAAAAATACTCATGTTTGGTGAGTATGCAATTCGGCGTGGAATGATTACGATATATGTTGTGGAACCGTCCGACACCTTGATAGAAGAAAAAAAATACGTGTCACCTATTTTCAACCCAAGACAAAAAAATTTCAAGTCGCTAAAATATAGTGATGTTGGGGAAGTATGCGATTTGGCGTGGAATGACTGTGATATTGGCGTGGTGGCGTGCGACACCTTGATGGCGTGCTCCGGGATGTTGGGGAAGTCGAACTCGGCCAGCACGGGGTTGACCACCCATCGCTCGCCGCCGCTGGTGAAGAGCCAGAAGAAGGCGGCGAAGGTGGCGGCGAGCGCCGTCGCCAGCGCGCCCACCAGCACGGCCGCGCGCCGGCGCCGCGAGAGCTCGTGCAGGCGCTCGTTCAGCACGTACAGCTGCCACTGGACGTCCACCTGCGCGCGCACGCCACGCCCACAAACCCCTTTACACTGGGTTCTTATTTATAGATCGTGTAGAACATGTTTCACCATTGAGAGTTTGAAATTGACGTGACATTTACATGATATGAAAGTCACGCCCATTGTGCCTTTACTTCCTTTACACTTCGTCTGCGGGACCTCTGACCGGGAGGTCCTAGGGTCGAGCATTTTTGACACTAGCTTTTCAGCTAGGTCGAATTCAGTCGCTGTCTGGAGGAGAATGCTACTGAAAAAGCCCTTAAGATGTAAATATTAATTGATTCATAAACATTTAAGAAGGCAGAAACAGCTTATTCTTTTAATTTGATAGTGCTAATGAGCAATGATTGTATTACAGCTTTTATAGTCTTCAGTTCGGATTTGTAACTGATCTGAATTGCAATCGGATTTTTCTGGCTACATAGGCAGTGAATCACTTGCCTCGTTGCGGGTGAATTGGAGAGAAAACTGCAGAATTCTTAAGCGTTCTGCGAGGCGAATTGAATCTATGATTCGAGGTTACTTTTGTACTGTTGACATCAGCGGGGATTCAAGAAGACAGGTATCTCATCAATAGCAAGACTGAGATTATTTTTTTTAGTCAGTGAAGAAACTATATCAGGTCCGTTTTTCGAAAGCCATGAGATGTTTGCAATATACTGCGTCTAGTTTTTAAAGCATTTCCAGTAACAAAAATGTTAGTGGTGCAGTCATTTACAGGAATTTGCATTTTACCTGGTTTTCATCTTTCATATGTTGTTTGTATTTGTGTGTTTTGAATTTTCTTGAATAAGCAATCTTTGATTGCTGGTCAAAATGCAACACAATCCAGTGTTTCAGTTAAGTTAACCTACTGATTGTTAGACGATCAGTACCAAGTGTTTTGTTGAATTATATTTTATCATTTATTCTTTCAGTTTCTTTCCTGCTTATAATTTAGTTACTTAGAATAGATATAATTTATTCAATGTTAGTGACTTTGTATTGGTGTTGAAACCCTTCTATTTAAAATTGTTTCTTACTTAAATTTACATTTAATGAAGAGTCTTTAAAGACCACCTAAAGGTTGAGTTTACCAACTTACATAAAATTAATAAATTGTTAATTTATTGTCATTAATAAGAAGAAAACTTCAACAATAAAATTTCTTGCTTGCAAGAAGTAAACTTACATCAGTTCTCGCCATTCTTTAGGGTGCATTCCTCAACAAACTCTTTAAATGAAATAATCCATCTCCTGGAAGATTAAAAGGTATTTCATTTTAGCGTCAGTGTGCAACCTCTTAATTTGAGGTCCAATGGAAACAATCTATTGAAACAAGCAAATAAACGCAAGCAGTGCAATCGTTGGAGTGAGACCACATTCTGCATTCTATAGTGTATGCACACGCCTGTTTCTATCGTTTATGCACCTCGTCTGCTTGATTACTTCAATCGCAAAGGTGTAGCGTTGTAATGAGATCAGCGAATAATCGTTTTCCAGCTCAACAGCTATACACAAATGCGCCGTCGACGCTCTCACAGAATATGTGATGCTGTTGTGCTTGCAAATATTTCGATGGATTAATGACCATTAACTTGTCGTAATTCTTACAAGAAATATTGTTTCCAGGTGATACTAGAGTCTTGTACAGGGAACATAGAACGTTCATGAATATTGTAATACGCATTACCAACACGTATATAAAGCATAACAAATTTAAGTACATGGAACAAACTCTATTAAAACAATAGCAACCGGAGACTTCTCGTTAGCATTTAAAGAACGTAAATAACTTTAAAAAAAACTTGAAAAACGGAAAGAATTGCTTTCAAAAACCACGTTATCATTATATCAACTGTTGTTCAAAGATTACTTGGAGTCCTTAAACCACTTATCACTCCGCGTATCTGATGACCATGGCCAATTGAGATACGTCTGAATTATTGTAATGTGAACAATGATCAATTTAGTATTACTTGAAAGAGTATAAAACCTGCGGAGTTGAGATAGACACAATCGATTTAGACTTACACATTTGAAAGAGATCAACCCTCAAAGAGAAGAATCAAAGAGAAAAAGTTTAGAAATAGGCAGGCAAGCTATGCTTTTAAAAATGTAAAATAGACATTTAAAAGTTTGAAATAGACATTTGAAAAGGCACCATATATTTTCTTATCCTTATTTACGTTCTTGTGTAGAAAGTTTCTGAAATAAACAATATAGTTACGTTTATAGAATGTTTACTTTCATCATTGCTCTAACAAATCCTTGTAGATATCTTTTCTTTCATTCTTGGGCAATTCGGACAAAAAAGGCTGAATTGCTCTAGTTAATTTTTTTTTATTAAATGCAAACTGATATTCTATTCTGCATGTTATGATCTTTTTTCTGAGATGCAATTTAAAAAGAAAAATTGTACGATTTGTTTTCATGCACAACACGAAGGTAACTAGTGGAGCTACAACAGCACATACTTTCTCGCATTATATATAAAAATCTATTTGAAAATTTGCAATTTTCAAAACCAGATAGTTCTATGAAAACGAGACCTGTGCCATTATTTTCAGCATCTCTTATTCTTATTATAATTGAAGCCAAGATTTTTTTAACATGCAATTTCGCACAAAACTCTTTTTTTAATGTACATGATCTTTTTTAAAAATTCTGAGTTTTTGAGACCATATTTAATTTAAGATAATAATGTCTGTATTCATTACTGTACTTTTGCAAAGTTAACTTTTGTAAATTTTCCAAAATACAGTGTTCTCGAAAAATGCAACCAGCACCAATTTATGTATCGCCCTTTAACACATACAAGGGGAGAGTGTCGCTCCAGCCGTTAGCGAGTAAAGACCTCCTGTAGTGCGATAAGCGGCAGCGAGTTCGGAGAGCGCCGTTGAAGGCCGCACAGTGCCGAGTGTTGTGTTGCGTCGACTTTCGTGTTAATGATCAACTGAATCAAATCCAGTCAGTGAGTAAAACGTATTTAAATCTTAGTAGGTGTACACAGTACACCCAACGTCCATCATAAGATGACTTCTGATCAAGTAGTCATCCCAAACAGTGAATCCCATCAATCAAGTCAAGTTAGTAATGAAAATCAAGATTATGCCAACCGATATTTAACTGCTACTCAGAAAGGTATGTTTCCCACAAAAGAACACGCGATTGTGATTGACTCAGTAGACGGTATATCAGTTAAAACGTATATACAGGAACTTGCAAAAATTATCAATCCTCAGACCATACGGTTCGTCTCAAGGATTTCAAAAACCCGTATATGTGTCTACCTGGATTCTAAGGAATCTGTGAAAAATCTAGTTGACAATAAATCAACTCTTTCAATTAATAACTCAACGTTATCCATTAGACTGCTAATTACGCAGAATATAAGACTCATTCTCTCTAATGTATGTCCTATTATCCCACACGAAACTCAAAATACGAATCGGCTCTACAATGACCTTCCTGAGAGCCGGCATGTACGAACCAGGGTTTTGTCACATTTTGAGTTTTGAGTTGCCACATTTTGAGACAAATATATATTCATCCAGATGATATCGACAGAGTACCAGAAACCATGAAAATTAACTATGATGACACATTTTTCTGGATACATCCATAATCAGATTCTATATCATGTTTTCTATGCTAGGATCACGGTCATTTTGCTAACAACTGCCCAATGAATGAACAAAAAGATAACCCCTCTGGGTACTGTGAAGTTAATCCTAATGAAAAAAATGAGCTGTCCCCCTCCTCTTTCCCAACTCTTAAACCCTCTTCCTCTGCTCGTTCTCATATTGACAACCGACCTACAAAAAATGCCAAACGTCCCTTATCTAGACTATCTTCTAAATCTGAGACATCAGAAACGTTACATTCAGTTGCAGGTGAAGGAAACCTAACTTTTCTTAGAGAAAGTGTCTCAGATACTAACAACATACAACTGATTATACCAGAGATAATGGATTATAAAGCCCACCAATCTAAAAATCCTACAGTAATTCAATCAAACCCAAAAAACAATAAAAAGTCAAAACATGAAATTTATCTTGCAGAGGAATCCGAGAGACTAGAAAATCAACTTGCCCCACTCAAATGAACATTATCTGAACCAAGCAACAAATATAATTTAAATTGGTTACAACTAAAAAGTCTTTTTGAAAAAACAAAAAATTGCATAAATGTTGGGGAAGCTGTTCTGGAATTCACTCCAGATATCAAACTATTACTACAAATGTTAGAAGATACTTACCCCCTCCTTACGGATAAAAGCATAAAAAGATGTTTCACAAATTTAAAAAAGAAATTAAAAAGAATTGACATAAGCAGAGAACTGGCAAACTTAAGTGAAATCAGTGATGAAGATTCAAACTAACACTCTCTCCAAATTTTGCTCTTGAAATTGTATATACAATTCTCTAATGGAATATAAAAGGCTTTAATCCACAAAAAGACAATTTGCTACTACTAATTAACAAGTACAACCCCGATATGATGTGCTTACAATAAACAAATAATAAAATCAACCAAAAGCCACCATTAAAAAATTACAAGTTGTGTTTAAAAACAGAACAGATGCAAACATAGCTGATGGTGGGGTAGCCATCTACACATCATCTCATAAAGTAGATGAAATTCACCTAAATTCTACCCTTGAATGCTGTGATGTCACAATGAACCTCATAAATAAGCTCATAACTATATGTAATGTTTATCTCCCCCTCAGCCATTCCTTTACTGTTAGTGAACTAACCCACTTAATAAATCAACTGCCGGTGCTATTTATTCTATTAAGTGACTTTAACAGTCACAGTTTTATGTGGGAATGTCACAAAGAAGATGCAAGAGGAAAGATACTAGAACAATAATCTCAAATAATCTACAATAATCTCTCCATTTCATGATTATTTGACAACTGACTGCGACGAAACGCGACAGACAATATTAACGGAGGATTACTCCAAAAAAGCGCTGTTAGTAATGGAGGATTACTCCGAAAAGCGCAAAGCGCTCAACGCCCGCCCCAAGGGGCTTGGAGAAGCGTTGCGTCAAAGGAGACGAAACAAAATTTTAAAAAAATATTGGATCATAGTAATATTAATATACTCAATTCACCAACCCACCTGAATAATACTTATAAAACATTCAGTACCATTGATCTAACCATCTGTTATACATCAACTGCTCATCTTTGGGACTGGAAAACCTCTGATGAATTATTCGGTAGTGATTATTTTCCTATTATAATCACCAAACAAGGATGTAATTCATTAAATGAAACAAAGTATTCTCCCAAATGGAAACTTTCTGAAGCTGAGACTAACAAATTCAAATTAATTATCTCAACTAAAATCAATGCAATGAAACAACTACACAAGAACAATACTCTCACAACTAAGAAGATTGAGGACCTAACTGAACTCATACTTCAAACTGCAGAAACAACAATTCCTAAATCTTCAAACAAAACTCGGAAGCGGCGACTTCCATGGTGTAATCAGGAATGCCAAAATGTCAGAAGAATTCACAAACAAGCCTTTATCAGATACAAGAGACACCCAACAACCGAAAATCAAATAGAATGCAAAAGAACGAGAGCCTTAGCAAGGGGAGCTTACAAAGTAAACAAAAGAAAATCATGGGAAACCTTTATCTCATTTATAAACAATTCTACAACTATCCGACAACGGAAAAAAATGAAAGCAATAAATGGAATATACAAACCTTCCATTCATAGTAAACTGTTAACAGTGAATAATAGAGTAGTCACAGCCCCCAAAGAAATTGCAAACATGTTGGCTCAGACCTTTACTAATAACGCCACCGACAAAAATTTCAGTGATGAATTTCAATCCCACAAATTAAATTCTGGTGTCACAATACATAAAATACTCCAACTAAATACCTCTTGCCATCCAACACTGAACTTATCTCTCCAAGTTCAAGAATGTATTTCTGTCCTCTCCAATCTGAAAAAATCCAGCCCAGGCCCAGATGACATTTTATATATTTTTTTGAAAGAATTACCAATCAATGCCATAGAATATATTACTACTCTATTCAACGAACTCTTAATTTCTGGGTCATTTTCTAACAAGTGGAAAGAAGCAATAGTCATACCAATTCCTAAACCAAATAAAGACATAACCAATCCTATCAACTACAGACCAATCTCATTAACTTCCACTCTTTGTAAACTAATGGAAAAGGTAATCAACAGAAGATTAATATGACACTTTGAACACAATGACTTAATATCACCCTACCAAAGTGGATTCAGAAGAACTAGATTAACAATTGACCATCTCATCAACATCCACAGCAACATATGCGACGCATGCATAACAAACCAACACCTAGCACTAATCTGCCTCGACGTAGAAAAAGCCTACGACATGGTGTGGAAAGACAGAACCCTACAACTACTGTATGAAAAGGGAATAGACGTACATATTCTAATCTTTATTGCCAACTTTCTTCGTGAAAGATTTCTCCAAGTAAAATTCAATAACATCCTTTCCGACAAACTCAAACTATGTAATGCTTTACCCCAAGACTCCATCCTTAGTGTTACCTTGTTCCTTATTGCCATAAACAATATAACCGAACTTATTCAGAAACCAGTAAAAATATATATGTTCGCTAAAGATATCACCATATTAGTTAGTGGAAAAAAACCTAAAACTATGAAACAACAATTACAAAGCTTCCTTGACTCAATACAAAATTGGTCTAACAAAGTTGGTTTCAAATTCTCACAAACGAAGACAAAATGCATCATCTTTGGGAAGAACAAGAACACCAACGTTCAACTAAAACTCAATATTAATTCTCAAGCAATTAATTGTGAAAAGGAAATCAAGATTCTTGGCATGATTTTTTATAACAATCTCACCTGGTAACCACACATCAATGCACTAAAAAGTGAATGCCGCCTCAGAATGAATATCATCAAATATATTTCCTCAACTTCATGGGGTGCAGATAAAAATATTATTTTGTCCTCTTATAGAACCCTCATCCGTCCCTAAATAGATTATGGATCAATTATTTATCAATCAGCAAAAAACTATGTACTAAACAGACTAAACTCAATCCATATTAATGGTCTGCGAATGGCAATTGGAGCCTACAGGACCAGCCCGGTCTCAAGTATCCATGCCGAAGCTGAAGAAGAGCCCCTTTACATTAGAAGACGAAAAACAACTTTCTCCAAAATCTCGTGCTTCTCCTGTTACCCAGTACATACGAATGTCTTCTCCTCAAGATTTGCTGTACAATACCAAACAAAAATCAATTCCCCTAAACCAGTATATCAAATATTAAAACAATACCTCGATGAAATCGACCTCACGTTTCCCCTGGTAAATTCTGATACTAATATAAAAAGACTTCCATGGCTTCCTTCCAAAATTGCTATTAATACAAGTCTTAAATAATTCAAGAAATCTGACACATGTCCACAATTATATCTAGTTCTCTTCAGAGAATTGTCATCTAAATACAGCCAATACACCAGCATATTTACTGATGGTTCCCGAACCACTAACGGCTCTGGATGTGCTCTATTAATTGATGGCCAAACAAAATATTACAAGCTTAGTGATCTATGTTCTGTATATTATTGTGAGGGTTATGCCATTTACAGAGCTCTAAAGTACATCAAAGGAATGTAAAATTCAAAATTTGTAATCTACACTGATTCAAGAAGTGTACTAGAAAGCTTTAATAGCACCTCTACACTTGACCCAATAATCAAAAAAACTATTAATCTATATAATGAACTGTTAAACATTAACAAAGAAATAGTGCTTATCTGGATTCCCTCACATATCGGTATTACTGGCAACGCATCAGTTGACAGGGCAGCTAAACTAGCTACCTCCTTACCCCTTACTATCAACAATGTTTCCCATAATGATATAAAAAAAGAACTTCACAAAACCAAGATATTGTGGGATACCGAATGGAAACGCTCACCACCTGGTAAATTACACATGATCAGGAAATAAATTCTTAAAGAGCATGCTCCCTTCCTCAAAAAAAGAAGTGATCAAGTGCTACTAACGCGTTTGAGAATTGGCCATGCAGCTCTGACCCACAAACAACTAATTACAAAGGAATCTCCAAATCCCTGTGAGACATGTAATCTACCTATCACTATCACATATATTAATGCATTGCCCAAATCTTAATAAATTAAGGAAAAAATATAATCTTCCAAACAATATACAATCACTTTTGAATGATAAAAGTAATGTATATAAAGTGATCCATTTCCTTGTGGAGCTCAACCTCCACAAAAATCTGTAAACCAATACAAGTGTCCTTGTATGTTCAAAGACTCAATTACTTTTATAACAATACAAGAATATGTATATAATGACTTCCTCCAGGTCAAGTGTCTGAACTATCCCCAATAATGTATAATATTATGTTAAATAACCTACTGTATTTGTCATATTGTAACTTATTGAAACATACGTACTTTGTAAAGACTTAACATACAGAAATACTTTGTAAATGTATGTGAATCTGTATTACAACTTTGTGGTCGCTCAAGACCTAGTTGTTTATGCGACCTTTATAAATAAATTATATATTAAAGTACATACAAGGGGAAATTTTTAAGAAAAAATTGGAGCCATTTTGGAGTCTAAAAGTGATAAAAAATTCGGAGTTAATATATGACGTGTTATACCAAATACTCGCCCTGTGGTGGCCGTAAAACGAAACATACATTTATCGACAGTTGTTAAATTTCTCTATAATTTACAGAATAAAAACGAAAAAAGGTATATTTTTGAAACATTTTGATTAAGGACAATTGCATTTTGGTAAATAAATACGAGAGTAAACAACATTTAGGAATTTAAAAAAAGACATTTATTAATGAAATAGACATCTTTTGACACTACAAAGTTCGCATATAATACTACTAATGCATAAAAATGCAAAAGTAAACTGAAATATTGCGTTTTTCATTGAAGAAAAAATAGACAAGTAGGCAAAAATATGCATCTTAAAAGATATTTCCGACCAAAGCTTCTTCGGTCATATTGCACGCATCTTCAGTCCAATTATATGGTCGCTAGGGCCCAGTTGAGACAAAACGGTCATATACATCACACCATTTCCTACTGCAAAAACTGTATTTATACCAGTCAGAAGCTTACAGCTTGTCTAACAGAAGGAGGCATTTTGTTAAGGAATTCTCCCGCAATTTGGCATCATGATCTGCGTTGGATCTCATCATTCATCAGGGAAGGAACATCACCACAAAGCAAAATATAGACATACACTACACTAACGGCACTAACACTAGATTACAAGGTGACCTGTACCAAGCATTATTACGAAGGTGTAGTCTTACAGACTACTTAGTGTAAAAATAAAGAAAAAACTCATTTTTATAATGAAAATAACTAAATATAACTATAATTATAACTAAATCTAATAGAGTGAATCTGTATGATATGCAGTTACAGAATTTTAAGAGATTTTATAGATACACCTAAATGACTTGAATCTCACAGCAGACACTATGCTGTTTGCTCATGGCTTTTGAGAAGCGCTGGCAGAAGTACCTCGTCAAACGACCTTTGTTGTAATCGCTATCGTCCCATTATGATTGCTAAATGTTAACAACAAAATTTACATGCTACAAAACATAGTTTGCATTCATTATTCACAATATTAGCCAATATAGCGCCAAAAATATCACTGATGTAACTACAAAAGCGTAGTTTACTGAACGGATCATGTTATAGTGGCGGATTCCGGAAATAGGCACGCGCACACTGTTACGTGTAATTCATTGGCTCGTCACGATGAAGGTACCTAGAGTTTCAGAAACGGGGAATAATAGGAAGGGGAGCTTGTGGTACTAGTTGTGTCGTCCGGTAGACGACGCCTTTATAATTTGCAGCTAAAACCCCTAGCAGTGAACATGTCGGGAAGCAATCGGTCAACAATATTTCTAATGTAGTATGACTAAATGTGAATGACTGGGTGAGAATCACTGGATGTGATTTAAAAAAATGTCATCTGCATAGAGGGCCATTTCGGCGGAGGGGTGGCTTGGGATATCGAGGGTAAATATGATAAAGATCTTGGGGATAGGGAAGAGCCTTGAGGAACACCTGCAAGGATTCTAAATATTTGGGATAGTGAATGTTTTACTTTGACGCAAAGTATCTATTGTGCAGAATGTCTTTGATGATGTTGAATAGGTTGTTGGGGTTCAAAAGAGGCGTAGTTTATATAGAACGCCTTCATGCCGTGAATTGCTTCATTTCAAATCCTAGGTCTATGTACTCTACAAATGCGTGTTAAAACGACGGTTGTAGTATTCTTCGCGAGGGTACGGAGGGGGCGGGGCGGCGAGCATCACCTACCCCTGAGGTGGAGAAGTTGCGAAGGGCGGCGCCGGCGCTGTGCAAGGCGACGCCGGCGTCGCCCAGATAGTCGCGGAGGGCGGCGCCCAGGCGCGAGCGCGCCGCCGCCGCCCCCCAGGCGTCGGGCAGCGGCGCGCCCAGGTTTTTTTTTGGGGCTCAACTGCTTGGGTCATTAGTCCCGTTGTGTCGTGCATGTTTTTTCTCGGGAGATGGCGGTGATCTTCCCCCACTGGATGGCGAGATCCGGCGCCGACCTACCGTCGACTAGTGGGGTTTCCCCCTAACCAGGACTCTCCCACCAGCGGGGCACCGCTCCAGCCGGGACAAGCTCTAAGCTCCCGACCGGTCTCCCGGAATATGTGGTACTGTAGTGCATGTTAGTGTATGTGTGTGTGTAAGAGGCGAGGATAGGACAAGGAAGAGGAAGGACAGATTGCGCGCGGTCCGTGGCCCGTTTGGTAGAGTATTGCTCCGGCATTCGCCTGGTGTTGATCGGAGAAACCACGGAAAACTGCCGATCAGAGCAGCCGGCCGCTAGAATTCTCCTCCAGACAGCGACTGAATTCGACCTAGCTGAAAATCTAGTGTCGAAAATCCTGCCGCCGTCAGGACTCGAACCTAGGACTTCCCGGTTAGAGGCGCTGCAGTGACATCAGTTGACGCACTGATGGCCTACCGGTTTGATTTTCGACGTGGGCTCTGATTCTTCCAGATGCCATCACTTTTGAAACTAGTGGTTCTACAACAGCACATACTTTTTTGCATTATTTCTTACTTACATAATTGAAGGGATTTTCGAGAAAACGGCAATAATCAAAAAATCCAATTTGTGAGAAATAAGATAAAAACATCCACCTTCCTAACTCAGCAAGATTTGTTATTTTTACGTGGACTCTGATTCTTCGACGTGGGCTCTGATTCTTTCAAATGTCATCACTTTTGAAATTAATGGTGCTACGAGAGCACATAATTTCTTTCATTATTTCTTTCTTTTACAATGTAAGGGATTCTCGAGAAAACAGCATTAGCCCTAAAATCCATTTTGTGGGAAATCAGAAAAGAACATCCACCTTCCTAACTGAGCAAGATATATAGAATTTTATATTGTACAGGAATACTTTTACTCAGCATGAAATATAAAATGCAGTTGTGAGTAAATAAAATAATGTATTTCACAAGTAACTAGAAAAAGAAAACTGGACATATGCTCTTATTTTCAAAATTGCAGATTACATAAATAAAACGTTTTTGTTTTATTTCTCAGTTCAACAAAGTATCAAAACTTTAAAAATTGAGATTTCAAGTATTTTACATATTATATTGTTAAGACAATTGAACCTCTAACAAACATTTTTTTCAAATAATTTTTATTACACTCTAGATTAACTATAATTCGCAATAAACTTATTTAACATACTGGAAAGAACTGCTGGAAGCTGATCATTCATTGCACTCACTATTACCTTCATTTGTCTATGACTAATGCTGCTTTTACCAGAAACACTTTGGATATATGATGTTCTTTCTGAATCACCTCTTTTTCTTTGCTCGTTTTCTTAGAGACTGATGCACTTTAGGGCACGTCGATATTGTTATCTTATGCAGGAAAGTTCACACTACAAGGAGACATCACGAATTCCATTTTCTCAGTTTTGGACTAATGCTGCTTTTCCAAGAAACTCAGTTGTCGAAAATTGTGCTAAATAATCAACTAAAATGAGCCCTGTTTGAAAGGTATTGTTTCGAAAATCGCTTTTTTTCTTCAAGAGACAAATTGAGCAATTTTTGTGAAAAATTTATTTTATAAATTGCATTTGTTCATGAAAACATTCTTTTTCTTTTAACAAACTAGTGTATTTAAAACATTTCTCCCCATCTTCCCATTGTCGTAAGTATCGAACCTGCATGCTTATACACACGATACGTACTGCAACGTATTATTTAAAATAAAGGATAACGAATAACATATAATGATTAAATAAGCTAATTATATGAAATTCACAATTTTAGGAAATATTTCAATTCTAACAAGTTCCCGCTTATTTTCCCAAGATGTTTCTTAGATATCGGAGAATCGAAGATATTTAGATAATATTACATCAACATTCAAGACTTCCAAGAATATTAATTATTTTTCCCCTGAAAGTACATAGTTTGGGCCAGGTTGAAATATATGTTGAGGAACGCTGTCTTCAATATCTCCTCTTTTTTAACTACGCTATCTTAAAATCTTCTTTCGCCTTCAATTTAATAAAGTTCTCGGATATTTTTCTTTGCTACATCTACTTCATTTGGGTTTATTCATTGTTTTGTGGGATTGCTAGCTTTGCAGTTAAAAGATTTGTCCGACGTACTTCCAACAAAGTGAGACGGATTCTGTGAGATCGACTAAGAACTGTTCTTAGAGACACAATGGGGTCTGTTCTCAATAGCGGAATTCAACGATAAATTAAGTTATTACGAACAGTAGAATGCATTAAAATGAAAAACAGATACTACGAAAGTATCGAGGAACACACAGCGAGGAAACAAAATTATCAACACTACGAACAGAAAGAAATTTTATTCTTGAATATTTTTTTTCCACATTACTTCCTCTTGGTTGTCTAATTCCGGGAACAAAAATGATTTTACTTTTGTGGGAAAAAATTGTATATTGGTAAATTAGGTGTTCAGATATAATTAATAGTATCTTTCATTTCATATTGGGTGGAAAAATTCACTATGGTACCACTGTTTACATCAAGCATGTCAAGGCAGAGGAGAAGGTTGATACACAGCTAGCTCGCCCGAGTTCCCGAGCCCGACGTATTGAATTGAATTTACCTTATTTTTCGTGGCGAGACTTAGGCTATGAGGCCTGCTCTTCCGCCTGACCACGCAAATTTCACTAGGTTTCTTTCACTAACCATGGGAGAAAGAAGGTATTACTTGGGCGACGAAACAGGCAATTTGAATTTCACTCAGAGGCTTCTTTTAGGGTTGAAGATCTTTAACATGAATTAAATCTACTATCATGGGGCAGCCGGCTTTACTTCCCCTCCGAAGGAAGGCGTACGAAGGATTTCTTCGCCCTTAAAAATCCACGGCTTCCATCGGGTCCGAACCCGAACAAACTTGGGTATAACAGTCAGATACGCTAACCGTTACACCATCCCCGCCGCGTGAGATTTACAGTACAGGGAAACGCGTGAGATTTAAAAGTGAGGGTTATGTAAAATGCTCCGGAATGGCGGTAAGTCACCGGATATCTGACCCGACAGACTATAGAGAAGCCTTTTAACAGTTTTTGACAAAAAGTTATATTATTTGACAAAGAGTTATATTAATTTCAATTTATCCTACTGAAGCAAAGAAATGATCCATTGAAATAAATAAGTAAATGTCTTTATTGGTGGCGAGGCTCAGGCCATTTAACATGTTCTTCTGCCTGACCACTTTCAGAATTAAGATTACAATAGTACATAATAAAGGAAGTCATTCAATGAAAAATACGCACTCAATTTGGATGAAGATGTTCACGTGGATGACAGGAGTGAAAGCGAGGGTGGACGAGCTTGGTGGGAAATCGGGAAAGAATCGGGATGAATGGAACGGTAGAAGGAAAGGAAGAAAAAAGAAAGAAAAGGAGAAAAAATCAGTGAAACGTTGATAAGTTCTGCTACTTGGTTAATGGAGGTTTTGAAGAAGCAAAAACTGCGTACGTATTTTTGAATTACCCCTAAAAAAACCAGAAAGGAAGGGAATCTCGTCATCATACAAGCGAAGACACATCAAGTCAAGAGTTCAAGCCTTGAGAGAAACTGGAAACATTGAGAGATAATGGTAAATGATTTTGCGTACATTTCATAATATTAACAATAATAATTATTATATCATAAAGTGTCGTAAAACTATTTGGTTCTTAAAAAATTAAAAAAAGAAAAATTTAAATAATTTATTTACCTTTATCCCTGGGACTGCAAGCAAGGGACCATCCCGGCATGCGCCTTAAGCGATTGAGTAAACCCAGGTAAACCTCAATCAGGATGGCGGCTTAAGGCCAAGACACAATACAAGTAAACAATTTCAGTGCACACAAAATACGAAGAAAGAAAAAAACGAAAATATTTTGAATTTAATATTATGTCTAAATGTACGGCGCATTTTGTAAGAGATGAAGAACTGGAACAGAAATATTGCAAGTTAGTGAAACACATGTTGACAAAATTAAAATCATATCATTATAATATTTCGGATACATACAAATATGAGCAAATACTCATGCATAATCACATAACAAAGGTACGCATACATCTGCGTACTGCAATAAAAGTGACGTATGAGATGAAGAAAGTGACGTGTGAGATTCTTCATGTTATATAAAAATGATTTAAAAAATGTACGAGTAGATTACAGAGACATATAGCTTGGTTATGGATTTGTCATTTTTTAAATATAGTGATAAATGTAAAAGTAGATAGGAGGAGGAATAATATTTTTATGTGCTAAAAGATTCGTTTATTTTATAACGCTAAATAGTTAGATAATAGTTTGAACATTGGAGGGAAGGAAGAATAAAGTAACTTAGGATGAAAACTAAGAGAGAACAAGAACACAATAAGAAATAGCGAGGATTTTAGCTATCCAGAGAAGAGAGAGAGAGAGACAGAGAGAGAGAGACAGAGAGAGAGACAGAAGAGAGAGACAGAGAGAGAGACAGAGAGAGAGACAGAGAGAGAGACAGAGAGAGAGAGAGAGAGAGAGAGACAGAGAGAGACAGAGAGAGCAGAGAGAGAGAGCAGAGAAGAAAAGAGACAGAGAGAGAGCAGAGAGAGAGAGAGAGAGAGACAGAGAGAGACAGAGAGAGAGCAGAGAGAGAGACAGAGAGAGACAGAAGAGAGGAGACAGAGAGAGAGCAGAGAGAAGACAGAGAGAGACAGAGAGAGACAGAGAGAAGAAGAGGAGGAGAGGAAGGAGAGAGATAGGGAGGGGGAGCGAGAGAGAGAGAAAGAGGTATGAGAAGGCGTTAAGGATGAGATGGAAATATTTATTTAAGAAATGGGGTAGAACTTTTCACGATAGGTGGAATAGGAATAAATATGACTTACGTCACAGTGCTGAGATTGTGCGGCGTCCACCCAGATCTAATTTTTGGCAAGCGAGCAGGGGGACTATTGTTATGTATTATTTTCATGGATCCAGTTAGTGACTTCTTTTTTAAACTTGTGAAATGTACTGCAATTTTTTATAGTTGAGGGGAGATTGTTCCAAGCACGGATGGCAGTGAAAGTGGATGATTTGCTAAACGCTGTGGTATTGTGATGCGGAATACAAATAAAATTAGATCAGTTCACATTTTAAATTGACAATTGTAAGTAAAATTAAACATTTTGAACCGAGAGTATGGTGATGTAATCATATTTACAATAATAGAGTGCAATATTTGCAATAATTTAGTAAGTCCATGTTAGGAGGGTTAAAGATTCTTCTCTGTAAGAAAAAACAACAAAAAAAAACACAAAAAAAACCAACAAAAAGATGACAAACAAACAAAAAAACAACACATCTGCCCGTAAATGAGAAGTGTCAACTCAGAGAGTCTTGACACACAAGGAGAACTTGTAACCAGGCTTAATTGAAATAATTTATATTATTATTTATTAATTAAAATTATGTCAATTGCGCCTGACGATGGAAATAACTACTTTCCGACCCGTTGTGCTGTATGTATTATGTTATAAGTATTAATATGAAAATTGTTCTGTCTTTAAGATCAAACACTAAAACTATTGTAGTATTTAGAAATGTATACGTATATATGTTGAGACCATCTTGGAAAGGCTGGTGTACATCATAACCACGCAAGTGGAACAGTTTGAATGCGCGCCTTTTTAGAAGAAGGGCGAGTCACCGAACATACACTGCAGAGGGATGCTCATCGAGGCAGTCGGTTGACCTTGACAACAGCGGACTGAGGAAAAGAGGGGAAGTTAGGGATAGCGAAGGGGAAGGGAGTGCAAGTAAATTTTGCCGTTATTTGCTCCCTGACTGCTGCCTGAGAAATGCCTACTGAATGTACGTTTACGTTGCACACGGTGAAGTGGAAGTACTACAGGACGTGACCAATACGAAAGCAACTCTATTCAAAGGTAATTTATCTTCAATTTACATTAAAATAACTTCTTTAATATGAAAATGCAAGTTTGGGGAGAAAAAGCGTGAATATAACACGAGAAATTGACGTACTAACACACGGCTACTTATATCCATCTTTTATTAAGTTCAGTAGTCAGATAGCGTTGAATATCTTTGTATGATGACAGTAGTAAATAACGTATTCGGAATTTAGTCGTATCTGCAAGTCAACGGGATTCACACTCGTTGAACTTTGAGGCAGGCAGATCCATCAGTTTCCTGTACGTGAGCGCGACCAACTGAAGGCGAGTCGAGGACGGTATTATCAAACGTCCTTAAGTAAGATCGACGTTCTGTACAAACTTAAGAAAGGGTAATAATCCGAAGTGATTAATGAGACATGTGAATTGCCATAGAATGGCCAAGTGAATTGTTTTAATGTACATTAATGAACACAAGCATTTGTGCGAAATTGATCTCTCTGAATTGTATTGTGAATAACGAAAAATTTGTAACATAGAATTTTCAAAGAGCAGAATTATTAGTTGTTAAAACTTTTAGAAAGTTGAATATTGTAAATAAGAGAATAGTTGAATTGAATTGATGTAAAATTATTTTGTTGACCATTAGCAATACTTTGAACTTTCATTTACCTTGTGGTCGGCTATCAAGGGTAGAAGTGATGTTATTATCTTTATAACAGGATCAGTGTAAGCCTATACTTATTTCAAGACCATTCTTCTTTACATAGAAATTTGAATTTAGGAATTAAATTCAAAGCACATGTTGGGAGAATTTTCTGGATAGAGAGCTGCAACTTAGAAAGGTAGACAATAATTTGATTTTTTTATAAGTTATAGAAACATTGAAGTTTTAATACAGCGCAGGAAGGTAGTGCTAACTACTTAGCTGAATGAGTTTTGAATTGTTTGTTTCTCTGTGCGTTTCCTTTTGTGTTCTATGTTATTGTGTATTTTCTGGTTTTGAATAGAAATTACTATTCCGTAATTACCAGTGCAAAAAGTTTGCAATAGAGTAAGGATTCCCCACATCCTGAGTCCTTTAAAGATTCTTACAACTTTAATGTGGAGAATATTCAAGATAAAATGTTTTCTGTAACTTTCCCTTTATTCATAAACAATTGACTGTGCTTAGTCAGGGAAGTACGTCAAATGACGCGTCAGCCCCCAGGCAGACAAGGCAGTGAAAATTCGCAGCTGGTTGCAATTCATATACGTATCTTTGTATGTGTATAGACACTCATTAGTCTTGTTAAATGTTATCGGAAGAACTTCTTTAAATATTGATTCATTTTACCGTTCATTTAACTCCATTTACAATAAAACCGACTTTATCTTCAAATTCATGTCCCAAAGAACTGTCCTGTACGTCAGGAACGCCTGTCTGTTGCCCACAAATTATCCGAATATCTTTCTTACTCCAAATATCAAAACCACCAATGTCCTTAAAAAATCATATCAACATCATTGACAGAAGTAAACGCATGGTGTATTTTAACAAATTGTGTGCCATATCTCTTATAAATGAAATATATTTTCAGACTTAATTTCAAATTGATTACTTTTCCTTTAATATTTATATCACTTAACGATAAGAAGTGCCGGTATATGAAATGCCCAACAAACGAATAAAATTGAAATATTTACTTAGGTATCATTTTATTCATTTGGAAAATCTGTGATAAAAGGAATAAGCATTTTACTATCTTTAATTAAAAAAATGATAATTTGGGAATAATATAGAAATGTTTTTCTCTTATTATGAATTCTTTGTGAAAATTCTAAATACATTACAAGTTCCACAAACTTGAAATACGCCAATCGCAGGCATTTGAAATATTTTTAAAACTTGCTATTCTTAAATTATTCGTAAGAACGTATCCAGTGCGAAAAACATCATTATGGTGGGCACACATACATTCCATTTAATTTAATTTAATTTGTAGTTTCGTAACTTAGTTTTTATTTAATAGGTAATTATTACAGATAAATGAAAAAAAAAACTTTATGCACTGTGGCTAGGCCGAAGGCCTTTAAGCCATTACAATACCTACTACCTCCTCCTCCTAGTTTCGTAACTTATACTTTATTAAAATCCCTTGGAATCTACATGACATTTAGATGTTTATTCAGAAGCGTTTGAGTCGTTCTCATGTTCGATAGAGATTTCACTCTTCACTTTAGATGGCATTTCCCACTCAATCCTGCGAACGGCCCGCATTCCCCAGTGACACGTAACATGCGACTAGCCCTAACCGAGTTTTTCCCTTCCTCCTCCTAGCGGCGGCCATTCGTCTGCTCCTAAATAAACACACGAACGCAGCGCTGCCGGGCGGCTGCTTCGAAAAAATGAAGAAAACAGCGCGCGTGGGGGGAGGGGGCCGTGGCGGGGCCTTAATGAATTGCGGACTTCCCGGCGCGCGGCGGCGGTGGCGCTCGCGGCGGCGGGGTGCGGAAGCTCCGTTGTGCCGCATTAACATTTGTGTTCGAAATAATCTTCCTTGCTCGGCAGCGCCGACGGTGCCGCCGCCGCCGCCGCCACCGCCGCCTGCGCCGCCGCCTCCGCCGGATTCTTGCGGTTGTTTTGTGCGCGCTTTCTAAGGAGCTTAGTTTTTAGTTCGTTTCAAGCGAGAGCACTTCACTGCCGGCTGGGCGGGACTCCCGAGGAGAGTGCGGTAGAGTGGAAGAAGGAAGGGGAGAAGTGGGGCGAGGCAGGATGGGTGGAGACGGTGATGCGTACTGCAGGAGGGGTGTTGTGAGGAGGGGAAAGGGAGTGGAGATGCGGGACGAGGCAGGGAGGGGAGGCCATGAAGAGGTGGATCGGTGGAGACAACAATGGAAGAGTGGGAAGAGGCAGGACGAGGTGGGGTGACCGGGAGGTCCTAGGTTCGAGTCCTGACGGCGGCAAGATTTTCGATACTAGCTTTTCAGCTAGGTCGAATTTAGTCGCTGCTTGGAGGAGAATTCTAGCTACCGACTGCACTGATCGGTAGTTTTCCGTGGTTTCTCCGATCAACACCAGGCGAATGTCGGAGCAGTACCCTACCAAACGGGCCACGGACCGCGCGCAATCTGTCCTTCCTCTTCCTTGTCCTATCCCCTCCCCTTACACCCACCCACTAACATGCACTACACACCCACATATTCCGGGAGACCAGTCGGGAGCTTAGAGCTTGTCCCGGCTGAGCCGGTGCCTCGCTGGTGGGAGTGTCCTGGTTAGGGGGAAATCCCACTAGCCGACGGTAGATCGGCGCCGGGTCTCGCCATCCAGCGGGGGAAGATCACCGCCATCTCCCGAGAAAAGAACATGCACTACACTAACGGGACTAATGACCAAAGTAGTTGACGTGCCCGGAAACACGAAAAAATGAATCCAAAGAGGTGGGGAGAGGCAGTACCCGGCGAGGCGGACCGAAGAGAGCTGGTGCGGGGACGGGCAGGAGGAGAAGAAATGTGGACCGAGGAGGAGAGTGAAGCGAAGGTTGAAGAAAGGAGGAACGAGGAGGGGCATGGGTAGGAGGATGGGAAAGGGAGTGGAGAACCGGTAGAGGCATATAGGGAGGCCACAGCAAGTGGACCGAGCGGGGAAGGGGGGAAAGTTCACGGCGAGGGGGACGGAGGGGGCGGAGTAGTGAGGGGAGGGAAAGGGATTGGAGAGACGGCGCGAGATGGACCGTGGAGGAGGGATGGATCGGGGCAGGAGGGGAAGGAAGGGGAGGTAGGTTCCTCGTGGATAAACAGCTCGCTCTCCCAGCGCAGGCGGGGCTGGCGCCGACTGGCGAGTAGTGACCCTAAACCGGGAGCGGTAGCTCAGTGTATCAACTGATGTCACTGCAGCGCCTCTGACCGGGGAGGTCCTAGATTCGAGTCCTGACGGCTGTAGGATTTTCGCCGCTAGCTATTCAGCTACGTCGAATTCAGTCCCTCTCTGGAGGAGAATTCTAGCGGCCGGCTGCTCTGATTGGTAGTTTTCCATGGTTTCTCCGATCAACACCAGGCGAATGCCGGAGCAGTACCCCACAAAACGGGCCACGAACCGCGTGCGATCTGTCCTTTCTCTTCCTTGTCCTATCTTCTCTCATTACACCTACACTAACATACACTACACTACCACATATTCCGGGAGACCGGTCGGGAGCTTAGTACTTGTTCCGGCTGGGGCGGTGCCCCGCTGGTGGGAGAGTCCTGGCTAGGGGGATACCCCACTAGCCGACGGTAGGTCGACGCCGGATCTCGCCATCCAGAGGGGGAAGATCACCGCCATCTTCCAGAAAAAAACATGCACTACACTAACGAGACTAATGACCAAAACAGAAACACAAAAAAATCAATCAAATTTATTTACTTATTTATTTCACACAATAACACTTAAATGCTCTTTGTGACGTGTTACGAGAAGAAGTGAATTCTGTGTACGTTTTCATAATTTTGTGACCTCTACTCTAAGCCATATACCATTTGAATTTTGAATATAGAAGGAGATAAGTGTTTTTTTCCTAGAATTGTTAACAAAGATATTCGCTTCTATGTAATAAAATATATTTTCAAGGGTAAATCATATATAAATTTGAGCTCTTATCTTTCATCATGTCCTTCGTGAAGGAACCATATTTCCTGCCGCGGCAACATGAAGAACGATAATTTGAATACCTATATTTTTTACTGAATTCCAGAAGACGTCCACAGATAATGAAGTTACTTTATGTACAGAAGCAGAACAAGTTCTTAGCAGTTGATGTCCCCGGAATCAATGAATCTATCATATAACGAGAAAGAAAATATGAACGATAGTAAACGGGTTGCACTGCAGGAGAGCGAGGAGGGAGCAAAGAAAAGGATTTACAATCCACTCTGAAAATGATAACCTCAAAGTGTGGAAAAATAAAAAATAGTTACGTTGGATTAATAATAACAGATTCAAACAATCGAAGGCGTGAATTGTTGAAGAAAGTTAGGACTTGGGAGATAAAACATTGTATCGGCATGATTACGAGTAGTTGGCATTCATAAAAAATGAGATCTAGTTTAGAATTCAGGAAAATGATGTTTGCCATAAAAATTGCAAGAAGAAGTTTAAGTAGTTCATTATTACGCACAATGATACGTTCAAATATAAATTTGTTATCCCTAGACGAAACTCCTTCTGTACTGTAAAGAGGATGCTAAGTAACTTTTGTACTGCCACAATGGCAGAACTGCAAAATTTTCCAGTCGTAATTTAACTGAAAATATTTTGGTGATTTGTATTGAAATTTCGGTCAAGAACTATCCACTTTTTCGATGATTCGTAGAATTGTTCTTAGTATCACTTCAATTCTGAGCACAGAATTGATATTGCTTGTTTTATTTTTATTTGTTCTCTCAACGCAAAAAGTTTCTGACATGTTTGGTGTATACTTTAATGCTGAAACAGTGTCCTCGGGCACTTTTCGAACGAACGTTTATGTCGCTTGGGTGGTAGTATTTTGACAGAGACAAGTGCTGAGATTGAAAATGGCAGCTGCAATAGCCTCGCTTCAAAAGCACACTCTGGGACACAACAGGGAAAGCTTTATCTTTTCAACGCAATGAAATTTGCTCTCGATTACTACCCCAGAGGGTCTGATGTGTCGAAGAGTTGTAGTTGCCTAAAATCAAACGTGACATTGACATTTTTTCACAGAATAAACCAACTGATTGATACACATTATGAAGAAACTTTATGTTAAACATCAAGAAGCAGGAATAATATATTTTTTTAAATTTATTTTCTTCCTGTTCGGCAGTTTTGCTGTTCAGGGGTTTGTATATTTTTATTTGTAATACATAACGTTTGGGCATTCACGTTTGAGCATACAACCTCTGACTCTTGTATCTTATTACTAGCTAATTTACAGGATTTAATACTCACATTTCTAATACTTACAACTTAACAATTTGACATACAATACACAAATTTTACATACATTATACATTCTTAAATCTAAGGAATAATATGAATCATGATTTATTTTCTGCTAAAAGAAACATGCAAGCAGTAAAAAGGTGGAAGTGATAATTAGAAATGATATTAACAATGTTATGTCCATTGTCATTTTTAAATGCAATATATTTTTATGGCGTAAATTATGACGTCACACTTAATATTCTCAGGTTTTACTGCACAGATACTGTAGGTTATTTGAATCTTTTACATAAGAAGGTGAAAAAATATTACAAAGAACCTTACAATTTCTTTTATTCGTGATAGAGCTATTTTCTCAAAAACAAGATTTGTTTAACAATTCTCAAAAGATAACACTTTGGATTGAAAAATAAAGGAACATCTGGCTCAATAATTTTTAAAAACGTATCTAGTGGTAAGTTAATCCCACTTTGCCACTCCTAGGGAGTAGAGTGGGTGGTAACTTGAAAATCTAACCGGGAACCCTCATTTCTTTCATTAAATAATTCGATTTAACGTGTAGGATCTTCTCGTTCGTGATAGCGTTGAAACGAATTCAACAAACTCACTTCAGCATCATCTAGGAATAATGACGTGAACGTAGTACTTTTTTGTTCCTTTCTTGATAATTATTTTAGGTGATACACTTGCCTCTCACCATCGGGATGAAAGTTAAAAAAAAAATCAACGTTAACTAATCCCGAATAAAAAATTAGGTGTTAAATCTAATTATTTAATGGAAAAAAATCGGAGTTTTCCTTTGGGACTTGAAAGTTACCACCCCCAACACCCGGGATGGGGGTGAGGTTGGAGATGAACTGTCATTATATTAGTTTTTTTTAATATTGAACAGCGTGTTTCTTTATTTTTCAATCCAAAATGTCATTTCTCGAGAATTGTAAAACATTTTATTTTTCGGATTATTACCATCTATCAGAATTTTTTAAAAATGTTTTAGAGAAAACATATAGAATCCAGATCAGAATTTAAAAAACGGCAATGCCCATTTAAGATTTCAAAGTTATCTCCCTCTCCACCCTCAGGGAGTAGGGGCAAGGTTCGAAATTCGGTCAGGCAGATGACCCTTTGGCGACCCCTTGGAGATTTTTGGTTGGGAATTTATTTTGTTCCATGTATATTTTCTGAGTTATTTTGATTCACCAGGTTAAATTGGACATCGGTATGTTTACAATTCGATATTGAAATTTTATTGCATTTCTTTATACTACGGGAATAGTCACCTGAATACATTTCCCTACATAAATCGAATGAACCGCTGGAAGTACTATTTCTTAGAATCTATTGAGAAAATTTTTAATCAATGTTAATGGGGTTGATTTTACAATTGAATTATTACAATTTTATGATAACTCTTGTATTTTTAACTCATAATTTAGTTCACACTTGAAATAAAAATAATAAACAAAAATAAAGCCATAACGGTGCACTGAATTTTGTTTTGAAATAAAAGAACCTATCTACAAAATTCTTTACAATTAACTACAAACTAGCTTTATGCAACTTTTAATATTCCCCGTGTATTTTACATCAGAGAGCTGTTGAGTTTCATTACTTTCACTTTTCGTAAATCTGAAGGCTACTTTCAGCTTACAGAGAAGACTCAACTGGTGAAACATTGCTCTCATATGTGACGTAGCAGGAGAGGAATTCGAGAGGTCACGGAGGTAGGGGTGGGGAGCGGGGGAGGGGGGCGGGTTAGAGCTGCTTCGCTGCACGGCTTGCTCGGCTCCAGCGCGGAAACTCGTTAAAAAGTTGGCCCGCGCGCTCTGATGGATGTCATATTCCAAAACCACAAGAATCCGGACGGGAGCGGCGCCGACGGTGGCGGAGGAAAGGGCGCTGGCCGAGGTGGTGGTTGGGCTGAGGTGGGGATTGTGGGGTTTGCCGGAGGCGAGGTGGTGACGACAGGCAAGGCAAGGTAAGAGGTGTGACGTAGGAGCTGCCGGTTAAACTGTGGAGACGGGCAGATGAAAGGGCGCTGGCTGAGGTGGTAGTTGGGCTGAGGTGGGGGTTGTGGAGTGTGCCAGAGGGGAGGTGGTGACGACAGGCAAGGTGAGGTTAGAGGTGTGGTGAAGGGGTGGCCGGTAAAGCTGTGGAAACGGTGGCAAAGGAAAGAGCGCTAGCTGAGGTAATAGTTCGGCTGAGGTTGGGGTTGAGGGATTTGCCAGAGGCGAGGTGGTGACGACAGGCAAGGCAAGGTTAGAGGTGTGGCGATGGAGCCGCCGGTAAAACTGTGGAGACGGGAAGAGGAAAGGGCGCTGGCCGAGGTGGTGGTTGGGCTGAGGTTGGGATTGTGGTGTGTACGAGAAGCGAGGTGGTGACGACAAGGACTGCGATGATAGAGGTGTGGCGACGGAGTTGCCGGAATGCTGTACCGGAATACAACGGGGTAGCGGAGTACGGGGTAGCGGAGTACGGGGTAGCGGAGTACGGGGTAGCGGAGTACGGGGTAGCGGAGTACGGGGTAGCGGAGGACGGGGTAGCGGAGTACGGGGTAGCGGAGTACGGGGTAGCGGAGTACGGGGTAGCGGAGTACGGGGGGGAGGATGGGTAGTGGATGAGGGACAGTAAGAGATGGAAAGCATGCGGCGGGTGACAGGAGACGAGTTACCGAGGCCGGGGGCAGGTGACGGGCGACAACCGACGGTCGTGAAGCTCTACGGCACTGTCGGGGGCGACGATAGGTGGGCGGTGGAGCGGGAGCAGAAGCGCAGGGCGCGGCGACGGCTGCGGCTGCGTTCTTCTCGCTCAGAAGGGCGGCCCTGGGTGGGGCGTGAGGCGGGGGCGGGGCGGAGGGCCAGAGGCGAGCAGCGACGCGCGCCGACACACGTGCAAGTTTGCAGCGCGCGTTTTCTCTCCGGCGCGCCCTTTGCGGCGCATCTGCGTGCAGCGCTGGGCGGAGCCAGCGGGAAGCGGCGTTGCCAGATCTATTCAGCCACCTCGCTACTGCGTACTTGGGCCGCTGTTTTGTCTACTCGCTTTATGTTGTCAGACGGATACGCTATATGGAGCAGGCTGCACAGAGCGTTCTAAACTCTGGATCTACCTCTCATTATCGTAGCTTGAGGTTGAGCGGGATTTCATGTTAGAGGTTTGAAGTAGAATTATGCGTGGGCGGAAAAAGATGTAAATTGTTTCTTTTGAAATTTTCGCAAAACAGTTAACGTATTATTTCACATTTATTTTGGCAATAGTACATTAATATCATAAAAGTTCCAAAATGTGAGTATTGGATTGTCGCCTCTCTCACGAGGACAGGTACACTTTCCACAAATTTAAAAAAGAGATTGCTTCGTAATTGTACAAAATAGAAAATCTTCATGTTTAGAAGGAGTCGCTAATCAATCATGTTTAGAAGGAGTCTATTGATCTAACATTAATAGAGATGGGGCTGTGGAGTCGACGGACCAATTTGCACACTCAGGCAATCATTGTAATAATTTTTGTGTAATCTAACATAATTGAATATGGTCAAGTGGCAGCCTACTACTATAAATATGAATCTACAAAGTGGTGTTACAAGTATACGCATGTTGTATGTATACCCAAGATACCTCTACAATATTCGGTTCCATAATCAACACTATCAAAATCCATTCAAATGTACGTTTCTTGGATTTTGTTCCTGTAAATTTGTTGGCTTCTTAACTTCAGTTTTTTTTAGAACACTGCAATTTGTTCGATTTCAGTGTTTAGTATGTGGTATTTTTGTGTAAGTTTGTTAATTCTGATTCTTTTTCTGAAACTATGTATTAATGTCTGGTATTTTGAATTTATTATCTTATTTATTAATTTTTTGTCAGAAATATTCTTGATCTGTGATAATGGTTTTGTGAAATATAAATTCGCCGCCAGGTAGTATTAGCTCACCTGGGTTGCTGTCTGAGAGTTTCTACGTTGCTAGTTAGGGGGTTTCTCCAGCTCAGAAATCAGGGAATTGAAACGAAGCACCTTCCTTGCTGTCTGGAGAAGAATTCGGTTGCTCTGATTGGTGGTTTTCCCGGTTTCTCCGATCAACACCAGGCGAATGCCGGAGCTGTACCCTCACAAACGGGCCAAGGATCGCGCGCGATCTGTCCTTCATCTTCCTTGTCCTATTCTCTCCCATTTCACATACACTTACACTAACATGCACTAAATTACAACATATTCCGGCAGACCGGTCGGGCACTTAGAGTTTGTCCCGGCTGGGCCGATGCTCCGCTGGTGGGAAATACCTGGTTTGGGAAACGCTCTTGTTTCGCGCTCTTGTATTGTCTGCCACTAGACCGTACTCAATTACGTTAACGTATTTAAATGAGTCGTAAGTGTTCTAAATCATCAGCTGAAAATGTTTGGAAATTCGTATTTGGTAATTGAGCAATTATTTATGGTAATTTTGTTGTTCTTATCGCAACTGATAAGTTTAGTAAGCCTAAATTTGGCTCTCAATTGTCCTAGTGAATCAAGTGCCGTATATTTTATCAATTAAAGTTTCATGTTCTTTTGAAGACAACGTCAGACCGCTTATAAGTCAACTTTGAGTTCATTTAATCGTTACTTTTTCAAATCTTTTGTAATACCAAGTGTGGCATTTTGTGAATAAATTTCGTTTTCTTTACGTTCTTGATGTGATTATGGAAGTTATACTTAATGGCGAGTATAACTAATTGCGGCTTCGGCTTACATTATTAATTTAATTCATTAAATATTGTTACGATTTGGAGTCCACGTGTTGGATGCAAGAAGATTCATCCTACTGAAGGTGCCCATATTTAACTGCTGCATGTCAAAAACTGATTCCGCGGCAACCCACAAGTCAACTTTGTTTTACTGTGTTTGCGGAGGGACATTCTATTGTTTGAACCTCGCCACCAGTGCAGCATATTAAATTACCTGGTCATTGTCTACGGAATCGAATCTCGAATCCTCATATGGAAAACTCCGACGTTCACAATTAAACTCCAGTTAAGAACTATAAATTGATTTTTAATTTTTCATATATATGGAAAATGAAACGGAATAGACCGTCAACAATAAAATTGTGAATTTTGAAATAGAAGTTGAAACTTGTTTGTGGATTGTTTAACTTGTTTATTTGTAATTAGTGTTTTTGTCCTACTTGAGCTACCCTTGTTTCCCTAGTTGTTCGGGGTATGTTTGGCTAGTAAAGTTAAAGAATTTGTAAGGCTGAAAATTCAGCCATGTGTTTGGTCATGTCATTTGTGTTCTTTTCTTATTGAGCATACGATCATTTATAATACCATGGTCAACTGTGTGTAGAATTTTGTTGCAATAACTGTTGCACACTGGTTATCTTCCATTTCGATGTTTCCCCCTGGCTCTACAGAGACGTATGTCAAATTATGATACACATATACGTGTAAGTGTATATATAAATATGTGTTTATACGTATATAAATATTCATATGTCGAATAATGTACACATGATATTAAAACTGTACCTGGCGTTAATACGTTTACCGGTGAATGCATCCTAGGATTTATTTTAAGTTTAATTATTTTTTTTCGTTAAGTTTACTAAATACGCTCATTAACTCCATGAAAAATCGTTGGTCGATAGCATGCGTGAGATTAAAATTCAAACGTGCTATTGAAACGACACGCCTGTCTATCAGAATTCAAAAATGGAGCCAAATTGTGTAGTTAAGAAAATATAATCCAGATATTGGCAGTCGGCCATGGAGCATGAACAAAAATCTTCTTCGGATGTTACATACCTACAGCAATTACATATACACAACGAATGAACAGAATTAAATTGAGGAAGTGAACGTTAAGCTAACTGACTTATGGAACAACATAAATTATTTAACGTGAATAAATGAAACGTTTGTCATGTAAAACATTTGGTCTTAGGATTACGAATATAAAAAATGTGAATGTCAGTTGTGTTTACCAGTTTCGAAAAGAATACTGGTAGCAAAAATGCGTTAGATGTGACTAGTCCTTTCCCCAATATCTATAGATGCTGATTTCTCCCTATTCCTCTCTTTACTTTTCGTTGGAAGTAATGTTTTCTTGCCTGGGTCAGCTTCTAGTATTGTATCCGCAATGAATACTGTAGGTAGCTTTCATTTTCAAATATTTCAAACAAGAACAATAATAACTAACTAATATAATAATAACTAACAATAATAACTGAAGTATATCATTTTCAAAAGCAAAACTACGTCATAAAATGCATACTTCGGGTGGAAAAGATGCGCTTCAATTTTTTTAAATTTGAATTATTCGTAAATGAAAACGAAAAAATATTGAACGTAACATGTGTGTAAAGGGGTATAATTGCACTCATGGTATATACGAAAACTCGCTTCTACCGTCGCTCGTTTTCTTGAACATACCATTCATACAATTATACACCTCTTTATGCACTCGTTTTATTAATTACTATACAGATATTCAGATCTGAAAAGGTTATTGTAAGATCACATTGTTTTGCAAAATATTTAATTTTTTAGCATAATTCTGCCTGAAATTTTTATGTTCGATATAGGAAAACAATATTCCGTTCTGTTTCCATTTTTTGAGGAAGAGTGCAAATGCAGCTCTCGGAGATAATTTAATATAAAAAAGTTGTACGTACGGTTTTTCACAAAAAAGGAGGTCATTCACCTGAAACTGGATGATCAATTTCATATATTCAATCAGATATTATTGAAGTTAGAAATTTCGCAAATGTTCTTGCGTAGATTTACAAAACTGAATATGAAATTAGATACATATTGATCATTTATTTTAATACAGGTTTCAACTATTCAGTTATCAAAGTTAATGTAGATATGCTATTACTCGTGTATTAAAGCAAACGTTCTCAAATATCATGATATAGTCGAAACAATGTGACCATTACTAAATTCATGGTTTAAAATCGTGTTTGAATTTAATATAAAAATATAGAAATACATGTCTGTGGGGCTTTTTAAAAAGACGACATTAAGGAGAGAAGACCAAACAATTTTGAAAAAAAATTAAAATTCCACAATTAACGTAATTGTCTTTGCCTTCTCTTGAACGCGCCGTATAGTTTTTAGAAACACACCAATAAAAGGGTTTTTTAAAGCATGCATAGAGTGCTATTTAGCAAAAGTGCTAAAAGTTAGACGATGTTGAAGTGTTCAAATAAATATATAAATGCAACAAAGAAAGCAAAATACTTTCATCTGACCACATCAACTTCTACTATTCTTAATGAATCATTGAGTGATTTGTATTAAAACGAAATGAGTGTCAGTAAGGCTGTTTCAAAAATTTGTATAACACACATGATAAATCTTATTTTCGTTTGCTCGTGATATTGCGCAACTCGGCATAGCTTTAAAACTTTAAAATAGTAATAATTATTATAATTAAGATAATAATGATAATAATGATAATAATAATAATAACAATAATAATAATAATAACAATAATAATAATAATTATTCCCATTTTGTTTTACAGAGATATTATACATTGTAGTTTCTTTGAATTACTAACCATCGATGACTAGTTGTGATGGTTAGCAATTCTGGGTTTAAAATTTATTATCTGTCTACTTCTACGTATAATTTGTTGCGTGTGGCAGGTTTTAGAATAATATTTTTTTAAATATAAAATCCAAGTTTTTGTGAACATACAAAAATAAAAAACCTAGCCTTAAATCGTAAGATAAGTAAAAGTTTACACAAATGCAATAGGTGTTTTTCCATAGAGAAATATATAACTCCAGATATAATTTCATACTTAATTTACACAACAAACAGTTTTAATGCAATATTTCAGTTAACTTATTTATATCGTTATTATCATGTTTTAAGATCCAAATCTTCATCTTGTGTTTCAAAATCTTCAAGGACATACTATTTTTCAACGTTATTGGTAACTGATTATGTGTTTGAGGCCCAATGAAGACCAAGGTTCTTGTAATTAGAGATTTATGAGTTTTTGTTTTTTTAATTTGATACTGTTTTTAATTTGATACTGTTTTTAATTTGATACGTGTACTCAAATTGTGAAATATTCTATCAGTTACATTTTTTCGGCTTTTGACATCGAATAATTTGTAGTAATTTATAAACAAGGAGATTTTGTAATGTTAAAATGTTTAATTGTTTATAAAGAGGAAGTGTAGAATGAGTCGTATAATTGTGCATTGTGGGACATTGTGGTCCAGGGTGACAAAAGATACTGTAAAGTGGAAATTCATTCAGTCTAGTATAATTTAGAAAATCAGTGCCTAAAATCACTGGTCAAGGTTTTCTTCAAAAGAAATCTGATTAGTAAATCTAGTGGGTTATTTCTTACTGAATTCAGATATGTATTCAGAATTTTTCAATCACCACGGTTTTTTTGTGAAAGCTACTTTTGAAAATCTGATTATAACATTCTCTTTTACCTGTCATAAGAACCATTACCTTGTATCTAGGAATTTTATTTAAGATATATTTAGGAAATTGTATGTAATATCATGCTGAAACACCAAAAGGCAATACTATATTGAGATATAACAAAATGTTCCTCTCTCTACATTTATATCTGCTAAAGATCTTAGCGTCCGGCTTGCTGGGTCAATGGGTCACGATATATTATAATCCTTATTACCTCTATAACGGATTATAGGATCCGCCGACTATACAGCGCAGCTGGGAATCTGAAATAGAATGATTCTATTCCTAGTTCATTTCTGTTTGGATTGACTAAATGAAAAATCACTTTCTTTTCTAAAGAACAAAATTCAACAAAGTTTATTTCTACGCTTTTAGCAAACAATTGAGTGAATTTACAATTTTTAGGCCTTTGATCAAGATCTCTTTCAATTTACAATTTATACCGCGGTTAACTTATCTTTTCTTCGTTGATGTCCCTCGTAGACTTCTCAGTCGAAATATCTTGCGAGCTTGCCGTAGTCCAAAGTTCCACGAAATTCTCTTCTGCCCTATCCAAGCTGGTCTCAAACTATCAAAATTATCAGTCCCGATTACGTCCTATGACATAGTCCCGAACTCGATTACCACTCCCGACAAAGTTCCAATTTATACTTCAATATTGCTTCCATATGAAAATATCTACGATCAGTTCAGAAGCGCGTTTCCGAGCAGAATGAAATCTTTCTGCATGATTCATCCCTCGAAGACTTCGTATTAAAACTACCTTCATTTTTTTCATAACATTTGACCGTCCTTCTCTCACCCAGCCAATCCATGCGTTCGTTATATTTTGGTGTAGCTGACCTTTTGATCGTCTTTTGAACTTCTTCGCCCAATCCCAAATTTTCTACTTTCGGCATCCAGAAAACTCTTAATGCATTTAGAAAAACAAAAACTACATTGTTTATTTACGGTCGTTGCTAAGCTCTAGCTCTCGTGATATTTCGTAATGCATGTTCCACCATATTGTCTACAAATAAATGTTAGTTTATTTTAACGTGACATATCGGTATGTCACAATATATGTTCATTCATGTTTTGACAAAAGCTCAGACCAGTTAATTTGTCATTGTGATTTGTCAATATTGAGGTGTCTATGAGCTTGTTATCACAAATATCCCTAGTGATACATTTCCTTCCTTTATGTTTAGAGGTGTACTGCGTAAGCTGTGTTTTAGTATTTTGTATTTTCATCACACCAAGAAAGTGTGTAAATCATGGAGATAACTTCCGCTGAATTTGTAGGGAGCTAACTTGAAAGACTAAAAAGCGAAATTTAACGCCACTTGCGAAATGTGTTATCAGCTTCACTTTGGCTGTCAACGTAGTGATTTTGGAAAGAGCTGGGAACCAAATATGTTTTGTGAATTAAGATTGATGTCTTGATAGAAAAATGGTACCCATCATATGTCATTTGCAATTCCTATGATTTAGAGGGAACCGAAGAATTATCTAAACTATTGATATTTTTGACAAAAATTAAAGGAATCTCTGTATCCCTGACTAGAAAAATGTGTCGCACGTCCATTTAGTTAATCCTGAAAAATATATTTACCTCCATTACATATTAAATTAGGAGGAATGAAAAATTTCGTAAAAGTAGTGGATACATTTTCTGATGGATTCTTGTACTTAAAATCGAAATTTCACAAAGTAAGTGATGCTAGATTTAAACAAGAAATTCGTAGGACCACAAATGGCAGTAATTAAGGACTGATAAACATTTTGAAGAACTGTTAAATCCACTGGAAGAAGCAGCCTGGCAGTCTTTCAAAAAAATATATTGCAATTTCCTTGGAAACCATGAAGCAGAAAACTATCAGGCTTTGAGACTTAAAATCCAAATCTTTATCTTGTGTTTGAAAATATTTGAGGACTTACTATTTTTCAATATTGTAAAATTCTTATAAAGCTAACATGTCTTCGAAAATTTACTTCTTAAACTCTTACATAGATTTCTACCAGAAAAATCTTGGGGCTGTCTGCAATAAGCAAAGTGAGAGATTTCATCAGTAAATTTCTACAATGAAAAACATGTTCTAAACGCAAGTGTACTTCTAATAGGTTGGATGACTATGTACTGTTGAACTGAGAAGAGAGATTTTCCAGATACAGAATATGCCTGAAAATCATCATTATCACTTTCCAATTACAAAATAAATAGTCAGGATATAAGACCGGACTAGTAGTATGCCATTTAACATTGGATAGGTAGTTACTGAATTGTTTAAAAATTATAAATCGTTCAGATGAATATCACACGAAACTCTTGCCTGATGGGAAAAATCTGAAATGGTATTTGAATAAAGAACAAAAAATACTCATATAATCTGTTACTTTTATTCTTGTGAAAGAAAAAAGTGTATTTTTCTAGACCAGTGTAATATATAATTCTACAACTCATACTACTAACCCCACTGTCACCTGGAATTTTAATCTAGGTGGCGTGGGAAAATTTCCTGTGTTACGCAGGAGGCCTTTGCCCTACTAAAGATGATAATAATAATAATAATAATAATAATAATAATAATAATAATAATAATAATAATAATGTCTTTATTATTGGTGAGGCTCAGGCCGTAAGGCCTGCTCTTCCGCCTAACCACTTAAATGCTCACATTTACACAATTACAATGGAGGCGTTTGAGCGGAAATACTGATAGCTGACATTTCACGTTACTTACAAAATTGCAACGATCGTATTAATGGAAGTGTGCTTCACATAACTAATGAAACATAAATTGTGAATGTATTTTTATTATCAATTTTCTGAATTTTAAAACTAACATGATATAAAGAGACTCGATGTTTCTTATTTACAAGAGAGCCGTTGTAAGTCAATAATTTTACTTTCGTAAAATGTCAGAAATTCTCGTATACCCGAAAGCCTCAATTGTGAACAAATTTAAAGAAAAAGGAGGGCATATTATACATTTATAGGACATATATACATTAATTAAACTTGTAATAATAATAATAATAATAATAATAATAATAATAATAATAATAATAATAATAATAATATTGTTCTGTTTGATAAAATATCTAAAACATCATGGATCATTGGTGTTGCCATCCCTACAGATGACATGCTTGTAACAACTGTTGCTGAGAAAAAGAGGAAATACCATGGCTGTTGAATTGAAGGGCATGTGAGGAACAAACATTCAAAACGTGACATGACCACTTTACTCCTTTTCGAGAAAAACGCAAAAATGTTATAGCATCAAAATTATGCAAATATTTTTTTTTTGAATTCTGGATTATATAATGAGAATAGCTAAATATATTATTAAGATAAAAATTAAATATTCTATGTTGGATTCAATTTTAGAGCGAGTTTCGTGTCGGACATGTCTCGTTGTAAATGAACACGTCATGTTTTACGACATGTCATGCTTTGATTGAATGATAGCTGGACATGTCGTGATTTGAATGGAAAGAAATACTTTTCATTGAAATTCATAAAATTATAATAGGAAAATGAACATTCCATTTCTTGCATCTTTTTCGTGAAGCTTTATGCACAAATTCATTATTAATTATATAATTTATTTAATATAATTTATTTAATATAATTTATTTATTATTAAGGTAAGAATATCCCAACTTAAACGATTTTATACAAATAGATTGACACGTTTGGTGAAGAAAAGAGCGCCTTCATTTTGCCTCCTTTTATCAAAAACCAATTATTTTTGTAATTTTTTTTAAAAATATGTCAGGCTTCCTTACCTTAAGGTTTGAACGATTCATGTTTCGTAGTTGTTTTTTTTCGTTTTCTGGAACGTTTGGTAATGTTGCTAAGAGACACCTCTATTTCCACGTCTCAGAACTATTCAATATGGGATAATATTTTCCTCTAACTGAACAGTAAATGACGATATTGAAAGAAAATGTTTCACGTAAAGAAAGAACACTTTCATGTCTATTTCGTGGTCAGTAGCTAACTGACTGATTTTCTATAACATGTAGTTGTCGTAAAAATGTCAGGAAATACTTAGAGCAGAAACGGTTCAATTTCAAGTGAGGATTAAACCAATACCTGGAAAACGTGGGCATTGTTTCTCTCGAGCGGCTGGGAAAAGTCTGCAGGCCCAAGGAATCCCATCCCTTCGGGACCCAAACAGAAGTCTGAGCCTATGGCCAATGCTTTCTAAAACCTAAGGTTTGGAAATTCCTTTCTTTTTATGCAACAATTTTAATAATAGAAATCAAGTGTATTTACCTTTCCCTCTAAATAAACGGTAAACGACTCCTTACTTGCTACTAACATGGTAAATAACAATAAAATCATAGAGAGTAATTGTGGACATATCACGTTTTGAATTAAATACTAGTAAGACATCAGTAGAAGCGAAGGTTCATGTTACTTTATGAATGAAATGCTATGAAATTTATGTAATAATTTCAAAGTGAACATGTCCTGGTTTTGTATGAAAACAGTAGTTTTAAACTGAATTGATTAGGGGACATGTCGCGTTTTGCGTGAAAATTAAGGTCTGGGGTTATAAAGATCATCAAAAGTAATACATCTCTTAGTGTAACTCAGTTTAGGTCAACGATGGACATGTCACGTTTTGCGTATTTGCTCCTCGTGTATGGATTGCGCACAGTGGAAGTACTAGTGGTGTCAGCGAATGGATTGGTCACTAAGGAAATTATAAGAAATCGCGAAGACTGAAAAGCATTTGTGGACCATTCATAAAGCTGCATTATTGGGAACAGCAAATATAGTCTGTAAATGTAGCTTCAGTATGCGCACGTTTTTTTGAGCTCTTCTTTCGCTTGTAGAGGTAGTAGAGCTTATAATGAGATTCTATTTTGTTAGCAATACAGAAAAATCCAATAGTTCGTTTGCCGTTACAAATAAGTTTTCTAAAACTAGGGAATGAAAATATCTAGTTTTTGAAATGATAATCTCCCGCTTTAAAAAAATTTATAATAATAATAATTATTATTATTTATATAATAATAATTATTATTATTTTATACACAGTTTTTTACTGTTTTTGACTAAATAAATATCTAAATTCTTATATCTGATAAAAAACTATTTTTTGCTCCAATTTACGTGCAAATTATTGTTGCCTTGGATGATTTTGAGAACACTGGTATCAGTGTATATCCACAGAAAATAGGAGATAATAATATTATTAATAATAATAATAATAATAATAATAATAATAATAACGAAATAGTTGAATTTCTTCCTGTTTATCTTATTTTAATTTTGCAGGTAGATGGCTCGTTTCAGGTATTATTGGACCATAAAGAATCAATCATACGAGAATACCAGGAATTAAGATATTTGTATTTTATAGATAATTATTAGCTTTACGTTTCGCACATTTGGCATGTGCTTTTTCAAAAGCAATACAGAACAAGCGGTTGACAATAAACCTTACATTTTTACGTAATAAAAACAAAGCAATAAAGTTCATATATTCATACCAGTGTTCATCGTACAATATTATGAAAACTTTTTTATAATATGCCGAAGGCGGGGTCCAAATTGGTGAGTAAGACAACTAATGTGCCAACTCTTACATGTAGTACAAAACCAGATAAGTTAGTCTTAGCCACCAAGCAGGGCAAGTTGGAGTCTGCCATACAGACATTGTCTTCTCTAGGTTGTCTCTCCAACCAGGTTGCGGCTGGCCTCTTTTCCTTCTTTCTTGCGGTTGCCAATCCAAAAGCTTCTTTGGAAGTCTATTGCTCTGCATTGTCTGCACGTGTTCAAACCACAATAGTTGTTTCCTTTCAATTTCGTGAAGTATATCCCGCTTCAGGCCCATATTTTCTCTAATTCTTTCATTTTATATTTTGTCTCTTCTTGAGATGTCAGCGGATCTTCTAAGAAAGTCCATTTTCATGACCCTCAACTTTGTTCTCATTTGTTCTGAGAGTTGCCATATCTCAGCACTATACAGTAAAACACATAAGATTATTACTCTATATATAATTCGTTTTGTTCTTTTACCTATATTTTTGTCCCAAAGGATAGAATTCAGGTAACCGATGAGTTTTCTGCCTTGTGTAACCCGTTCCAAAACCTGTCTCATAAAGCCTCTGCTTCCCAATTTTTACCCTTAAATATTTTATTTCTTCAGTTTACATCTATCTGCCATCTATCTGAGAGCCTACCTACGAGCCATCTATCTGCAAAAATAATAATAGTAATTTGTAATTTATTAACTTTTTTTTGTTTTGTGTCCAGATAAGTCAGGGACGTATCATCTGGTTCCCATACAATTCACATACAATTAAAACAGATCACACAGATTAATATATACGATACTGATTATGTTATTATGATGTCAGTTAATACATAAGCAGAGAGTTTGTTAATAATAGCGTTAATTCAGATTATGTCAATCTGATGTCAATTGATACATAAGCAGAAGTTCGTTACATCACATATATAGAGTTAATACAGATTATGTTAATATGATGCCAATTAACACATTATCAGAGAGTTCGATACATACATAGAGTTTTGCACACCCTGTTGATGGTTGTCAAACGATAGGTTTGTGTATCTGGAGCCAAGTTTTAATTTTGTTGCTATATTCTTTGTGGTTGAGCTTGGGGTATTTTAAGTCTTTTGATATTTGGTTGCATAGTTTAGGTATCAGCTATTTAAGAGTTCTTTTTCCATAACTGTTGTACGTTAATGGTATTTGGTACTTTGGATTTCTTGTTTTGTACCCATTTGGTGATTCACTTTGAATTTGTTGATGTTTTTGTTCCGAGTTAACTATTACGGTAATGGTAATATAGGTTATAACTTGTATTTGTTCCAATTTGCTTAAGTATGTTTGGCATGCACCCCCCCCCCAGACTTGTACACCATATCTCAGTAATGATTCAATTAGAGAGGTATATATGATTTTCAAAATTGGTTCATTTACAAACGTCTGAAGTAAATACATACAACCAGCTATCTTTTTTTATTTTGTTAAACAGGATATTTGTATGCTGATTATATCTCAAGTGCTCATCTAAAACAACTCCTAGACATGAGTAATGTGTTACATAGTCAATCATGATACATTTGTCGCTACATCCAATGTTCGTGCTTTGATAATTGTGCTGAGTTAATTTTCCTAGTTTTAAGATTTTATACTTTTTCCGTGTTTTTAAATAATAATAGTAATAGTAATAATAGTAGTAATAATAGTAGTAATAATAGTAGTAATAATAATAGTAAAAATAATAGTAATAATAGTAGTAATAATAGTTGTAAAAATAGTAGTAATAATAGTAGTAATAATAGTAGTAATAATAGTAGTAAAAATAGTAGTAAAAATAGTAGTAAAAATAGTAGTAATAATAGTAGTAATAATAATAAACGCCAAACTAATAAATGACAACGTCATCTAAGAATCTCTTTGCTAATCACAATCTGCTGACAATTGCGAATGGGTTCATATTAACTCGTGTGGCTTGCGGCTGCTGACTTCGTCGCCTCTCTTCGCCTGTGAACCGCAGTGGGCAGCGCATCGGAGCTCTCAATCACCCACTAAACATCTAATTAATACGAAGCGACCGCGAAATCGAGCGAATGAGCGTCAGCGCTGCGCATTTGTTTCGTTTTTCAGTTGTTAATTTATCGCCAACGCTAACTGAAGCTTATTCTGGACGCGCTCTCGAGAGAACGCGGTCAGTATTTGGTAGAATGTAGCAGTTGCAAGCAAAAAACTTCGGTTGCAATATTGCATTCTGTAATAACACACTCGCTGCATATTGTTTTGTAGCAATCAGAAATAAATCAGCAGTATTATTTGGTAGCTCTAAATAAGCTTTATTACTATGACATGTACGTTTACTCGCCTGTATGTGTATATACAACTATATACAACTTTTTTAGAATTGTATTTCTCAAGCAAATGTTTGGTGCTCTTCCACGAAGATTATGTGACTTTCTGTTGTCTGGTAAATCTGCTTAGTCGGAACGCAATCTTATTACGTTATAAAATTGTGCAAAGCAAGAATGTTAAATAGAAAAAAAAATGTTGAAGATCAGTGCGTATCTACACCTACAATTTCGACGATTCACTACTACGAATAATTTGCTTAAAACTCTTATCAAAATGTAGGTAGTATCTGTCCTAGATTAGATGGGAATAATACGGCAGACAGACAAGTGACGTCATGCCAGTTAAAGTCATTCATTGGTGGATGTTTTTCTGGGATTTTGATGACGGTACGCCTCAGCAATATTTCTTTCCAATTACTTGCTTATGGGGGAAAATTAAGATCTTTTTTTCGATTATCATCGACGCCTTTGTCACGGTTTCAAGAATTACCAGCAATTAAAAATAACGAATGATCGAGAGGATTTACATAGAATACTCACGAAATTTGGCCTCACGTGGCATACTCGATCTCCTGCAACGTTGAATTTCAACATAAATAAATAAATACCAATACTTACTTAAAATGATACTAACGAAACTAAATGGAACTATTGGAACAAAAACCAGGCGTTGTAATTTATATTAAAACTACCAGAATTCATACTTTTAAGTAACATTTTCAGCGCTGGAGTGATATTTCGTAACGTTATTGATAAATATTTTAGCAAAAAACTTAAATACCTTCATCTTATGCAGTTAGCTTCAATTATAAAACTTTAAATTCAATTCTAATTCATCAGTTATGAAAATTTAACAAATAGAAGTAAGTGAAGGATGCACATTTGTTAAAAGTGCATTGCGGTTTTTGAGAAAGAACCTGCACAGTTTAACTCCACAAGCTGTTCTCAAACTAACGCTCATCAGAAGTTTCGCGTGGGAGAGAAACACGAGGGGCTATTCGCTTTTAATTCGGCCGTTACAAGGGCAGAAGGGCACACCCGGCCGCTGGCCGTAAGCCCTTTATCTGCTCGAAGTGGTCCCGAAATCGATGATTGGATCTTTCAATGCACTACATATAGACCTCAGACGAAATGTTAGTAGTAAAGGAATGGGCTTTGCTTTGGAGATGTCTTATAGACACGTAATTGAATACAAGGAGATTTCTCTTAATTTATTTTTCTATATTTTCTGTTGTGGATTGAATAGCGCTGATATTTGAATTTTAGGTTAGTTCTGTTGGAGTAAGACTACATTTTTTTTAATTCCAGATCTCGTTTTGGCTAATATATATATATATATATATATATATATATATATATATATATATATATATATACACACACACACTATATTTTTCGGTTAGCGATATTGATTTTGGATGCATGTAAAATGTTTCAGCAATATTTCTCTGGATGTTAATATTTAGGACCAAATAATACCCTAAATTTTGTATTTAAAAAAGAACTTAAGAACAAATAATTTTAAACAATTTGAAATTTTAAAAGTTTTAAAAAATCCTTATTTTTCTATCCTTAATAAACATTTCCAAATAAAAAGCAGTCCCACATTAAATCTTTGTATTGACTAGCTCCTTCTACAGGTTTAGTCCCCCAGCTGTTTTATGGACTTTCACGTCTCCTATTCCATAATATTTCAGTTTCCTAGGTGTTTCCAGCACATTGCTTAGCTGTCGTTTTTAGAGTTATCCTCATTGCTTGTAGTATTAATTTTATTAAGTCATTTTTCTCTCATTAATTTTTAATTTATATAACTTCTTTATATTTTTTTGCTCTTCCATTCTTTCAAGCTGTTTCATACATATCCTTCTGCACTGCTATAGGCCCTCTGAAGAAGGGAAACGTTTCCCGAAAGTAAATACTAAAACTTTTGTTGTTGTCGTTTGATTATTTCTTAATTCATATTATGGAGTACCCAAGATATCTGCTTTCACCACTGAAATTATAAAAATCCGTTGTTTTTTATTCTATCGAACAAAAATTTTTAATTATCCGAATGTAACGGCCAAAATTCTAAATAAAATCTAAAACTTAACTAAGGGAGTAAATATAATTTTCAAGAGAAGCTCGTTTTCCATGTAATTGTCTATGACTTTGATTCTTTCCTATGCAATATCGAAATTAATAGGCTTAACCTTCACCGTGGTATTTCATTCGTAAGTAGGAGACATTGATTTTCACTTTCCAGAGCGCATTGGCGTGTTCATGGAATTGCCGACGATATTTGTTTTCTGTATTCCAGCCGTGCCGCCACAGAAACTTTCAATGACTAGGAGGGCAAGACCAAAGAAATGAGTAAACCCACCAAGAAATGAGGAAGTTGAAATTTCTTCCTATTCTGTTCTCGTTCCTCCTTGTTCCTTTTCATACATATGCAAATACACAAAAGGAAATAAATGGGCATGTATTCACTGAGAGAACTGTGCTAACAGCAGCAAATTAACGGTTTAATAATACCTGTAACTCTCAGATCTCATATTGACTGTGCGATGTTTTCAGAGGGAGAGGTTGTTATGTTTTCTAGAAGTTGGAAATACGGGTCTCGAGCAGTGGCTTTTTTTGATTGATTGATTGATTTTTTCGTGTTTCCGGGCGCGTCAACTGCTCTGGTCATTAGTCCCGTTAGTGTAGTGCATGTTTTTTCTCGGGAGATGGCGGTCATCTTCCCCCGCTGGATGGCGAGATCCCGAGCCGACCTTCCGTCGGCTAGTGGGGTTTTTCCCTAACCAGGACTCTCCCATCAGCGGGGCACCGCCCTAGCCGGGAAAGGCTCGAAGCTCTCGAGATATGTAGTAGTGTAGTGCATCTTAGTGTAAGTCAGTGTGTAAAGGGAGAGGATAGGACAAGGAATGGGAAGGACAGATCGCGCGCGGTCCGTGGCCCGTTTGGTAGGGTACTGCTCCGGCATTCGCGTGGTGTTGATTGGAGAAACCACGGAAACCTACCGATCAGAGCAGGCGGCCGCTACAATTCTCCTCCAGACAGAGACTGAATTCGACCTAGCTGAAAAGCTAGTGTCGAAAATCCTGCTGCCGTCAGGACTCGAACCTAGGACCTCCCGGTCAGAGACGCTGCAGTGACATCAGTTGATGCACTGAGCTATCGCTCCCGGTCGAGCAGTGGCATAGCTTGATTTTTGGCTTAGAGTATGTTACACGAGAAATGAGAAAATAATGTAGGACTCCTAATTATTCCCCATCCACCAATGTACGCTCACTTACTACGCGTCTTGTGAGAGCCTTGTAAATATTATTTAAAACTGCATAACTATTGAGATTTTACACTTTTTTTGTTTAGAATATAAGATCAACCTTTTTGGCCCTTACTCCGCACATCTAAGGTTCTTGTTTTAAATTTTGTTATTAAAACGTCCCTGAAGTTCTCTAATGTTCTTAACGATTCTGAGGGTCGCTTTTTGGGTCTGCGTTAATTATATTTTCTTTTTAAGGAAAGTTAGACTGTAAAGGCCTACTTCTTTTCAAATTCTTCACGGAACAACATTACGATTCTATAATTATATACTGACACTTGGGTCGCTTTGTGCTCGCCATTGCATGTCACAGATGTACATTGCAAAGACACGTAACCGGCTGCATTGAACCAGCACAATTCCTAATCTAAATTGACTACAATAATATAATTGCTACATGCATGAAAATAACGCAATAAACTTAAATAAATCTACAATGCTAATGAATTAATCTTGTTCTCTTACGAACACCAAAGAAAATGATGACTTTTCGTAACACGATAGCTATTTAATAAGCATGCTGGGTGTAATGAATCGCAGTGCATCTGATTTCCAGCACAGGCAAAGATGGCATTTCAGTGAGTCACTCATCCTTGTGACGAATCGAATCCTCAACGACGCGATGTTTGAAACATAAATGGAACAAAATGTACTATGAAAAGAAATTGACAATATCAGCTATTTTTGTTTTAAATTAATTGTTAATTGTCCGAGTATGTAACGTCACCCACATCCATGGACGGTACTCCCTTAACCTCGAGTATCTAATGATATCGTAAGAGATTTGATTTATTTGGTTAAAAAACAGTAAAAACTCTGTATGATCTATGAGAGAGAAAATTATGTGCGCAGGTTTTCTCTAGTAACAGAATCGCATCCCACAATTTTAGGTATAAATAGTTGAATGATAAATGAAGGTCATAATAATAATAATAATAATAATAATAGTAATAATAATAATAATAGTTATAATAATAATAGTAATAATAATAGTAATAATAATAATAGTAATAATAATAATAGTAATAATAATAATAGTAATAATAATAATAATAATAATAATAATAATAATAATAATAATAATAAGTTATTTGTCCACTTCATACGTTGCCTGACTTTCCCTGCCTTGGTGGTTGCGAGCAGCTGCTCGGGCAAAACACTGTCGGCAGGTGAAGCCACAGATTGTTGGTTGCTTCTTTGGGATTCGACTGTAGTTTGTTCGAGTGACCCGGTAGGCGCCCGCCTGTTCAGCATCCTACCACCGGTGGCTCGCATGCTGTCACGCCCAGCACCGGCTCCAGACGTGCCCCGGCGCTCCCCGGGCAGCGGCTCTTTTTCCGAGGCCTTATGACTTCTTAGACGTCTCTCCATATGAGTATGGGTAATTGCCATTGCCCCAAGCACCTTTATAATAGGTGACAATTGCTTGTCTTCCACGTGGCACAGTTGTCCATGCTAACACGTAGGGTTGGACTTAAGAAGACTTGCAGGAAGAGGGGAAGGTAACGAGGTGGGATATCATGGGGATTTCGTATTTCACCTGAGGAAGGGAAAAGACGAGGGACAATTTAGGACAAGAGGGATAATGAGAGATGGATAAATTTCACAGGAAGGGACAGCGGACAGCTGCTCCGGTTAGTCGCCACTTACGACAGGGAGAGATCCCGTGGTGCTATTCTACTAAAATCCCAAGTGATATCACAAGCAGTTTACAACGCTTGACCATAAGTTGGCTCAGTGCTTTACACAAGTCATTAACAGCACAGAAGACATGCCTTTATTTCTAACCAAAGGCATTACATACATGAAACCCAAAAGTAGAGACACACAGAACCCATCTCAATACCGCCCAATCTCTTGCCTTCCCACAATGTACAAAATTTTGACTTCATGCATTACAAGTAAAATCCAAGTTTATATTGAGGACAGAGAAATAATGGCAGAACAACAGAAAGGTTGCAATCGATTACATAAAGGATGTAAAGAACAACTTCTAACAGATATGGTCATTCTCCAACAAGCACATATAAACCATAGAAACTTGCACCTGGCATACATTGACTACAAGAAAGCATTTGATAGCGTTCCTCACAGTTGGCTTATTGACGTTCTCCGCATATACAAAATTAACGAAACCATCATCAACTTCCTGGAACATATCATGACTCATTGGAGAACAACATTGTCCTTAAGGCAGCAAGAGTTAACAATCTCAACAAAAGAGATCAGAATTATGCGGGGAATCTTCCAAGGAGATTCTTTTAGCCCATTGTTGTTCTGTCTGGCTCTAAATCCCCTATCAACACAACTTAACAGTACTCACTATGGCTTCCAAATTCGTAAAAATAAGAGGACTATCCACACCATATCACATCTGATGTATATGGATGACATTAAACTTTACAGCTCAACAGAGCTCAACCTTGAAATAACAGAACTTTTCTGAAGAAATATATAAGTATTTAGGATTCGATCAAGCAGCAATCACAGACAATAAGGAAATCAAACAATCTCTAACAAAGTGTACAAATCAAGAGTCACTGCACTACTGAAAACCAAATTAACAGGTAATAACATGATAAAAGCAATCAACACATTTGCAGTTCCAGTATACACGTACTCATTTGGAATTATACCATGGAGCGACACAGACCTCGAAGACATCCAGAGACTTACCCGCACAATTTTGACAAAATTCAGACATCACCATCCAAATAGCGCAATAGAACGAGTGACACTCCCACGAAGTGAGGGAGGAAGAGGCCTAATATATCTAAAGAGTTTGTGCTACAAACAAATCCATTCATTAAGGAACTTTTATTATGAGAAACCGGCAACCTCAGAACTACACGCTGCAATAGTTCAAGCAGATACTAAATTAACCCCTCTTAACCTTAACAACAAACAGCTGGACATTTTTCTGCGGGTTACAGACAATAACTGCAAAATAGACACGTGGTCAAGAAAGGAACTCCATGGACGCCATGCAAATGATCTCAAGCAACCTCATGTAGACTAAAAGCCTCAAACACTTGGCTAAAATACGGTAATCTGTTTGGCGAAACAGAGGGGTTCATGGTCGCCATACAGGATCAACACTATCAACACTAAAAGTTACAGGAAGCATATCCTCAAACAAACAATAGATGACAAATGTAGAAAATGCCATACAACAGTTGAGAGCATACAGCACATCACATCAGGATGCAAATTAATGGCTCATACGATTACACCTATAGGCACAATCAAGTTGCAAATATCATTCACCAGAAACTGGCAGCGAAATCCAACCTACAAGAAATGACCTGCCCATACTACAATTATGTTCCCGTAACTGTACTTGAAAATTCAAACTTTAAGTTGTACTATGACAGAGAAATTATTACAGATAAAACTATTCACCATAACAGACCAGACATAACTTTTGTAGACAAACGGCAAAAGATTGGCTTCCTGATTGACATAACTCTTCCACAAACAGCTAATCTCCAAACAGCACATGCAGAAAAAATAAAAAGTATACAGAACTAGCAACTGAATTCAAGGCACTATGGCATCTCCAAAAAGTTCATATTGTTCCTCTGGTCATTTCGTGCACAGGAGTTATACCAAATAACATCCATAAAAATCTGGAACTTACTCAAATACCAAAATATACCTATAAAATTATGCAAAAATCGATCATCTTAAACACGTGCAGGATTGTTCGAAAATTCCTAAATTGCGACGAAACATGAATTGACCTGTGTCTTGGTTATTAACCCGACACAAAGTCAAATAAAAATCCGGTGAATATAGAGAAAAACAATGTATAATAATAATAATAATAATAATAATAATAATAATAATAATAATAATAATAATAAATTAAAAAATCACATTAGCAACATTTGAAAAGTTAGATATTTTCGTTTCCGAGCTGTAGAAAACATATTTACAACGGTAAACGAACTGCAGATTTTATTTTTCTGTATTGCTAACAATATAGTAACTCATCCTTATCTCTGCACCTACTACTTTAAGGAAGAGGAGAGCTCAACAGGAGATGCGTATATTGAAGTTACAATTATTTCCAAAGCAAAACAAGAAGCCATCTCAGCTTTTAATCAATGGATCAGGGAAACTGGACAAAAACCTGTGTGTTGTTGTTTGACAGTAAAAGGTATTTAGGGACATTACTACACATTACCCTCGACTTAGTCCTTTAACTTTCTTTGAAAGATATGTTGGTGCTCTGACGTAAGCACTGGCTGTTCTGATTTGATACACACATAATGAAGTAGTTATTTCCAGCTCTCCAACAAAAGCAGCAGAAACTCGCATTTCCACTTGTTCCTTCTTGAACTCGCATTTCCTGACGTCAGTGTCGCTCACACGACTCCACATTTTCTCTTTCCATTACTGCAAAATCCTTGCCGGCGACCTGTCTTCCGCGTGCACCATTCCGCGTCTCCGAATTCTCATTTCTGAGCGTCACGGACAAGATGGCGCCCCGTTTGCTAGCACTCTCCCTCCACTTTTCCCCTCCCCCAGGCCCGCTCACCTGCGCAGTGGGACGGTTCGAGGGTGGGGTGGGGGGGAGCTGTGTGGCAGAGAGGGTGAGAGGAGACGCCGTGCAGCGCCGTCTCGCCGTAATGCAGACGATGAGATGTAAAGTCGTTACTCCAGACACAGAGGAATCCTCCCAAACTTCATTACCCAAGTCGAGCAACCAATTTGCGACGTACGCAGGCGGCGCGGGCCGCAGACGCGGGGTAGACAGGGAGGCGGTGGGAGTGGGGGGGGGCGAGGGTTGGACTAGGACAGGTTGGGGAGGGGGGCGGGCTGGGTGGATACTGTTGGGTCGTCACCAGACGGGTTGTGGTGTGACACGGTAGGGATTGTTGTGATGCGTCGTGACGGTGGAAGTGACGAGCAGTAGCAGGGCGGGCTGGGTGGATACTGTTCGGTTGTCACCAGACGGGTTGTGGTGTGACACGGTAGGGATGGCACTATACTAACGAGACTAATGATCTAAGTAGTTGTCGCTCCTCAAGTTAAAAAAAACACACTCACGTGTGGTGTGGTTACGGAATAGATACTAATGATTCTTTTTACTGAAAATTGTCATTTAGGAGAAAGTTTCTTCGTTACTATTCTTAAAGTAATATTTTGGTTCTACTATTAACAAACTGAAGAAATGAAAAAAGTTCAAAAAATAATACTTTGGGCGGAAATAGATGGCAGCTGTCTAGATTATGTGGCTAATCCGATAAACTAGCCTAGACCAAAGAAAAAAGGAAACTAAAACGAGAAATTTTTTGCCATTCTGTAGCACTACTAGTTGTGTATTTATAGTTCTTTAACTTTTTATCTCTTTATTAATATGTGCATATATGCAATATTAATATTTGCCTATACAAAGAAAATGTGTCTTGGGTTACATATGTTTTGCTAGTCATACACATTCCACAAACACGTAGAGTAAAACGAAAATAAATGGCACCTTCACCACCGTTCACCACTTAACAAATGCTGGGTCGTAAGGCTGTACATACTTTCAATATGACAGTCATGCGCTTCGGAGCACGGATTGTGGGTATCATCCGTGCGCATATATGTGAGTATTATCCGTAGCGGGGCTCATTATCTCGACGACAGGGCTATTATGTCAAATCTGTAGTTCGTTTTTATTTGCGATATAAATATTATACGGGAGCAATTATTTCTAGTAAATAGACTTTTTCAACAACGTTCATCGCTAACATTTATTTTCAATTCATCTAATGTTACTAAAGGGGTGGGATAGGTGTTCTGGGTCTCAAGAAAAGGTGCGTGTGCAATAGCATTCCTACCGGGAGCGGTAGCTCAGTGCATCAACTGATGTCACTGCAGCGCCTCTGACCGGGAGGTCCTAGGTTCGAGTCCTGACGGCGGCAGGATTTTCGACACTAGCTTTTCAGCTAGGTTGAATTCAGTTGCTGCTTGGAGGAGAATTCTAGCGACCGGCTGCTCTGATTGGTAGTTTTCCGTGGTTTCTCCGATCAACACCAGGCGAATGCCGGAGCAGTACACTACCAAACGGGCCACGGACCGCGCGCGATCTGTCCTTTCTTTTCCTTGTCCTATCCTCTCTCCTTACACACACACTTTTACACTAACTTGCACTACACTATCACATATTCCGGGAGGCCGGTCGGGAGCTTAGAGCTTGTCCCGGCTGGGGCGGTGCCTCGCAGGTGGGAGAGTCCTGGTTAGAGGGAAACCCCACTAGCCGACGGAAGGTCGGCGTCGGATCTCGCCATCCAGCGGGGGAAGATCACAGCCATCTCCCGCGAAAAAAAACTTGACCTACACTAAAGGGACTAATGATCAAAGCAGTTGACGCTCCCGGAAACACGAAAAAATCAATCAATCAATCAATAGCATTTATTTCTGTGTAATACCTATTCTGCGGTGTGGTGGGGCAGCCGAGGCCGAATGGGAGGGGGAATAGGGGTAAGGGGAGGGGAGAGGTAGCGACGCCGGCGTTGAGAAGCGGAGTGAGTTTGGAAATGAGAGTTCTTTGTTTGAGTGAGGGTTTGTTGCTGTTTACGTGACGTGTAATCTAAAGGTAAATAAGCTTCTGTGCTGACTCTGGAGGCACGCCTTGAGAAGCAGTACAACACCCTCGTCTCACCCTCGCGTCAAGACGATCTGGGGAAGCCAAGGTCGTACTCCTGGAAAGGCGGGAAAGTGGAAGGAACACATAGGTAACTTAGTAAATCAATATGGGATAGTAGTTCCCTCACTAAGCACTTGATGATGTCACAAAACTAGTTACGAAACGTTGTGCAATTGCTGAAATAAATGATTGTCATAAAAGACTTTGGATACTTTTATTTGCAAACATAGGTAACGTCTTTAATGTTTTATGTTTATTAAATTCATGTACTTCTTGCGCAAAGAAATATCGTAGAACAGTACCCTAAAACTCTAGTTTTCTCTAGCTAAAATCAATAAATACAATTTATAATTAATAAATATAATACAAGTAATAAAGATAATACTGATTATATTTATAAACTATTTTATTTTATAAAAACACACACACACACACACACACACACAATATATATATATATATATATATATATATATATATTATATATTATATTATATATTGGTTAATTGGAAAATGAAAACATGAAATGGATTTGCCCATAAATAATGCAAGTAATAGTTTACATTGCTCTACTCACCAGAAAAACCTGTATAGGACCTTGTAAGATAACAACGTTAATGAAAGTACACTAAAGATCTTCGAGTAAAATTTGAACCCAAGATATGCAGTATTTTACTTAGTGAGTGTTGACTTAATCTTATTAACTAAAAAATGTAAAAATACATTTTGAGACGTGTAACACCCAACACAAGAATGATTTTGTGTTTACACATGTAGTGTGCGTTTGTAGCTATATGAATACACATCTTTTAAACAGAAGAATCCAAAATTGTAAGAAAAAAAAACAGTATTATAAAATATTAGTTTTACCCATGAAAGGCTAGATTAGATACAGTTTCACAGCATTGCAAGAAGTTTCCGAAAACGAACCTGTAGCTGAAGTTGTGAATCGGTATTTCGTCGTTAAGAGGAAAAATGTAATGATCATATTCGGTTTTTCTTAAGAATTAATATATTTAATCCAATAAACATTTTACCATGTAAGATCTAAGTAAAATCTGAAAATATTCATGAAGCATAAATCTTAAAATATTCATGTTCGTATACATGAAGCATCTCAATAAGGACAATTAAATATATCCTAAGGATAATTCAGAGAATAACTTGTTTCGAATTTCATTGAGAACTTGACGTAATTGTAGTTCGAAATAATTATAACTGGGAGATGAAAGTTTTCATTAGGCGGTATATTAGCTGAATGAGAGTCCGGAAATTTCTCTGAATTCCAATTACACCGTGTTGCTACAACAATAATATTACTTCTGACTTTATTATCGAGCTGGGCGTTCGTTTCCATTTGCATTTGTCCGGTAATAACGACGTTTCCCAGTGTAGCGGCCAATCCGTTCTTTTACTCGCGTCAGATTTGGCCAAAGGCCACGCTGGACTACGCGGACGAGTAATGTAGTTTTGTTTCTGCTCGTTCGAACAACTTTTTCTTCTGTGTACGAGACAAACATGCGGAGCTACTAGAAAATATATTATGGTAGTAATTTTAAAAGTTTCTCGACGTTCGTGTGCTCGGAGAAATAACATGGTAATGCAAATGTTTGTAATTGTGGATTTCCAGCACTTCATTATGAATTATATTAAATTTGTTGCATCTTACATAAATAAATTCAGTAGTGTAACTAAAATGTATTTGGTAATATAATATGCTGAAATGCAGTGTAAAATGCAGTTTTATAAAATAAGTTACTAAAATCATAATTTGGCGAATGAAAATAGTCGTTTTAGCATTAAAATCTCCTTATGGTCCATAACTGTTATTAAATGTTTCTCCAAATGATAGATACTGTCATAGTTCCTATTATCCTTATCTCCTATCACAATTACAACATTATATTTCCATCAATATCTCCAAAGATATTGGATACCATTATCCTGTTTTACTAGCTCGTCGTAATAATAGGAAGCCACTTCAACGAATTTATATCCGTGGGTACGCAGAACCGGCCCATAACGTAAATAATCGTAATAAATAACCGAAACCGTAAATAACACTATTATTATTATTGTAGGGACTAATTCTCATTAATTAAAAATAAAAATCTGAAATTTATTTCCATAGTTGAATAACGACAACTGCGTTTATTCCCTTGTAGCCAAAGAAAATTCAACAATCACAAATATTTTTTTTAAGTTAACGACACTGCTAATTAATACTAAATATTTTGATTTACTTTCATGAATTTATTATTGGTGCACCTTCCCAAATTTACCATTACTCACAATACTATTACTCATTATTGGATCCATTTAGCGTTGCTTCCAACCTCAATCTCACAATTTTTGTCCTACAATGTATTTTAAATTTGGTCTTGCTACACAAAAACAAAACAAAATGTCAAAAAGTTTTATCACTTCCCTTTTTGGAGTAGCTGCTGCTGTACACTCACGGCCCTATCAGTTTCCACAAACCTTCTTGCGACCACATATTCCAATTCCATCCATTTTCTTCACGAATAACTTAGCACTATGCCTCTGACAAAACTGTATATTAGAATTCACCGCGCCTACCACGCATCTCCGTCCGTGCCTTACGACGGCTAATCATTCTCTGACCACCCTCGACTTTCTCGAAGCGCTTCCTTAAAAAAAAAAAAAAAAAAAAAAAAAACAGTCGACGGTTCTCCTTACCCTGTTTATCCTTTCCATTTCCAATTCCCCTCTACTAATTATACACAACTAAATGTTTTAGAAATTCGTATCATTTCCGAAATGTCCTTATATTGTTGTATTCTTTTGACTCATACACGAATATTCTTTCAATTTCTAAATGCGATTTCTCGCCGCTCGTCATGCTTCAAAAACACTTGACGGCGCTCTCCTCTCATGGCACCATTACTAAAAATGTTTATAATGTTTCTTTTTGCATGACGGGATCATTACAATACATTTATTTCAGACCATGTTTATCACGCGTAGTTTTTACGAGCAAGAGAAGAGTATATTCCAAAGTATTACTGAATATGTCATAGTGTTTTCAGAATCAAAAATATTACATGGTTTTATCGGTGTTGTTTTCGGCGATCTTTCACACGACAAATGACTGATCATTTCAAGTAGTACTTATAGAGGAAAATATACCCACTCATAGAGCCCACTCATTGGATTAGCGTGTTTAGATACAATTTCGCATTTCAAATTGGTACATCAATTTTAAATTTTTTTCTATCAAGATATTGGAAGGCGCAAAAATAGAAAAAAATGAAGAAACGACGAATCTATAGTTTTCATTCATATTTTAAAGTATTCCTTTTCATCGGAACAATTGATTCGTATGTCTCATAAAATACCAAAACTTGTAAAAGATTAATCGCGTATGAGTACTTCACATAAGCCCAGATGTGATCTATTCAAATTTAACAATTTCAGAATATATCTTGAAGTACGTAATAGAACATGTTACAAGTAAACGAGAGATTTAATATAGTCATCTGAAGAAAATATCATAACCTACTTTGTTCAGAATGTTTCAATTATTAAACATAAACCTGTAAACTGCGCTTCTGCTATTTACGAAAGAAAAGAAAGATTTTCGTTAAAATAGAAGATACAACTCCATTAACAAACATTCATTTTTAAAAAGTACGACAGGATTTTCGACACTAGCTTTTCAACTATGTCGAATTCAGTCGCTGTCTGGAGGAGAATTCTAGCGGCCTCTAGCGGCCGTCTGCACTGATCGGTAGTTTTCCGTGGTTTCTCCGATCAACACTAGACGAAAGCCGGAGCAGTACCCTATCAAACGGGCCACGGACCGCGCGCGATCTGTCCTTCTTCTTCCTTGTCCTATCCTCTACCCTTACACACACACTTACACTAATATGCACTACACTACTACATATTCCGGAAGACCGGTCGGGGGCTTAGAGCTTGTTCCAGCTGGGGCGGTGCCTCGCTGGTGGGAGAGTTCTGATTAGGGGGAGACCCCACTAACCGACGGGAGGTCGGCGCCGGATCTCGCCATCCGGCGGGGGAAGATCACCGCCATCTCTGGAGAAAAAACATACATTACACTAACGGGACTAATGACCGAAGCAGTTGATGCTCCCGGAAATACGAAAAAATCAATCAATCAATCAATCAATAAGAAGTACGGTAACTTTAATGTGTAGTTTTTAATAAGCCATCTCGATTTTCAGAAACAATTTTTTGAATATTTAAGGGCTAGGGAAGAAGATATTTGAAACGTCAGAGATACTAGTATGTTTTTAAGTGTTGGCAGGTGAATGTCCTGCAGCTCCTTGTCAGTAGGCTCCGGCTCGGTGTCTAGCCAAGTTATTTTAACTAGTGCCAAAAGTCCGCCACTCGAGAATCAAACCCTAGTACCTCCTGGTCGGAGACGCTGCCATCGGCAATGGGCTCTCAGAGCTACCTCTGCGGTGTATGCACCTGCGAATATACTCACGCAGCATCTGGGGTCGTTGAGTTTTTTGATGGACTCCAGCTCGTGCGCCTACTCGTCGGTAGCATTGTCTCGAGCGCCTGCTTGTCGGCCGGGCGGTTGCTACTCGTCAGTAGGATCAGGCTCGGGTTCAAGTCTAGTTATGAAGCTAGTATCGACAGTCCTCCATTGCCGAGATTCGAATCTTAGTGCTAAATGGTCCAAGACTCTACCGAGCTAGTGGCAATGGTTTCTCAGAGCTATCTCTGCTATGTACGTACGTACCTGCGAAAGTACTCGCGCAGCATTTTGGGATCGTTGAGCTTCTTGATGGCTCGGGGGCCTACTCGTCGGCCGGTAGGATTGTCTCGAGCGCTTACTCGTCGGTCGAGTGGCACCTACTCGTCGGTAGAATGAGGGTCGGGCTCAAGTCTAGTTATGTAGCTAGTATCGACAGTCCTCCACTGCCGAGATTCAAACCTTAGTACTAAATGGTCCACTCTTCAGAGCTAGCGGCAATGGTTGCGCAGAGCTACCTCTGCTACGTACATGAGTGCGAATGTACACGAACAAATCCATTTTATATTAATTTCTACAGATTTTGCGTACCGTAGTCGAATAGTTTGTTTTAGTATTTTTGGCAGCTACATACAAAAAAGGGTTTCGGAACTAGCGCTGAACTACATGGGGAAGGGTAACTTTAACAATAGCATAACAATAACTTTGGAAGGTAGCATTTTGTTTTGGTGAAGTGCCTATTTGCAAAATATTAGATATTTGTGCGGGCGTTTTCCATTGCATTGTTTATGATTTTGTCGAGTTACTTTCAATACATGAATGTACTTTAAAGGGTTCATGTGCGAATACGTCTCTACGCTGTTATGAGTTCTTATCAAGGACGATAGCAAACACGTGAGTGGCAAAAGATGTTCTCTTGCTGCATGTGTTAACAACTTCTTTAAAAGTTTTATGCCGCGGAAAAGGCAGCAAGGAACATCACAAAATATGAGTACATTCTATGGAGCAATTTTCTTTATGCATTTTAGAAACTGTTCTATTTATGGAAAAACACATTTCTCTGCATATCGCTGCACTTTTTATTCTTTCGCGTTGCATTGAAAAATTGTTTTAGGTTATCATAAAGATATCGGCACTTACTGAAAATTGTTTGAGTCATAAAAATGTAGTTTTGCTTGGAAGTAAAAGGTATTTAAATTTCAATAATTTGTCAGTATACCGCATTTAAAAAAATGTTTACCGAATACAGTTTTTCAGTTTCAGTATATCCAGGATAAAGATTGACTGCTTTAAATAACTTATGATTATAGATGAATTAATTCAGATATTGTTCCAGATGTCATCATATCCTCTCTTTTGAAGGTTGCCCCTTCTCCATACAACTGATCGATCTGCTTCTCTAAAAAATTAGTGACCGAAGCACGGGTTTTAACACTTCTTGCTAAGACCTATAAACTCCATATGATCGTGAATGAACATTGAAGATTAAAATTGCTTTGTAGTGAGTGTCATGATATAAAGAATATTCTGTAGAAGATCATTATTTGTATAGCTATTACGCACACAAACCTTATTTCGCATTGGACATATGCTCAAATAATAAGTTTTATTAAATGTCATAAGTCTCGGATTCTGTTTAGATTTTATATTTACGCCGCTGTATTATGTGTCATGATGTAAAGAGTGTTCTGCAAAATACCATCATTTATGTAGCTATTATGAATTCAAAAGTTTATTTTGTACTCCAGATAAGCTCAAATAATGATTATTTGAGCATATCTGCAGTTTGAAATAATTTAACCAATTATAAATCGATCACAATAGACATTTTATTAAATTCCATAACTCTTGGATTCTGTTCATATTTTTACGCCGCCATCTTCCGTGGTTATTGTTTTGTACAAAGTTGCATTTTAAGAACGCACGTTTTTGATTAGATTGATTAAATATAATACATTCATATAGTACTCTAAACTGTTCAACACCTTGCTTTATTAACAATCGCCTCCTCGATATTCACGTAAGTCATGCGGAAACGAAGAAACATGGAGCGGCGTAGCGGGCTAAAAGTCTGCGATGGCGCAGGAACAGGTTTGAATTTTGTTCGTGGAAGTGTCTTTTAAGAACAAATTTATGAAAAACAATATTTTTTAATAAAGTGAATCTCCTATTCTTGGCATGCTGTACAATGATTTCCACTCCACATTCAAATCGAATGGTTTTAGTTGACAGTGCGTATCAGAATATTGAGTATTTCAAGAATGAATGAGTTTTTTCAACAATTCGGAGAGATTAGTATTGTCAATATTTGAATTTACTCCCAATGGAAACGGTTATGTCTATTGCATTTATTTACCAAAAATATGATTAATAATAATAATATTTTTACTAGCAATGAACATTACATATTAGTTACAAAAAGAGTTCTAGCATGCTCTTCAAAGAGCGAAGCTCGTGTTTAAGAGGTTTGATTCCACAATGAAATCAAACTTCATTACTAGTATCACCTAATCTTTTAATACTACACATTACTCATTACACCTGTATTACCAAACGATTCGAAGTAGGTAGTAAAAAGGTTAAGACAATGTGATAAAGTCTATAAACCTAGTGGTTAACTTTGTTTCTCAAATATTTGAATGATTGATATAAAGCGATCATGTACCTGGCATTCTAAACGCATTCTTTTCTACAGAACTAAACAATTTAGTAATTTTTGTAGGTTTAATTTAATGCATAATTATAATTTTATCAATTGCCTTCTTTTGAGTCATATAGTTCATATTCTCTTAGAAAAATGTGTTATGAGGAACTGATGGCTGAGAATCTGCATCTAAACTTATCCCTTTGTCTTATCTCGTGTACTAATGATTCAAGTGGTAATTTGTTTGAATTTGCCACTCATTAAACAAATATTTCATGAAATATAATACTAATTAAGATAGTCTATAACACTTTAATAGATCATTAAACACATCTTTAATAGAGTCATTAAAACAATAGGATTTTAATCAGCAACTGCTGGTGTGATTGTTTATCCATGCAGGAGTTTCATCGTGTATATTTCACACAGTAGATCTCAATTGCCTGTACTTCAAAACCTCCCACGATGTGATCATTTTACAGCACTACGTAACCATGCAATATATTCAACAACAGAAGCACAAAACATCACAAAGAACACCGTATTCACATGCAGCATTGTTTTCCAACTCTCATATTGTAGTTAAATATTTGGACATACCTGTTTCAATTCTCATTCTGCTCACTTTGTGAAAAAACAACAAAGAAAGAACAAAAAGCAAATGGGATCACTCCCGGTGGTACGTTTGCTCGTTCGAAGCGTTGCCCGGGGCTCTCATGAGTTGAGTTAGCTCCGAGCTAGCATTGCCGATGTCTCGGCAGTGACTCTGGTCGAAAGGTTCTAGCCGGAACCTTGCGGCGCCGGAATACGTGTCAGACGTCGACGTGATATGTGATGTATTCTGTGGTTTAATGTGTAATTGTTGTGATGTGTGGTGAGGTGTGATGTGTGATGAGGTGTGATGTGTGGTGAGGCGCGAGTTGTTGTTATGTGCGGTGAGGTGTGATGTGCGGTGAGGTGTGATGTGCGGTGAGGTGTGATGTGCGGTGAGGTGTGATGTGCGGTGAGGTGTGATGTGCGGTGAGGTGTGCTGTGGTGTGATGTGTGATGTGGTGTGATGTGTGGTGAGGCGCGAGTTGTTGTTTGATGTGCGGTGAGGTGTGATGTGCGGTGAGGTGTGATGTGCGGTGAGGTGTGATGTGTGGTGAGGTGTGATGTGCGGTGAGGTGTGATGTGCGGTGAGGTGTGATGTGCGGTGAGGTGTGATGTGTGGTGAGGTGTGATGTGTGGTGAGGTGTGATGTGTGGTGAGGTGTGATGTGGGTGAGGTGTGGTGTGGTGAGGTGTGATGTGCGGTGAGGTGTGATGTGCGGTGAGGTGTGATGTGTGGTGAGGTGTGATGTGCGGTGAGGTGTGATGTGTGGTGAGGTGTGATGTGCGGTGAGGTGTGATGTGTGGTGAGGTGTGATGTGGGTGAGGTGTGATGTGTGGTGAGGTGTGATGTGCGGTGAGGTGTGATGTGCGGTGAGGTGTGATGTGCGGTGAGGTGTGATGTGCGGTGAGGTGTGATGTGCGGTGAGGTGTGATGTGCGGTGGGGTGTGATGTGTGGTGTGCGGTGAGGTGTGATGTGCGGTGAGGTCTGATGTGCGGTGAGGTGTGATGTGTGCGGTGAGGTGTGATGTGCGGTGAGGTGTGATGTGCGGTGAGGTGTGATTTGTTGTGAGGTGTGATGTGCGGTGAGGTGTGATGTGCGGTGAGGTGTGATGTGTGGTGAGGTGTGATGTGTGGTGAGGTGTGATGTGCGGTGAGGTCTGATGTATGGTGAGGTGTGAGGTGTGGTGAGGTGTGATGTGGGGTGAGGTGTGATGTGTTGTGATGTGCGGTGTGTAGTGAGGTGCCATGTGTTGAGAGGTGTGAAGTGTTGAGAGGTGTGATGTACGGTGTGGTGCGGTGAGATGGGGTGCGTTGTGCGTGGTGCAATGTGTGTCAGACGTCGCACTGTCTCACCCGCACTGCCGCGAGCAAAGGAAGTTTTTCCCTACCAACGTCCGGTCTTCTAACGCTAACTACAACGACAGAGACCGGCTGAGACGGTTCAGGTCATCAATCTGTGTCACTGCGGTACCTATGACCAAATAATCCTTGTGTTCGGTTTCCGATGGAGGTAGGATTACTACCAGCTATACCATCTATATGGCGGGAGAGAATTTAGCCGCTGTATGGAGGAGAATTCTATTGGTCAGTAGTTTTCCGTGGTTTCTCTGATCAACACTATGCGAATGCCATAGCAGTACTCTAACAAACGGATCACGTATCTTTCTATCTTTTCTGATCTACTTCCACCCATAGCAATATTATTCCGGTTATTTTGGGATACACTTTCGTATCTAACAAGAACAGCGATTTATCGCCTGTTGTTTATATTTGTTTTATAACAAATCTTCATTTACTACTCAAAACAACAATTTTCTCCAAAACTGGCCCGCATTATTCGGACGTCCGGCCAAAAAAAATACCGGTTAACGATGTTCTACTGTACTATGGAGATTTCAAAGATCATGCTCATTAAATTTGATTTTACTAGCAATAAATATGATTTTACTGTCATTCTTTCTGTATATATTTTTATTTCTTCTACTGAAATAAATTAGTCATTGTATTGTTTCCCTTGATTTGTTCTGTATAAGTCAGGAAAAATGTTAAAAATACCATTTGGAATATCAATATTTTGATCAAGTTACATTTTAGTTCTTCGACAGTTTGAGTGTACTTTAGTCTTCGATTTACGATAGTTATTTCAATAAACTCATTATAAATATTCATAACATTAAGCAAACACATTATGTTCATGAACGTATTCTCTATTCTCTTTCAACTACACCTTCCGTCTTCTTTAGTTATCTCATCTTGTTGCTTCTTGAGCATCAATGCTCATTGTCAGTAGTTGAAATAAAATAGGGAATACTATTTAGATATACATACAAGCATACAATTTATTCGTAGGTACGTACATTAGAAATGAAAACATGAAATCCATACAAATACAACCACAACAAATAAGCGGTTAGCATCAAAGAAAAATCAAATGATTGATGTTGGCCTGGAATCAACACTAGCTGTCCTAGTAGCCTGGCAAACACGTATGTAGGAAAGGCTACGGACTGCGCTTAAAGCGTCAGACACATGACAGCGCTGACCTTTCGGCTTCCCGCTGAGCTCGCCTTGCATTGTGCTCTCCACTGCTTTATTTGCTTATTTTATTTTTTCCTTTTCGGGGGAGGAACTACTCCGCGAAAGGGGCAGCTCTGAGCGTGCCCTTCTTCAATATTCCCGATGCAGTTCGGCCCGCGTGCCAGAGTCAGCGGTTCGGAGCCAGCGCGGCCCGTCCGCCGCCACTCTCCCCCTCCCCCTGCACGTCGCTCCCTTCGGATGGAGGCGGCTGGTACGTGCGAAAGGCAGGTTTAGATGCGAAAAAGTTATTTCCTTCTCCGGAATTTGCGAACTGGTCTTTTTACAATGTCGCATAACACAATGGTATATGCGATTGATTGATTGATTAATATTTTCGTGTTTCCGGGCGCGTCAACTGCTTCGGTCATTAGTCCCGTTAGTGTAGTGCTTATTGATTTTTTTTCTCTGGAGATGGCGGTGATCTTCCCCCACAGGATGGCGAGATCCGGCGCCGACCTACCGTCGGTTAGTGGGGTTTCCCCCTAACCAGGACTCTCCCACCAGCGGGGCACCGCCCCAGCCGGGACAAGCTCTAAGCTCCCGACCGGTCTCCCGGGATATGTGGTAGTGTAGTGCCTGTTAGTGTAAATGTGTGTGTAAGAGGCTAGGATAGGACGAGGAAAAGGAAGGACAGATCGCGCGCGGTCCGTGGCCCGTTTGATAGGGTACTGCTCCGGCATTCGCCTGGTGCTGATCGGAGAAACCACGAAAAACTACCGATAAGAACAGTTGGTCGCTACAATTCTCCTCCAGACAGTGACTGAACTCGACTTAGCTGAAAAGCTAGAGTCGAAAATCCTGTCGCCGTCAGGACTCGAACCTAGAACCTCCCTGTCAGAGGCGCTGCAGTGGCATCGGTTGATGCACTGAGCTACTATATGCGATTTAAATAGAGAGAATATTCATTCTAGAATTGGGCGGATGTTGCCCGGTGGCAGAATGCAGAAATACGAAAGTACAGTTACAATTACAAATTTTGCAATAATGTATAAAAAGTCAATATAATAACAAGTTATCTTTGTCATCACTTAGACATGCAGATAGCATTTACATTCCTATACTACAAATGAAAGTACATATATACTAATATATATATATATATATATATATATATATATATATATATAAACTTAAATATTACACAAATATACCTACCTACGTACCTACACACATACATACCTACATCAAAGAAATACATATACAAATACATACATACATACATAATACATACATTCATACATAATACATACATACATACATACATACATACATACATACATACATACATACATACATACGTACATACATACATACATACATACATACATACATACGTACATACATACATACATATACATACACCGAGTCAGGAACCCTCGCATGCACGCGAACTTGCACCTATTCATTAATATTCAAACAAACATGTTGCAATTAAATTGTAGTGTTGTACATGTATTGATTAGAGTAGCACCACTTTCACCGATTACTATCATTCAAGCCACGGAAATCCATTGCTCCGATATCTGTTGACTACAAATGAATGGTAACATATTTCCCGGTCCTTAATCACGTTTAGTTCAGTTACTCACTAGCATGTAACGTCTTCTCAGCTAATCTTCTTATATTTGAAGTCTAAAATTTAATTCGAATATCGTACTTAATTTTCATGTTACAACAGATTGTTATGTTGACATGACATCATCTTAAATTGAAAGGTCAGACCACGACAAATGCGGAAAGTTGCGTGATTAAAAACACGTTTTTGACACTTTTGGAGATCATTCATGAGTAATTTTATTTACTAAAACACGGTTAAAGTATCCAAGTGTGACCATTCAAATATTCGACATACGAATTCGCCGCCGCCGCCGCTGACGACACCAGCTTCTCCAGCAAGACGGGTGTAGAGGAGGTGGGGGGGGGGGGGTCCCTACCATTCGTTGTGACGTCACGGGGGCAGGAGGAAGGCGAGAGACATTTGTCGTTCGTCAGACGTCGTGGAGTGAGGTTATCTTGAGAAAAGAGGTATTTGTACTGTACATTTTGTTTATACATTACAGATTGTGATCAGTGCTTCTGTTGATAGAATGTACTGTGTTGGAAAGACACAGCGTCTGTTAAATTATTGTAAATTAAATGTTTAAAGAAGACAGTGTAAGAAGCTTATGTCAGTGCTGATGTAATAGCCACTACAATAGAGGCTATTGTTTATTTTTGATAAACAGATGCTGGCACTTACAAACCGAGTTGGCTTGTGCAATGACATGTAGACCAGGTGGTCTGCAACAAAGTGTGCGCAGCCTTCCAAATGTGAATGCTCGGTGTAGGGCAGTCTTGTTGGACGAATCGTGGTGCATACCATTTACTTCCGAACAAAACAAGGTTATTGCAGAATGTTTATATATTTATTATGTTTGTACTTTAATGTACTTCAAAGTTTGCATTGATTAAATTAAGAATGTTATGTTATGAGCCATTCATATTTACTGTTATGAGACATTCATCTTTGCTTGTATCATTCTCTTAAAGTGTACAAGACTAGATGATTTATCATGTTGTACTGATCATGTAGAAGCTTTAGCATGATATAAAAGTCAAAATGTGTTACATTTCTACATTTATTTCAGCAAAACATTTAAACACTTGGAATTTTAAGAATAAGTTCATGTTGATCTCCGAGGTGATAACATGTGTTTGTCATTTGTAGTTTATTTTCAAGTTTAAATGTCTTTGTGGTGTTGACACGGAGACTGAACCGTGTTCTGAAGAGACAGTCACTTGCTTCATTTTTTGTTCTCAAGATGAGATGTACTTTAAGGGTCATTTAACAGAAAAATAACCTGCAATGAATGATGCACTTAAAAAAATTAAGAATTCAGTTTATGTTTTAATGCTTAAGCACCAGTTTAATAGTGCAATAAGGAATGTGATAATATTACTTAAACATTACATCACTGTCATGTCATTCTTTACTGTTTGAAGTCTGATTAGTGTTAATGTTTAGTTCTTGCTTTAGTCATAAGAAAACTAAAAAAATTGTCCAGAACAAAACAATGTTTTGTTTATATTTGAAGAAAACTTGTTGTTTTTTCTTGGTTATTATTTTAATTTTTTTTATGGGTGTTTATGGAATGACATTCTGTATCTTGGTAAATGCTCAAGGAAGCATCCAATTATAAATGTTCTGTGACTACGACTTTGTGTCTTTTTTACAAAAATCTTCAAAAGGGAGAACCCCGAATCCATGAACATTTCACACCCAGCCTGAGTAAGAGGTCACACAAGACATTTTCTACTTGCTAAACATGGTAGGAAAATTAGCTTCCAATGGCACCTCTATGAGTTTAAATTAAGGGAAGTATCCTGCAAATGCAAAATATGATGTAGGATTCTACTGAGAGATGCAATAGGGGCAGAGAAACAAAAATTGAAAATTTAATTCCAATCTCCATATAAGTTAATCGCCTAAATTATGATGTTCTCAATTTAACTTCCTAATCACCAAAATCGACAAAATATTATTGCATATGATAATGTTTCATCCCGTTGCTAGACACTAATAATTTCCCCAAAAGTAGATATCCACATTCAAACAAACAAGAACTGAAGACGGAGAAATTAGATACGAATTGAATACTTAATAGTAGTTCTGCGTTCGACAGTAACAAGTCGAGCGCTCTATCGTACGCGGATGTTCACTTGGAACGTAAAATCTGGAAGTTGGGAAAGGGGCGTGTGTGGTTGAGGTACTGCAGCCATTGTGGTTAACGCCGCAAACTTCACCATAGGGCACCTGAGACTGTATTGGACGCCGGAGACGCAGCCTTCCCAGTCGGGCCCGCGGGGGGGGGGAGAGGGGGCTGTTCCCCCGAGACGACTTGTGCAGGCGGGAGCCACTCCGTTTCGGCCACGTTCGGTGGCGCCACAAAGACAAGTGCCACTCGTATCCCCGGGATTTAACAGCCGGCCGTATTTTAAAACAAGAGACGGGGAGCCCGGCCCGGCAGTCGTGGGGGCGAGACCTTCCTCCCTCCCTCCCGCCACCGCGGCGCCGTCTGGCGAGAACGCGACGAAACAATTTGCGCGCGGGGGAGGCACGTGATGCTAATTGGAGAGGCTTACGAGGTCGCATAAATGTAGAACAGCCGGCACCGGAGTCGGCGAGTGGTGTAGGCAGCAGTGGCGGTGGCGGCGGCGGCGATGGTGTTGGTATCCCTGTCAGTGGCGGATTTGGAGAACTGGCGTAACCACTGTCGGTATCGACGCCAGTAGCGGGAATGCTACAGTAGCCGGTTGCGGGGAGAGCTGGTAGGGACGGCGGCGGGGCTGCAGTGGTGTCGGGAGTGTCGGTAGGAGTGTCGGAGGCGATGGTGGCGGTGTGGGTGGGGAGTTGGAGAAGTCTGCGGAGGCCATAGGTACCGGAGCAATGCATGCAAATGAATTCTGTCGCGCAGGAGCCCGACGCCCGGAAATGCCGTGTTTATTAACAGGAAGTTGCGTCTGGGGGCCGCACAGCCCGCCTGGGAGTCCCACAGTGGCCTTGGGGCTTGTGTGTGGTGTTTCGTGTCTCTGGAAGCTAGTTGCGTACGTGATACTTTGGGGACATGTCAACGGAAGTTGAAAATCATTCAGGAATTGTAGGCTGTTGGCATTGAGCACGCGACTTTTGAGTCGCGAGTTTGCAGTTCAAAATGTTACGGGACACTCATTTGGAGGACGAGGTTGCGAATTTGAATCAATATTTCTTCTTGATTGTCAATATATGTTTGCAAATAAAAGTATCCCAAGTTTTCTATGACAATCATTTATTTCAGAAATTGCACGTTTCGTAACTAGTTTTGTTACATCATCAGGTGCTTAGTGAGGGAAGTTTAGGTAATTCAGTGGGATTGCAGTTCCCTCACTAAGCACCTGATGATGTAACAAAACTAATTACGAAACGTTGGGCAATTCGTGAAATAAATGTATGTCATAAACAACTTTGGATACTTTTATTTGCGAATTTGATGTTTGCAATTTTCTGTTGCGCGATATTGGTTGAATAATGATGTGGTGTGCGATGATGAGATGAGCAATGTTGAGGTACATCATGTTAGGGTGCACCATGTTAAGCTGTATGTTGTTGAGGTATGCGATATTGGGTTTCCCGATGTTGTACTGTCTATATTAACACCTTTCATAGTTCTTAAACATCAATATTGAGATCCGCTGGCATCTCAAGAAGACAGAAAATACGAAATAAAAGAATTAAAGAAATGATTGACCTGAAGCATGATATACTGCACGAAATTGAAAGGAAACAACTGGTATAGTTTGGACACGCGCAGAGGATGCAGAGCAATAGACTAGCAAAGAAGCTTTTGGATTGGAAACCGCAAGAAAGAAGGAAATGAGGCCGACCGCGGCCTGGTTGGAGAGACAACATAGAGAAGACAATGGCTGCATGGCAGATACCTCCTGAGAGTTGGAACAATAGAGAAGAGTGGAAGAAGAAGTTAGGTGCCGTATGATTTACCTGAGGGTCAACCAAACTACTAAGAGGAAAAAACATCAATAATAGTACTAATTTTGCAAAGAAACCTAATCCAATTAATTTGTAATAAACAATTTTGTTTGATTTAATGTGAATGTAGCATAACAAATGTTGGTAATTTTTTTCAAAATTAAATAAATATTAAAATTGTTTCCATTTACATTTAAAATCATTAATTTATGCATATATTACCGTCAAGAATAGTCATTAATTGACTGTTGTTTTAAAATCTGTAATAGAAAATTCAACTTATATTTCTTGAGATCCTTCAAGTGTCTCAGCCACCAAAGGTCACTTTTCTTCTCTCGTCTCACTCTTGACTGCACTCTGGTTTCGCATTTGATCACCTGCGAAATTTCGCTGCTTCCCTCCCACCCCCTACATCCCCAGGGAACTGGTCCGCAGCCCTGGTCCTTCACCATCGCAACCCTCGAAAACACGGCAGCGAGCTCTTTAATTAAATCTTCATTAAAATAATTAAATTAATAAACGCAAAGTTTCTCGTCGCCAGTTAATTGGTCGTGAGATTCCGTTCGATTGGGCCCGGGATCTATTAAAACTTGGGATGGAGAGAGCGGTGAAGTCTGGAGATCTCGGTGATCCAGGGAAAACATTTGAAAAAGTACTTTTACTACTTATTTTCTGCAGTCACGCGAGCAATTATCAAGCTGCAGGAAAGGTGAAGAACAAAGGAGAGGCTAAAAAAGGAAAGAAGCAAAAATTCCTTTGGGGAGATTTGCTGCTCCTCTCGATGGAGCTACCGAAGCATCGCCCTTCAGTGCTTCCGTCTCGCGAAAAGAGAAGACGGACCTAAGGCAGACGAGTTGGAGAGATGGTGCAAGTGGAATTTGCATACAGAGGTGACTCTGTTGGCAGAGCTTCTCAGGAGTAGTGCTCTTGACAAGTTTCGCGAATTCACTCACGCGAACTAGAATTCGGTTTCTTGTAGGAGGCAAGTTCACCAGGAGCGTTATGGAATCGCATTTAGGAAATGGGCGAACATTTTCTATTCATAAGTTTCTACATACAGTTTTCAAACGTCTTAATTCATGAGAAAGTAAATAGAAAATCGTGAAAGTCTAGGTTATATGATTTATTATATTTGTTTTGAATTTATGAACAATATTTCTTGCATTGGTAAAATTTAACAAAATACTGATTTCGTGTATTTAATTTACATGCTTTGTTATCTAATATTGTTTTCCTCTTAACGTTCTTTTGAATCCAAAGCTATGGAGGTCTAAGAAGCTATAACTTATTTCATATAGGGTATAACTTATTTTATGTCATATACAGAAACAATTTAAATCTTATAAGTACGGAAAGAATTAGAAATAATAAATTGAAACGATTGTCACTTACTGTGTAGGTTCATGATTTTGTTGCATCTCTCATTTATTTCCTTTTTGATCGGATAGCTGAATCAACCCGTAGTACCTTTAGGCCCATTATTTATGTGTATTTTCAGACAAAAGTACATAATTATCGTATTGTCTCAAATTTTACTGTTATTTTCCCTATTCAATACATTATAATAAACAAAAAAATTGAAATCACCTCAATAATACGATCTTGATTTTCGGATGTAAAATCCATGTAACTTTAAACTGGAACACTTGGCACACTTCCTCACATACGCACATCAGCATTAAAATCCATAAGTTTTGTTTCAAAAATGTTTATGATTGGTGTGGGTGGCGTGACCTTTGTACCCCAAAATGGGGATATTCATGTAGATGGTATGATAGATACACGTGTCACGCAAAATTTTGTAGCTTAATATTGGCAAGCACGTTAAAAGTAAATTAAGTTTTTACATTACAGATATAATTGTGGTATTTTAATTTTCTGGGATATTTTACATTCAATCCATGGGACATTTTCAAAATTTTCTGAAAAATGTCTGATTTATTTGTGAAAATACATTGATAAATATGATATGGTTTGGAATATCTTTCAACTCATTAAACTGTTAAATATTGTAAAAATTGAAACATTTTCAAACATCTCCTAGACCTACAATTTTGAAGCATGAATGTAATGTTTTTTCTGTATTTTTTTTCGATATTCCTTAATCGCACTGACCGAACTCTTGGCCCTGCACGTTTGAAAAAAAAATCTTCTTTTTCAGGAGGGTATTATTTCCTGGACGTTGTATTTCTTAGGTTCACTTTAGCCAAGGTTCAAGTTCACTTAACCGAGTTTTCTTGTGCTTATTCCTTGACCTCGGTGAATAAGCTGATAAGTCCTAAAAAGTTTTTTCAGCAGAGCAAAACACAACTTTAAACTAATGCTGTAAATCAGAGATTAATGTTATTCAGACAAAACATAAGCATTAATAGTATCGTTTTAATATCACCTTCGTTTGAATATCATTACTTCAGTTTATATTTGAATTTTTCTCCCCTTTAAAACTAAGGGTTTATAACTTATCAGTTTATTCACCGGGATCAAACATTTTTTGTAATGTAAGCGAAACTGGACTAGTGACTTGAGTTCACTATAACTGAGAGTTCACTATATCAGAGTTCACTATAACCGAAGTTGACTGAATTTCTTTCCGTGGTAGCACCAGATTCCAACATCAAAATTCCTCCTCTGGACTGGGGTTGAGGCTTGAAGCGCTCTGTGGTGCACGCGTTGCGATGGTCAGGCGCCTCGAACACGGCGGCCAGGGGCAATGCAACCCGCGTGACGCATTTCACTTTAACTGCACAAACGCAGGCAAAGTACGGCGACAGGGAGACGGCGAGAGGGCGACAAGAACAGGGCAACAAGGACGGGGACAAGGGGGGGAGGGGACAGGAAGGGCACAGGAAGGGCGACAGGAGAGGGCGACGAGGGGGGGAGGGGGAGAGGGCGACGAGGAGAGGGGACGGGAGAGGGCGACGAGGAGAGGGCGACGAGGAGAGGGCGACAAATGGCTATCCAGCGGAGGCAGGTCACTCTCGCATACCGTGATAGACGCATACACTACACGTATGGGACAAATGTCCTTAGCAATTGACGCTCCTGGAATCACTAATAAATCAATTAGCCGACAATCTTGTGTTCTTGGCAGATTAGCCCTGGGGAAGCTCACATCTACATGGTCAAAACGCCGGCATGTCCGCCTTCGAATCGGCGCCACCGGGACAGTCTTGTGTTCTTACACTATCCATCCGTTGTGTCTTGTGACGCTCTCTGACCTCCGATCGGCTTGCCATTCACTTTTCTCTTTTACCCTAGAACCCACTGTCCAGGTTTTTGGTTTGCCATTTTTCGATATTCTGAAGTCATTGTTGTATGTTATATGGTGGTATCTTATTTTGCTTTTTGGCTTTTATTTTCATTATCAATCCTCAAACTTTCATTAGTCGTCAATTTATTTGATGAACCCCATTTATTTGTATTCATAAATTTTACTTATTATTTGTTAATTGTACTTATTAATTATTTTTCTTTATTATTTTACTGCTCTCTTACTCTTTCACTACCCATGTCCTTTTTTTGTTGCCTGCGCATCATTCTCAATTGCTTCTACACTTAATATGCAGAGTAAAGTAAAGTAAATAAATAGTTCTTAAAGTTAAATGTTAGAAAATGTAAAAAAAATTATAAGACGAAAAATATTACGGAATTCTGAAACCACTTGTGCTGGTATGATTTAACTTCAATGATCAAACTTTGTGAATCCAGTCTGCATTTTAAACAATTTCGATCGAAATATCACCAAATAGCCTTTACACCATGAATGTCCTTTGGTATACGTTTGCATATCCATTATTCCATTCATACCATCTTTTCCATGCACAAAGATGCACTTTACTCTTTAACGTATTATGATTATTCTCCGTTTTACACTGAACTTTGGTTTTCACAACTCTGTTAGGTTTATAAAATAAGAGATCACAAGAATGTTAATTGTTTAATTATGACCACTAAAAAGTTGTATTTTACATCTTTCACATATTTCATTACCAACAAAGATAAATATTTTTCCCTCTTAAAATTCACTGTCAGCTCTGAATACCTCATTTTTTCTTGCTTTATTTTGTAATAAATTGATATTGACAGGGATTTGGAAAATGTATTTGCTTCTCTGTATGGAGGAGTAGCAGTGGAACGCAGATGTATGACGCGAATGGAGAAGTTACGGCCTTGTCAGGTGAACGAGGTGAAGGCAGGGCTGTCACGAAAGGGTCGATCGTCGCTTGTTCTCGGAGCAATGTTGAAAGATGAATTATGGAGATAGGTTGGCTAGAGGCGGATAAGGATGGTGTAGGTTTAGAGCAGGGGTCTCCACATTATGGCCCGCGGGCCACATTCAATCCTCGGCAGAATTCTTAATTATATTTCTAAATTATATTTTTATTTCTAAATAAAATTTATTCTAAATTATATTTTTATTCAATGTAATCGTGATATAGTCTGTAACATTTTATTTCAAAACATAAGAAACTGGTTGCACACTCTTCGGTCCATATACCAGCCATCGCGCGAGTGTCGTACCATTGTGACTTAAGTTATATTTCAGAGACATTTTAATCAGTGTAACATAAGGTATTCGAGAGACATTTTCTAAATTGGTGAAACAAAAATTGAGTCACAAATGAACTTGAACTTATTGTTAAGCTTAAATCCGATTTCATTGCCCTCATTGAGATACTTTTAAAATTATTTATTATTTCGGTGTTTTAGAAAAGAAGTGTCTGTATTCGAAATAATTAAATTTTTACAAAATGTATCCCTCAATGAGTGTTAATTATTACAAATTTTATGTTCAGAATTGTGTGCTCAAGTGTTTTTAAAGACTGAATCATGAAATGTTGACCGTTTGATCGTTATTTAATGAAAGTTTAATTTAACAAATAAGGATTACATACCATCGTATCCCGTCTGACCGGGAGATATGGCTCCAGGCATCCACTGATATCACTACAGGTAACTGGAGGTCAAGTCCCGACGGTGGCGGGATTTTCGACACTAGCGGCATAGCTAGGGCGAGTTCATTCGTCCGGAGAATTCTAGCTGTCGGCTATTCTGATTGGCAGTTTTCCGTGATTTTTTATCCCACTTACTTCCTCACACCCACCTCCAAACCGTCTTTTCCACCCCATCTTCTTCAACCCGCTCCTTCGAACCCATCTCTCCTATCCATATGCTCTAAACCCGTGCCTTCAACTCATCCTTCAACCCGCCTCCTTGAACCGCCTCCTTAACCCGCCTCCTTGAACCCGCCTCCTTGAACCCGCCTCCTTTAACCCGCCTCCTTGAACCCGCCTCCTTGAACCCGCCTCCTTGAATCCGCCTCCTTGAACCTCGCCTCCTTCAACCCGCCTCCTTCAACCCGCCTCCTTGCAACCGCCTCCTTGAACCGCCTCCCCCTTCAACCGCCTCCTTCAACCGCCTCCTTCAACCGCCTCCTTCAACCCGCCTCCCCTTCAACCCGCCTCCTTCAACCCGCCTCCTTCAACCCGCCTCCTTCAACCCGCCTCCTTGAACCCGCCTCCTTGAACCCGCCTCCTTGAACCCGCCTCCTTGAACCCGCCTCCTTGAACCCGCCTCCTTGAACCCGCCTCCTTGAACCCGCCTCCTTGAACCCGCCTCCTTCAACCCGCCTCCTTCAACCCGCCTCCTTCAACCCGCCTCCTTGAACCCGCCTCCTTGAACCCGCCTCCTTGAACCCGCCTCCTTGAACCCGCCTCCTTCACCCCGCCTCCTTCAACCCGCCTCCTTCAACCCGCCTCCTTCAACCCGCCTCATCCAACCCGCCTCCTTCAACCCGCCTCCTTCAACCCGCCTCCTTCAACCTCTCCCCTTCAATCTCTTTCCTTCAACCTCTCACCTCATCCCATTCACACCCCCATTTTCGCTTCACATCCCACCTGGCCATTTTATCTGCGCGCTCCGCACGCCGCGCGGCGCTTGGCCGCTCGCAAAGCGCCGGCCGGCAGCTGAGCGACAGGGGGCGGCAAGGAGCGCAACGGGGGCGGTCGGTCAGTCGCCGGGGGCTTTGTGGCGGGCGGGGGCGCAGGGGGCGTGGCGGGGCAGCTCTTAATTAATGGAGCGTGGCGCAAAGGGCGACGCGGCGCGCGCTCGGGGCAGCGTCACTAATTTTCGGCGCGCGCGCGGAACGACAAGTTCGCGGGAATACGCTCCACCCCTCCCCCCGCCACGCCCCCGCTCCCACCCCTCCCCGCCCCTGCGTGGAAGCCGCAAGTTGCGCGCCGGTCCAACGGCTGCCCGGTCGGTTGCTCGGTCGCTGCCCTCCGGCGCTCGCCCGGCTTCTCCTTTCGCTGGCTTTCGCCTTTCCATTCAACCCCCGCCAGGCGAGGTGGGCGTGGCCACAAGGATGCAAAGCTTAGCTGCCTTTTTACTACCTGACGCGTTTCTTCTGTCATACTAAGCGTGTGTTTAGGAGTTCTGGAATGTCTATGGAAGTGTAAATGGAAATGGAAATCTAGAGTAGAGATTCCAAACAATTTTCTTATATTGATGTCTTTTAAAATGTTTTTTTAATATATTTTTACTCACATAAGGCTTTACATTTAACGACAACGCACAGAACATTTGTTAGACAATTTACATTTCAGGTTGACCGAACTGGACTCCTGTGTATTTTATTTATGTTTATTGAATTATAGAATTGAATTTCATTATTTATTTATTTACTGTTAAGGTTATATTATTGTTTTCTTGGTTGCGGCAAGTTGGGGTCGGTCGGTCGGTCGGTCGGTCGGTCGGTCGGTCGGTCGGTCGGTCGGTCGGTCGCTGCCTTCGGGCGCTCGCCCGGCTTCTCCTTTCGCTGGCTTTCGCCTTTCCATTCAACCCCCGCGAGGCGAGGTGGGCGTGGCCACAAGGATGCAAAGCCTAGCTTGCTTTTTACTACCTGACGCGTTTCTTCTGTCACACCAAGCGTGTGTTTAGGAGTTCTGGAATGTCTATGGAAGTGTAAATGGAAATGGAAATCTAGAGTAGAGATTCCAAACAATTTTCTTATATTGATGTCTTTTAAAATGTTTTTTTAAAACATATTTTTACTCACATTTGACGACAATGCACAGAACATTTGGTACACAATTTACATTTGAGGTTAACCGAACTGGGCTCCTATATATTATTTGTTATTTATTGATTTTCATTATTTATTTAGTTATTAATAAGTTTGTTATTGTTTTTTTTAATTGCCGCCAGTTGGGGACCGGTCGGTCGGTTGCTCAGTTGCTGTTATCGGGCGCTCGCCCGGTTTCTCCATTCGCAGGCTTTAGCCTTTCCATTCAACCCCCGCGAGGAAAGGGGGGCGTGGCCGCAAGGATGCAAAGCGCTGCTTGCTTTTTACAACCTGATGCGTTTCTTCTGTCATTCGAAGCATGTATTAGGAACTTAGGAATACATATCGAGGTGTAAATGGACAAAGATCTACAGCAGAGATTTCGAACACTTTTCTTGAATTGACCTTTTTTTTAAAAAGAAATATTAAGTTTATTTTTATTCACTGCTCGGGCATAAGACATTATATGTGATACACAGAACACTTGTTACACAATATACATTTGAAGTTAACCGAACTGGGCTCCTGTATCTTTTTTATTTTTTAAGTTTATTGAATTACATAATTGAATGTATTTATTTTTTAGAGTTATTGTTAAGTTTGTGTTGATTTTGTGGTTAGCAAGGAAACGCAGGAGAATACAATTATTCTTTCACTACATAACAGGTTTTTGTTAATTATTGGAAAGCTTGAGGATATTTTTCCTAACGGAATGACTGGGAGCGCTAGCTCAGTGTATCAACTGATGTCACTGCAGCGTCTCTGACAGGGAGATCCTATGTTCGAATCCTGACGGCGGCAAGGTCTTTTGACACTAGATTTTCAGCTAGGTCGAATTCTGATCGGTAGTTTTCCGTGGTTTCTCTAATAAACACCAGACGCATGCCGGAGCAGTTTCTAACAAACGGACCGCACGCGATCTTTCCTTCCCCTTCCTTGTCCTATCCTCTCCCCTTACACACACACTTACACTAACATGCACTATACTACCACATATTCCGTATGACCTGTCGGGAGCTTAGAGCATGTCCCGGCTAGGGCGGTGCCCCACTGGTGGGAGAGTCCTGGTTAGAGGGAAACCCCGTTAGCCGACGGTAGGTCGGCGCTGGATCTCGCCATCCAGTGGGGGAAGATCACCGCCATCTCCCGAGAAAAACATGCACTACACTTACGGAACTAATGACTTAAGCTGTTGACGCTCCCGGAATCACTAACTTACCAAACTAACGGAATGATCGATACATTTAGAGCCCAAGGGAGGCGTACTGTAAGGGGAGCAGTTTAATTGTGCGATGAATACTATAACTGATTAAATGCTGAGACCACAGGAAATTTGATTACGAGTAATTCGTGCAAAACGCGGACGTTAGTAATTTTACGCAGAGATGTATTTTGAAAAGTGTGAATACGATTGAGATTAGTATGGGATACTTTAAACTATATTGGGGACGAGTTAATTAAAGTAGTAGCGAGTGAAAGTTTTGCATAATAAATAGAACAGCGGCATCAGCAGTCGGGACTGAATTAATTTTTCTAACAGCTTAGATACGTAGTTAGGAGGATAGCTTTCAGGTCAAGAGGGAGACTTGTTGGATTTAAGACTAGAAACCATGTTTGTATGCTTGAAGGTCGAGGAAAAGTGACTTGTGGGGGGAGACGGAATTGTAGACTAATGTTAGGTAGGTAATGGACCTTACGGCGGGTTGCAAGAAAAATGTCCTGTAAAATTGTATTCAGTCGTTAGCAATCGACTATTTAAAACTACTTGATCTTTAAAGTAGGTCGTTGCAAGAGTTATATTTAACGACCCGTTTACTAATCCTTCTTTAAAAAGACATACATGAAATGGACTTTAGTTTTCAAGATTCGTAGAAGTTCTTTGACGAAGTTAAAACCCTCCTACTCTTTCCACACGACTGTCTCTGACTACAAACTCTAGTTCGTGGTGAGGCGAGTGTTTTCTGTCTTGTGTACTGCATAGACTAACTAACTAACTAACTAACTAACATAGACATGTCTTGTGTACTGCATACTAACGACTTCATAATTGCGGGAAAAAATGGAAAGAGAAGTTGCCCGAAAGAAACAAACATATAATTATTTCTTTTAGATAGTAGGAAGTATTCAAATACAATTAAAAATAAAGACACTAACTAGAAAAAAACGAACGCTGGGAAAAATTTCCTACAGCTTTAATACTCAAGAAAAAAAAGCGTTAGGTAGAGCAGTTGAGAAGTATTATCTTTAGGTCTGCTATTCACACAGTTTGAACATTAATAGAAAAATAACTTTTTCGTAGTCGCGTTGGTGGAATTATAGCAGCACATAGGTTAATGAATGGTTAACAGTTTACTGGTCCGATTTTCAGTCCGTAATTTAAAGTGTCCTTTAACGAACCGGTAAACTTAAAAAACGTTCTTGTAACACTTTCTTCCGATTAGACAACACTAACAGGACCATTAGCGTTTATCGAATAGTTAAATAGGTTCATGCAACCCAGGGTTAGAGTTTCATTTATTATGATGTTGGAGGTGGTCATCGCCTGGGTATATGTTAATTGGGAGTTTTGAGATCCGATGGTTTACCCTAGCTGGTAATCTGAATGTGTTTGAACGGAGTACTGTTGGAATTTGCTGCGTATTATCTGTAGAAAAATATCTTAAAATACTTTTGAGATTTTTTAAAAATAATTTGTATTTATTTTGTATTTGCATTTAATTTTTAATTGTATAATTTGTATTTCTAACATAAATTCGGTGTAAATGTTGGGAATATCAATTTTAATGAAATTCATCTGTAAGATTTGGACACTAGAGTTGACCACAGACTGATGAATTTCAGGATAGAGAGACAAATAGATCGACATTTTGCCGTCAATCAAATTTTCGGTGTCAAGGACCCACAAAACAGATTTAGCCTACACAGCAAGATAAATGAAGTAATTTACTAGATACGAAAAAAATATTTATTCCTATTTTTATACCAAGGCACGGCAATAAAAGTTTTTCTGTTGAAAAATTGCGATTTACCGACGACGTTTAGAATACTTTTTGTACCAAGTAAGACGAGAAAGTAAAGTTTCCAGGAATTTTTGAGAAACCTTTGAAAATGTTCCTGGGCTTCATGTGAAACATCCTCTACAATTTAAAGTTTATTTTTCAAATTGCTTGATTTCGGATCGTAGCTGATTGTCCATGGAATATTTTGGAAATAATTTAGAAATATTTCCGTCGAATACGATTTTCGGGAGTTTTTCATAATTTTCTCTTTATTAGGTATATGAATATTCGTATGTATAGAAGATGGTAAAAACTGACCATAATTGCTTCAAACATTTTCATCTTAACATTTTTTGGGAGAAAATGATACAGTATTCATTCAAAGTAAAACAATTATTCTTCAATTCGTTGACGTTAACGAAGATAAGGTTTTGTTATATGAACCGTAAATCTAGATATTTTCTAATTTGCGTAATGTTTCGAGGAGTATTTGAATATTAACAAGAAATAGGAAAAACATTTCGTCTTATATTCGATGTAAATAAACGCGAATAACAATAATGTTATTAATCACAAAGCGTATTATTAATGTTTTAAACTTATTCATTTAATCATTAATTTAATTTCATAAATATATAATATTAATCATTAATGGTGTGCAGAGCGTATAAATCGTTCGTTATATCTAATCTGTAATAGTTTGCACCGCAAATTTATTTCTGTCACATCTAAAATTTTCTTAATTTCTTGTTTAAAAATGTTTCTTGTTAAGTGACCGTCGTTTATCATCGTACAGTAGGTACAAAATCATTTGAAAGAACATACAATTCAAAATGTTTAATAACGTTCCTATTTCCTTCTAACTCCTGCTATCATTTTCAGGGTTTGTGAAGATTCATTAAAGTGTCACCTCTTGTATCTTTTAATGATAAATCTGTTAGTAATTATTTTTTCAATGTTTCATTGATACCAACATTGCAAGAGGAATCGGATTGATATTTTTGTAAAATCAAAAGCAAGAAATTTGTGTCTACCTTGACTTTTTTCGTTAAATCAACGCAACATAATACACGCTTCAGCTGTACTTTACCCAATTAAATTTCACAGAAAATTGAAAAAATTACAATCGTTACTTTGACACAGAATGTCCTTTGAAAAATGGGTTCATGCAGGTTTCATGTCTGACCTTAGAAGCGCGTCCGTTCTCCAGGGTGAAGCTCTAGCTGTCGACCACCTCCTGTCCCGGCGGGACGTAGGTCTTCGAGTAGCCCTCGACATGCAGCCAGTCGCTTGACCTGCGTCCTTGCACACCACCCTCCGGAGACCACCCGCCGGTCGCGCCCCGCCACTGGGCGAACCCCCCCAACCCCCCTGTTCGCCCACGGCCCGTCCCCACCCTCGCTCCGCCCCCCGTTTACTATCCACTGGCCACCGCCCACCGCCCCCGCCCACCGCCCACCGCCCACTGGCCATCGCCCACTGGCCACAGCCCACTGGCCATCGCCCACTGGCCACAGCCCACTGGCCATCGGCCACTGGCCATCGCCCACTGGTCACCGCCCACTGGTCACCGCCCACTAGCCACCGCCCACTGAACACCGCCTACTGGCCACCGCCCACTGGCCGTCGCCCACTGGCCACCATCCTCGCCCCAGGAACCCACCGCCCCCCGCATCACTCGCTCTCTCTCTCATCCCTCTCCTCGAGTACCCTCAGCCCTTCCTCATCCCTCTCCTCGCGCACCCACCGTCCCCCCTCATCTCTCTCTTCGACAACCAGCCGCCCCCTCATCCCTCTCCTCGCGCACCCACCGTCCCCCCTCATCTCTCTCTTCGACAACCAGCCGCCCCCTCATCCCTCTCCTCGAGCACCCACCACCCTGTCTCATCTCTCTCCTCGAGCATCCACTGCCTTCCCTCATCCCTCTCCTCCGCACCACCGTCCCCTCATCCCTCTCTTCGACAACCAGCCGCCCCCTCATCCCTCTCCTCGCGCACCCACCGTCCCCCCTCATCTCTCTCTTCGACAACCAGCCGCCCCCTCATCCCTCTCCTCGAGCCTCATCTCACCCACTGCTCTCCCTCGTCCCTCATCTCATGCACCCACTGCCCTCCTCGTCCCTCCCTCATCTCGTGCACCCACTGCCCTCCCTCATCCCCCACCCCGCACTCCCACCGCCCTGTGACGTGTGGCCACCGCTGTGCCTCGCGTCGCGGCACCGCCCTCTGATGTGTGCCTCCCGCCCGCCCGCCCGCCGGCCGGCAAAGAGCCCCGCGCTGGAGTGCTTCCCTTTTCCGCCGTAATTAGAGCGACGCACCTTCTGAGGAGAATGGGACGGAGCGGAGAGGGGCTCTTATGGGATTATATCAAGTTATTTAAAATGAAAGTAGCCGCTGCTGCGCCGTACGGGCGCGGCTCACATTTTACCCTCGCGCGCGCGTACGCTAAAGAGGAGGTATAGTAATGACGCAAAAAATTCAATTTCGTGGGGGTCGATGTGAAAATGAATTACGTTTTATGGGTCTTTGTGAATATGTTGGTTAATTTTATTATTGGATATACCGTATTTGATGTCTTGTCTTTTGAATGTTAACTATCGTATAAAGAAACAATAAGCGATATCCCATTGATCAACAGATGTTTCAAAGTATTACTGCAATCGTCAAAAGTAGTAATATGTTTAAGAAGTAATGAAAATTAATTAGAAAACAATGTGTGTTCTGAAGAGAATGCGAAGTCCACTTAAGCTAAGGAATATATATATTTATTTTTCTAAATGAGTATGGTTGGTCTAGAAACCTTTATGTTTATTGAGGATACTATCGTTTCTTGTTTATTTAATTTTTGGTTAGAACTAGATGTTGGAAAACTTATGTTACAATTTCGATATTTGATTTATTTCTTGTACACCATTTATAATTTCTGTCAAAATTCTTTATAGACAAACATAATCACTATATTCGTAATTAAAATATATGCCTTTCATATGAGAAAAAATAGGAATATATGCATGTAGTAGAAAAAACATTTCTTTGGATCTGTACACTTTTTGAGAGTGCAAACTAATGTAAACAAATCTCTTACTCGGTTTTGTGGCAATTATATATTTTTGCTACTGCGTTAAAGTTTTTATTTCTCTATTTATTAATATATTTTTATTGTAACATCTATAGAATTTATTTCGCAAGTTTATCGAGTCGCTCATACGTTTTCATCTTTTACTACCCATATTCCCCGGACGTACCTACATCAAGGATTTATTCACCCATTATCCGAGTTGATACACGTAATCTCGCAGAGATAATTACTTAAATTGGCAAAATGTTCATTTTGAAAACTGTAAATATACATATATGAGAGAACTCTACCCTTTTACCTTCCTGAGTAATAATAAATAATAATCCATTCATCGTGTGATCTACAAACAAAACTTATTTTTAGCAATGTTTGTTAATAGTCTCTAGTGCTAATAGTCACATAACGAAGGGACAAACATGGAGATATATTTCAAATGAGTATATAATCTAGTTCGCGTAATTTAGAGTTTATTTTCATGAATAATGGTACAAATTTAATGCCATGCTATAAAACGTGAATGTATTAAAATAAAAACATACTATTTTTATATAGTGAACGCTCAAAATTTACTGCGGCTAGAAAGGATATAAAACAAGAATAAATTTCTTGTTGACATGTGGAAGAACATATTTATTCGATGCCACAACTGAACAAACAGATTGGACTCTATTTGTGTCTTTTTTTTTTTTTTTTTGTAAAATACGACGTAAGATTTGCGTCGGCAACCTCCGTCTTTGTTCCTTTGTGACGAATAGCTGAGCCAATTCGTCCTGTCTTCTCAGATAACTCTTTGCGTTTTACGACCATCCGATTCCTTTTACTACCGACAATCCACTTTCTCGCATTTGCATTCTTACGTAAAGCATTACTCCGTCCTTAGTCTGTCGTGGTCGCTCTTTCTGCCGTCTTCCACTACTACTTCACTGTCTATTTCGTCTTCTCAACTTTTAGTTCGCTTCTCCCATTAAGTGTATGGAACTCTGCGTCACTGTGAATGTACCTAGTCTTCTCTTTGACACGTCGCTTACTCTTAGAAAGTTCTTTAGCACTGCCTGAGATGTCACACGTTTTATTGTTCCTTTTAAAGCCACCCGTCATCTCATTCTGTATTTTTTCGACTACATACTCTCGGCGTTTGCCTCGCGTTACTTTTACATTCCTACATACGCTACTTGGTTTTCTGAAGGCTTCAGTTACCTAAAAGTTCTTTCTTGTGAATTTCACGCGTAGTTTTTACTTTTTACATGATGTTTCTCACGTTTGTTATTCTAAAGACAATCAATCTTTTTGACGTCCTTCATTCCCTTCTTTGACATTCAGGGTTTGTTTTTTCACATTTAATTGTAACATTCTACTCCACAAACCTGTCCAACTTTTTGTTTAGACACTGAAGTCTTTTGTTTTCTCGGATGTCAAACTTTCTACCACGAAGTATTTACATTTATATTTATAATGTGGTATATTGATTTGTAAATATAACCTTCAAATTAAAAAAAAAGTGCTGGAGAAAGTGGGTTCGTCCGCTTTTCATGAAGTTAGACCGTATCACTACCTTATATTCACCAAAATTTCTTTCATATAATTTTTCATCAATATCATCAGATTGATCTCTCTCCATGTCCAAACATATTGAACATTTGACGCGTCGGGGGAAGAGGTACGGAAAAAGAAGAGAAAAAGAGACTTAAAGGAAAAAGGAAAAGATCCTCATAAATGAGAATCAGGGAAAATCGAGGGAACAAGGAAGGAAAAATTACAGTCGTGAATAAGGAGACTGAAAAGGAGATAGGGTATAAAGAGGATGGAAAATAACACTAAGAAGAAAACATGTGAAGATAAAAAAGAGGACTAGAATGTTGTGTTATAAAAATTAAAATAATAATGTAAACGTCATTTACACGTTTATTCTGGTTGGTAATATAAAATATCAATAAAAGACATTTTAGGTTTTGTGTCAAATTCGATACATAAAATTATAGTTCTGCATTTGCTGAAAACGGATCACACATTTTCTCATCTTACTGTCCATAAGATCACCACTCATGAAATATTCTCCCTTAAACTATACTATTAATTCTTCTTTACGGCCTTGTTTCATCTTCTTGAAACTTACTATCGACTGATTTACAGAAAAAAAACAGTCGTTTTCTTATTCGAAGATGCTTTTGAAGTGTCGTGCTCAGACAACGGTGCTACCAAACTCAGTATTGCATTGTATTCTTTTCTTTTGCACTTTCATTTGTGTGAAGATATCATTGTTATCACTCCGAGAGGAAGTAGGGGGAACTTAACGCAGAGAATAACATTCGGTATTTCCATCGCATAACTCAGAGACTCTTATTTTCATTAAATTTACTGGTAAGTACTACATGTGTCTGCTAAAAGTAGCAATAGACTATTAATTTTCTTCTATGTCTTTTATCAATGCCCCAATCATAACTCTTTATAGTCTACACTTTTTTTCCTTCTCCTTGAAGATTCTACTAGAGTAACTCGATATGTTCACTTTCTCCTATTTTGTAGTATAAAGTTAGTAACCACTCCCGCATAAAATCGATGCCCATAGTTTGACGGTAATAAACATTTTGGAGATCCCTGATTAAAATAAATTTTTAAATGTATTTATTTATCCATTCGTCAGTCAGAACGTTCTTCCGTTTGTCTGCGTATGAACTACACTAGCATACACGCGTACCTCAAAATGGTCGCTCGATCACATAACATACTTGATTAAAAAGTTCGAAACTCATTGTTTAATTTTTGGGAGTAATTTAAATCAAGACTGTGGAATATTTTCAATTTTAAATATTGGCCCCGAAGTTTTTCTTTAAAATATCTCGTAAAATATATTTTAGAGCCCTGACAAATTAAGCGAAATTTCATGAAATATGTTGAAATTAATCTGAATTGTAAAAAAATATCATTATTGCATGGATACCCGCAAGTAGATATATTTAGTAACGATATCTTAGATCTCGAAGCTAAAAGAGCTTCAACAAATGTGTTTCAATATCATCCATTCCAAATAATCAGAGTTGACAATATTTGGAAATGCGTTAGGAATAAATTACATGTATATATCCAGAGTCACAAAAAATGGCAATGTGAGAAATCCAGCAAATGTTATAAAACTGTATCTAGATTCGTGTAACAAGTATCTCATCGTCAAGAAAAGTTGCTGTTAAGAATTAGAACAGATCTTTCTCAATTCTCTCAGAAATTTCTATTTGAGAAAGTTTCTCAACCCATTTGTAGCACCTGCAATACTGTCTTAATAAACTACATCTGGTGAAATTCTTCAAAAGAGGCCAGAGTACCTAGGAAATTAAAACTTCAATGACGTTTTATCATCGCCAAGAAAAAGTGTTAAAATTATGTAAAAATATTGAATGTTCACAGATTTATGATTGCATTTAATTAATCTATTAGTGACTTGTGACATTCGTAGTTCATGCGACTTTCAATAAAAATCATTTTAAAAAAGTAGGTAGTATAGTTCTGAATTTCGTTATAACTTCACATTTTATTTTACGTTTTATTTAAATTTCAAAAATTATAACATTTTTGCTTTTCTTCTAAACTGTTTTCCACTTTTCTTATTTAATATTTTTACTTCTTGGAATTTATTTAACAATACTAGTTCTTCAAATTACTTCCTACACATTTTTCAATTATTAGTCAGTTTCGCGCCTAATTTTGTATCAAATTGTGACTTTCTAAAAAATACAATAAATTGTAATTTTATACAAATACAATAACAATTTCTCAAAACTTACTCCAAATTTTGTCTTTAAATTTTGTATTGGCATATACGAGTAGTAGAATATACTGAGTCAAAGGTGCTAGTTTCATTAAAACTCTATATTTCCGTTTATTCGTAGTACAATACACTGAGTCAAAGGTACTAGTTTCATTGAAAATTTATATTTCCGTTTATATTATGCATTGGTATTGTTGAAATCTCAAACCTTCACCGATAAGTGTTTACCGCACGAACGTAAGTTCTGAAACTGAAGCTTCTCTCTGGAAAGTATTTTTTTCACTAACAGAGGCCTGTATTGGGTGAATAAGATTAATGAGGTAACCCACCCATGGTCACGAAAACATTATGTAATCGTGTTAAAATGTTCAAACGCTTCGCACAGGTTCAGCGAGTAACCAAATAGTTACAGAAAATATAGAAAAGTCTTTGCTGTTGGAGGACATCTACATTTTCTTTAAATTAATGATAAATATAGAAATGAAATTAATGTAAATTTTTCAACATTTTGAATAACCAGAGTAAATTTTAAAAATTAGTTAATGACTTTAATACCAACGCTTCCATTTTAAACAACCGAACATTTTTATGCAAGAGCTCACAGTAGCCGTCAATGAGTTTTCTTCATTTGGTATTTTTTTCTTATTTATTTAACCAGATCAGTGTAGTTTTTTTTTCTAGAATTGCATGTATTGCTCCAGACGTTTTCCGTCACATGTCAATAAAACTTGCATTTAATTTTCTGAGGAGTAACATTTATTGTGAGTAAATATTACATTGAAATTTCACCAAAATATCGTGACTCATACCTGTTTTAAACGACCGGAAGAAAAATCTTCATGACTGAAGAGGTTACAATATTTTAATGAGTAGAACTATTGAAATAATTCCACTGTTATTAAGTTGATCCCCTATAGTGTTATTACTTTCTCTTTATGAACAATAGTGTTTAAAATTCCATGTTATGGCTCTTTCCTGACATATTATTCTTCCTTAGCAGCAAGCTACTTCTCGAACTGTCCACTAAACACTGGTCCTCTGTTATTGCTCGGATACGTCTGGGTTCAACATGAGGTTTTCCACAACAACACGCGTGAAAAACTGAGGACAGAATGCAATTCATACAGAGGATTGAACTGGACCCTTCAGAACGAGACTTGTAAACACTTGTATTCACATCTTCTTTTGGTATGAAAAGAATGTGACGGCGACAAATTAAACACAGCCTTCAGAAAAACCTTCCAGAGACAACCGGTCATTAACGATCAATTTCTATCCCTCATGCAGATGCGGCAGAAGATCAAGAGCTAGATATTCTCTCTCATCGCCAGTGCTGATACCAGTTTCACGGGCGCTGTTACTCTTTCCGCCGGCGGGGTCTGTGATTTACCGCTGCCTTCGGACGCAGCCGCCGCCAGTCGCCAAGTTTTTGAATTGAACGCTGCGCGATCGGAGATCGATCTCCGACTTCCCGCGATGCCGGCACAGGCAGCGGCGAATGAGGCGGGAGCGGTTGGGCCGGGTTAGGACGAGGGGGGGGGGGGAGGGCAGGCGGCGGCAGCGGTGAAGGGGGGAGAGAGAGTGGCGACGAAGGTGGCGGAGGGGAAGGTGGCAGTGGCGGCGGCAGAAGCGGTGAAGGGAGAGGATTGGATGGGCAGGCGTGGGAGGAAATCGGCGGAAGGGAGACGGGAGCAGAGACGTGAATGGGGCAGAGGCCATGGCGGAGGCGGTGGAAGTGGAGAGGGGGGGGCGGAGGCGGAAAGGGTGGAGGGGGTGGAGAGGGCTTAGACGGTGGAAGCGGTGCAGGGGGACGCGACGGTGATGGTGAAGGTCTTACTTGTTATCGGCAGTACTTGTACCATTTACTGATAACGTTCAGGAAGAATAAGACGTGCCATTCAACGTAGGTACATTTATTTCTGTAGATCAGTCCGTCATACAATTCTACATCAAAAAACAAGCGAAGTACCCTCGTACATAGTTACGACTATTATATCACATACGAGTACACAAAATACTTAATGAACTAAACTACAACAATCCCCCCTTTTCGTGTGATACGGGAATACGCCGTTAACACGAAATCACGTTATTCCCATAGACATCATATGTTTAACTAATGTATTTTTATTCACATCTTTTGTTAACATATCTGCGTCTAGATTTTGCGATTGACAGTAGATTAAATCCGTTTCTCCAGATTCTATATCTTCTCTTACACAATTAATCTTTCGCATCATGTGCTTATTTCTTGCTGTTATTTTGAACTCTTTACTCCAATCTATAATTGACTTGCTGTCAGTATATACGCTCGTCGGTTTCTTGATAATTTTGTCGAAGGCAATTTCACTAATTAATTCCTTTAACCATTTTCCTTCAGTTATAGAATCGCATAACGCTATAAATTCTGATTCCATTGACGATAGTGCTACCAATTTTTCTTTCTTGCTCTTCCTTTTACATTGTATCCTGCGAAAGATTTACTATCTTTTGTCACACACCAACTCGCGTCTGTGAATATTGTCAACCAACCACGATTCTTATTAATCCTTAGTTTGACATTCTTTGTGCCTTGCAAATATCTGAATACGCGTTTAAGTGCTTGCAAGTGATTGATTCGCGGATCAGTTGAAAATTGAGAAAGTTTGCTATACGTAAATGCGAGATCCGGTCTGGTCGCAGTCACTAGGTACCCTATATTACCTAACATTTCTTGATATATTTTCGGGTTGATCTTTTCAAAATTTTCAAATTCATAAAGATTTACACTTTTGGAGTGCTCACTGGTGACAATCATTCATTTTAAATTTGTTTAACATTTCCCTTACGAAATGTTCTTGATCGAGTGTAAAACCTTCTTCATCTTTAATTATTCGAATCCCTAGAAACGTCACTTTATTCTGATCACTAATTTCTTTAATGGTGATATAACGTTTTAATTGATTAATCAATTCATCGACTAGATTCATCTTCTTTCCAATAATCAAGCAGTCGTCAACATAAAAAATAATTACCAAAAAATCTTCATCTTTCCCCTTTTAAAGACACATGGATCGCATTTACAAGGTACCATTCCACAATCTTTCAATATATTACACAACTTAAAATACCAGCATCTACCTGCCTCTGGAAGCCCATACAAACTTTTATTTAACTTCAGTACTTTAGTTTTTTCAATGTGTAATCCTTGTGGGGGTTGCATATATACATCTCTTTCCAATGTCCCGTTGAGATACGCCGTTTCTACGTCTACGTATTTTATCACAAAATCATTTGTAGCTGCAATAGACAACAGTACTCTTAGTGTTTCATATTTCATAACCGGACTGTAGGCATTTTCATAATCAATTCCGCATTCTTGTTTTGATCCATCGACTACTAAACGTGCTTTATATTGAAATTTTGTTGATTGATTTTCTTGTGAAAATCCATTTGTTTCTCAATATCTTTATATTTCCTATTTGATCTCTGTCCATCACATCCACGTCTCGTAACGTTGTAAACATTCTAATTCTTTTTCGATTGCTCTCTTCCAATCAGAATTTTCCGTGCAATTCATCGCTTCGTAATAGGTCTTTGTAATTTTCTTCAAATTCGCTATCAGCAATTCTGGCAGCGCTTGATACCTAATAACAGGATTTCTTAATCTGGACGAACGTCGTAATTCATTTGTAGTACTCACTTCATTTTGTATATCTTGAGTTTCAGGTTCAACTGTCAAATCATCGAACATTTGTTCTCTTCCATTCGTTTCATTTCGAACAGAGTTGTTAGACGTCGTTCCAACTTCCACTTGTACAAAAGCATCGCTATTAGAATCAACTCTTTATTTATTTCTCGTGTGTTCTTACTACCCATAGTATGTTCCAAAAATGAACATCTCTGTTTCAATAATACAGTTTTGTTCCGAGTCAAAAATTTATAGGCTCTTCTGTTTTTGCGTATCCCAGGAAGATACGGTTTACTTCTTGGACTCAGTTTATTCTTTCCAGGATCAACGTTCCATAATAAGCCTTTGCACCAAATATTCGCAAATGTTGTACGTTTGGTTTTCGCCCTGACCAAATTTCCAGTGGAACTTTCTCTTGTCATGTGAAGTTGGTGTAATATTACGAACATATACCGCTGTTTGTGCAGCTTCTCCCCAAAAATTTACTGGCAGCCCTGAATCTATCAACATCGTCCTGGTCATGTCTAAAATGGTACGATTTGCTCTTTCGGCAATCCCATTGCTCTGAGGACTGTATGGTGTTGTTCTTTCGAACTTTATACCTTTATTTTTGTAGAAATTAATTAATTCTGATCCTGTGAATTCTCCTCCGTTGTCAGATCTCACGTATTTTACTTTGAAACCCGTTTCTGTCTCCCGTCTTGTTATAAATTCCTTAATCTTATCAGCGCAATCCGATTTAAGTTTTAATAATTCAATAAAATACCGTCTGCTGTACTCATCCACAATAGTCAAAATATATCTGTTACCTCCTATTGTTTTAACAGACATTGGACCAATCAGATCTACATGCAGCCTCTCCAATATTTGATTGTGGTCTCCCATGAATACTCTTGTGTGAAGCTCTAGTAAATTTTCCAAGTATACATGCTTCACATCACCTTTTTCGACCTCGATATTGTTCAACCTAATTTTCAAGATAACTGTGATTAAGATGACAAAATCGCCTATGCCATAAATTCACGACATTTTCACATTTTAAGCACAATACGTCCGCAGATTTTGAACAATTATCTCCTACGTTGTCACTAAAATTATTTACATCTTCTACAGTCATCTCTAATATAAAATTGTTTCCATCAAACGTTCCATTCGCTATGAGTTCATTGTAAGTATCATATATCTCACACCCTTTTGTCAAGTACGATTTTCTTGTTTTCTTTACCATACTTGCGCTGACAGTAAATTAGTATTCAAATATGGAACATGTAAACTCTTTCCATGATGATTTTAGACATATTCCCCAAATCATTTCTACAATATCCCTTAACTTTTCCGACGAAATCTGAATATATTTTCTCCCAGTTTCTGCTGTCTCAATTTCTATCTTCGCACTAATCCGATCCTGCAGAAAATCATTTTCCGACGTCATGTGTGTGCAACCCGAATCAAGAAACCACATTTCTTTCGTCTATCATCATCTTCGTTTCTTGTTTCCTTCACCACTAACACCTGTTCTTTTTCCCAATACTTTTTAGAATTAAATTTTCGAGGGTTCATGTCATTCTTATCTACTTCCGTAAGTTTTTTGTTTATTTTATTAAGTTCGCCCTTTGATTCATTCTTGCGGTTATCAACATTATCCCTATTAAACTTTCTATGCCAACAGTTCCGTGCTAAATGACCTAATTTTCCGCAATTGTAACATGCTAATTTTTTAGTTTCTCTAGCTTTGTACGCATTATTTTCATTTTCGGTATTAAATAACTTCTGCCTTCTTTCGAAACGTAGAAGGTTCTCGCGCATGTGGTCAAATGTGGATGTTGATTTCTAATAATGCCGTTGCTACTTCATTGTAATTTCTTGGCAACCCATTCAGAATGTATTGTATCAATTCTTCTTCATCAATATTAGCACCTAATTCTTGCAATTCACATGTTAAACCCTCGATCTTGTTAAAAATCATCTATCGATTCTTTCTTCATTAATTCTAATTTTGCTAATTTCATTTTTAAATGAACTAATTTGTTTTTATTAATTCCTTCATGACGTCGTTTTAATAAATCCCACAATTCTTTCGCATTATTTATTCCTCTACTTGCCAAAATTTGTTCGTTCGAGAGAGTCAAAATTAAAATGCCCATAACTTCGTCATTGTTCTTCGACCAATTTTCCCAATTTTTAATGCTTTCTTCGTCACCATCAATCTTACGCGGTTCGTCTCGAACTATTACTTCGTCAAACAGATGTTTAGATTTAATTAATGCACTGACCTTTATTTTCCATAAATCGTAGTTACGCTCCGTCAGCAATTCTATTCTTGCTAAAGGTGAAGCCATCGCATCACTCATTATTCTTACGAAGATTACGTTGAATAAAACCACGCTCTGCTACCAGATTCTTACTTGTTATCGGCAGTACTTGTACCATTTACTGATAACGTTCAGGAAGAATAAGACGTGCCATTCAACGTAGGTACATTTATTTCTGTAGATCAGTCCGTCATACAATTCTACATCAAAAACAAGTGAAGTACCCTCGTACATAGTTACGACTATTATATCACATACGAGTACACAAAATACTTAATGAACTAAACTACAACAGAAGGTGGCGGAGGCGGTGATGGGGGAGGCAGCTGTGATGGTAAAGGAAGCGGTGGCGGTAAAGAGAGAGGGATTGTATGGTGTGGAAGGATATCGGTGGAGGGGGACGGCAGCAGTGAAGGGATTGGCAGAGGAGGCCATGGCGAAGGCATGGTGGGGGGGGGGGAGAGGGTGGGGCGGGAGTCGTTGGAGGGTGGGGCGGGAGTCGTTGGAGGGTGGGGCGGGAGTCGTTGGAGGGTGGGGCGGGAGTCGTTGGAGGGTGGGGCGGGAGTCGTTGGAGGGTGGGGCGGGAGTCGGGAGGTGGCGGGGCGGCGGAGGCGGCGGCGGAGGCGGCGGAGGCGGCGGAGGCGGCGGAGGCGGCCGAGGCGGCCCAGGCGGTGTAGGTGGTGGAGGCAGCGTAGGCGGAGGTTGCGTAGGTAGTGAGTGCAGGGTGGGATGAAGCCACAGAGAGCGGCAGCGTCGGGTCTGCAACTGAATCAGAGAGACCAAAGCAGTGAAACAGATGTGCTGGCTGGTGACCCGCCGAGCAGCGGCGAGCGCTGTGGGTTTCTGCCTCAGCGTACAGAGCAGTGTGCTTACCCTGTTGACGAGAAATAAAAATGATTGTATTTCAAAAAATGTTATTCATATTTTGACGTGATCCAGGATCATGTGCATTTTATAATTTTAAGTAGCTCGTGCTAAATTTCCACATTGGGATCTCTTTATATCATTTTGTTGTAGTAAAAGGCGAGGGAAATTATACTCAAGTGATCAATTTCCAACAGGTTTATTACCATCAAGATTATTTCAAAAATTAGGGTAAGCTAAATGTGTATATTACAAGAAAAAAACTAAATATTGTGTGTTAGAACTTAACTGTGTGGATTCAATGGTTTTCTGCAAGTTTTAACTTGATGGTACCTTTCTCGTGTAGTAAGGTCAAACAACTGCACTTTTTTATTTCAATTGGAGGTTATTTCTTACGAGATACTAGTAACCAAATTTTAAGAAAATCGGCGTGCAATGAACACTAAACCCATATTGACGTTTACAACAGGTACAAATTTGTCGAGTTGTTAATGTAAAGTTTTTAAATTTATTTTACTGTAAATTGTTTAAGTAAATTATAAACATTTAATTTAAATTGCCACCCCTCACACCTACCCGTCGGTTTAAAATTGTATAAAGAATATGTTCCTGAAACAATCGCTTATTTTCAAACCAAAAATAAAAGCAAATTCTGAATATTTTAAAAACAAGTTATTGAATGTAGGGAGACGTCATGACTTCCCACCGTTGCAACATTGATGCCTGTTTGTACACAGACCTGCCAGACCAGAGGAGACAAAATATATTTCAAATTCACTCAATAAGAAATTCATATCATGAGTATTTGAATGGCATAGAACATGAAGGTTTTACTCAATTTTAGTTTTGTCATAAAATTCTTTTCTATGCGTTTCCTATTAGTTGCTCTGCTCTTTTTGATGAAAATCACAATATTTGAGATATAAGAAAGGAATAATTTCCAGAAATATAAAAAAAGGAGTCTCATGCAAGTTTACTAAAACTTAAATATCTCGTATGGTCATTTTATGAATAAACACCTTCTTGCACTAAGCTCAGCATTGTACTACTTCCTTTCGTAGTCATACGGTACTATCCTAACGTCTTCCAATACCAAATACTATTTTATAGATATTCTCTTTCACGTTCAAGAGGTACCAAGCGACCCGCCAATGCGAGGGCAGTCATCTCCTGTTCTAGCTCACAAGACGTAAGGCAGAGAATCTCGGACTGTTCCGCCTCAGAGTATGAAAATACAATCGAATGAACGTATGCAGGAAACATAGGAAAACTATTTATTTGAATTAAATTAACATAAATAATATAAATTTTTAGAAACCATTTTCAGGTTTATTGTTTTTAGTTTTTTTTTCGTGTTTCCGGGCGCGTCAACTGCTTTGGTCATTAGTCCCGTTAGTGTAGTGCATGTTTCCCCCCGGGCGATGGCGGTGATCATCCCCCGCTGGATGGCGAAATCCGGCGCCGACCTACCGTCGGGTAGTGGGGTTTCCCCCTAACCAGGACTCTCCCACCAGCGGGGCACCACCTCAGCCTCTAAGCTCCCGACCGGTCTCCCGGAATATGTGGTAGTGTAGTGCATGTTAGGGTAAGTGTGTGTGTACGGGGAGGATAGGAGGAAGGAAAGATCACGCGCGGTCCGTGGCCCGTTTGGTAGGGTAGTGCTCCGGCATTCGCCTGGTGTTGATCGGAGAAACGACGGAAAACTACCGATCAGAGCAGCCGGCTGCTAGAATTCGTCTTCAGGCAGCGACTGAATTCGACCTAGCTGAAAAGCTAGCGTCGAAAATCTTGCCGCCATCAGGACTCGAACCTAAGACCTCCCGGTCAGAGTTTATTGTTTTTAGGTAAGGTCCGCTATAGAGTAATGAAAAAATATGAACAGAAGTTATTTCTAAACAGTAATACAGTTCTATATTATACGGAAGACCAAATATTTTTGGGAAGAACCGCAGATCCCCTTCTCTTCCTCTTCGCTTCCAGTGTTGGGCGGCAGCGAAAAGCGCCCCTTTAAAGAGGCCACGAAGGTCCAGCAAGGTCACTCCATGAGGCGAGGGGTTGAAATGGGGGAGGGTCGTCGACCAGGGGAAGGGGAGGGGAGGGGAGGGCAGGCGCCGGAGCGACCGCATGGTCGTCGCGACGCCAGACAGACGTCGTCTCTCCCCTTCTGCTGCCTTGACGCCGCGCTGACCCCTTCTGCTGCCGCACTCCGCTCGCCCTCATCGCCTAATCTACGCTCAACCTAATCCACGCTCCACCTAATCCACGCCCGACCTAATGCACGCTCGACCTGATCTACGCTCGACCTGATCTACGCTCGACCTGATCTACGCTCGACCTGATCTACGCTCGACCTGATCTACGCTCGACCTGATCTACGCTCGACCTGATCTACGCTCGACCTGATCTACGCTCTACCTGATATACGCCCGATCTAGCCTACGCTCGATCTGATCTCAACCTAATCTGCGCTCAAGCAGCACCCAAACAAACCGACCACAGACCGCGCGCGATCTTTTCTTCCTCTTCCTTGCTCTAAAATAGCTCAAACAATTCATTAATAAACATGCACGGAAATATATTTAGACCTTCCGAGTAATACCGTTCAGAGCACGACTTCCATATATGAGCTCCCGTAAACATTGGCCTGTGCATAGGGGAGGTCATGACGTCTGCGACCCCTCTGAAAATTTTCAATGCGGTTTCATTGGTTTTAATAATAAAACATTTTATTTCCTTAAATATGTTCATTCCCTTATTATTCTCCCGTCCTATCATGGAAATGTAGAATCATCTCCTTATACCTTTTGGGTCTGTCACACGCTACCGATATTAAAAATTAAGTCTTTAAGGAAAGAGAATTTCTTGGAGACCGGACGAATTGCATTTTGACTTTAAAATACGAAAGATTTGTTTCAAAAAACGGGTGTAAATATGTCAAATGCAACACAGGGCAGAAATATCGTTAAATAATTCCTAAACAAAGCATTTAGGGGCTTAAAAATTAAAATGGTAAGGCCAAAGGCCTCGAAGAAACGGTTCTCATACCGTATTCTACAGGATGAGATATTTTTGGATATTATTTCATTTTTGCCGGTTCACTGCTTAACAAAACTGCCAATACTACCTCTACGTGCAGGTACACAGAATATATTCCTCTATGAACCATATTTCAGCCCGTTGTGCTGATTATTATCATTGTGACGTCACCCTGTAGATTCCTCCATCTTACTCTATTAACGCTTTCTGGTACACCGTGGTTTGCACAGACTGGCGAGGTTTAAAACAAATAATGATGAGATGCTGCATGATTTTTGGCAAATTATTTTTATCCTAGTGTCTAGTAATTTAGCAACTGGATCTTTGTCACTAAGGCACATTCCCATTGAAGTTAGGTTTTCATTTTGCTCTTTTAAAAAGTCCTTTGTGGCATAAACTGCGATCGCTTACATCGTTTGCTTTAGACAGTTCTATCTTCATATATTTTTTATCATTTTATTACTTCTTCTTTTTTAGATATTTATATCATACCTTTACGTTTTAATTAAGCTTTTGAACATTATATTTCAAACTGGTATTATGCCTTTCCATATTTTATTTTGTAATCAATTATAATCTATTTCCAAAAACAAAAGATCTTTGTTATTTGGGTCTCATTTGTTACACAAAGACACGTTACTATTACTTCAACATAAATTATCTTCCTTAAAAATCTTCTAATTGCAAACCACAAAAATATCATTTTTGCTTCTTAATACGTTTTGTGTGACCATGTGTTTTATTTTAGAACTGCTCAAATTATTCAGGTTCTGAAATAAAGTCTACTAATTACAGTTCAGGGGCATATTTATCAGCACGTAAACATCGGTTTTCACTTTTGAGAAGTTTCAGCTCGATGAACACACTAAAAAAACGGCATGATTACGTTTCACATCACCTGACATTTTTTTTCTTACGTTAGTATGCTATTCTTAAGCGTAGTAGGTACCATTTGATTTCGTGTGCTTTAAGACTATCACACACCTGCAAATATATCAGTGACATTCTCTTTTACAAAGGTTTGTTGTTCGCTGTGATCCGTTTAAGTCTTTCGGTTTATCGTCGGGCAAAACTAGTTATTAAAGACAGCCTGTCACGAAGAGGGTTGATAGTCATCAGAGAAGTGTTTGTTCTTGTCGCGAAATGGAACACACCCTCTCGCTTTGGTTTATCACGATATCGCTCCATCTCTCTAATTGCATTTGTGAGTGACCGAAGTGCTGAGATTAAGCCATAAAGGAATATGTGAAAAAATAGAACAAAAAAATATACGTTGTTCTTTATGCATGTCGAGTAGATTAGGAGACACGTTGAAAAAGTCTTTTGGAGAAGGCTGAAATATAAAGTTCGAGCAAATAAACATGTCAACCCAAGAAAATAATCAATAGAATCCACTGGCTGAACAAGTCTTTTTTCAAAGTTATTAACCATAAACAATGTGATAATAAACAACACTGATTAAAATCTGGTATAACATTAGCAGTTAAAATGCCAAAAGCTCTTACAAATTTCATTTTTTTTTCATTGGATTACATAAATTCAAAGGATGGTAATAAAACACGCCAATATTGAAAATAATTGAATTAAGAGAAATAAATCGTTCATATCACTATCCAAAACCATCCATATTAACAATTAAAATGCATATACTATGCAATGAAAATACAAACACTCCAAAAATTAATTTTTTCACCTTCTAAAGTTCAATTCTTGAAAAAACAACCTGAAATTAATAATCCTAAATTAATAATTATATTATCAAACAGTTACCTTTTTCAATAATTAGTTCACCAACACCCATTCACAATACATGTCTCAGATTATATTGTTTCCTTAAATTTATATTAGCCATTTTTCATCCTATTCTTAAATCCAAAAAAGGTTACTCACTAGCAATTACCTTTCGTCCAATTAGTCTCTTATCTTCGCTACCAAAATTGTTTGAGAAAACATCACTCCGAGAACACAAAAAATTATTTATCAAATGGCATTTTACCAAAAACTCGATTTGGATTCCCAAATAATATTAATGTATGATAGATTGAATAATATTAGAATGATTAACTGATTATACCGCTCCCAACTTTCAAAAAGTTAAACATATATTAGCAATATTTATAGGCAATAAACATTAAACAAACATTAGCGATATTTCTATTTCTTATTAAAAAGGCTTAAAAGATAAAGTTCGGCATGATGATCTCTGATACAAACAACGTCAGGGAATCCCACGTTATTTATCAATAATTAATGCATAATTAAGAGTTCTATTACATCCCGTCCATTCGAAGTGTAAAATACCTCTGAATTATTTGATGAATATCCAATTTCAGCCTGTATACGGATGATCACTTTCTTCTTTGCTATTTAATATTTTTTATCTCTGACCTACCATCATTTCAAACTTAAGAAAAGACTTTATTTTCTGAAGACACTTTATACATTTCACATAATGATATATTACTATGTCAAAACAACTTACCACAAGATTTACAAAATTTTAATAAATTTGTTTAAGAATGACAAATAAGTATTAACCCTACAAAATGTGAAGCAAAAGTATTTTCATTACCAATTAACAACATGAATCCGCGAGAAATAAATAACACAACAATTCAATTGCTACCTCCCAATACTGCTATTAATATCTTACTTTGAACATAGATAAAAGATCAACTTGAAAAGATAACTTAATAAACATTGCAATTAAAACTAATATTGAAATACTTAAAATTTATCTATTATAAATAAAAAATCTTCCTTGAAATTTAAACTGTCATCACAATATATAAATCAATAATCCGCCCTTCCCTCACATATTATGCACGTCAATACGGGATGGCACCGGAAAAACACATTTTCGCAAATTTGAAGTTATTGAAAATAGATTCTTAAAACGTGTTTTAAATATTTCATAGTTTGTTAGAAATAACCAAATACAGACAGATCTTCCTATTGGTACCCTTGAAACATGGATAAATTAGTTATAAAAAATTCGTAACCTTACCCAGGGGCACAAACTTTTGTAATTTAACAGTCAGCTAACCCTTTACCCCGAATTAAATCATAACTCAAAAGATTTGTAACACCCTCTTTAATTCTATTGAATACATATCAAATAGTAATGAATAATGAAAAATTAAAATAACTCTCTAGATATTCCTTCCCAGATCTACCTCTAAGATTGTTAATTATGTTTTGTAACCGTCACGTATCTACCTAACTATTTCGTAGTACGCCGAATTACAGAAGTAAATCTGTTATTTACTTGTTTTATGACGTGTGATTACACCGTCACACAAACCTGGGAAGACCTCAAATTATGGATAATTCCCTATCGGTGGTGGGTTCGTCTTTGCTAACTAATATTCATTTAACAAACAAACACAATTTCATAGTTTTAAAGAACAAGTAACATATATTCTTTCCAATATGATCCTTCGTACACTCACGTTCACATATTCTCCTACGTGATTACTTTTCCTTTTGATTACACAATGGTAGCTAACTCCCTACCTAAACTGCAGTTTTCTGTAGAATAATAGTGACTCTGATCTACATTTACACGAAACAAACAGTAAATACATATGTACACTTCTCAAAACAAATTATCTCTTAATGAAACCCACAATTCACAATTTAAATAACCATCCTGTAAAAAAATACATACAAACAATATACCAAAATTCACTAATACCTTTTCAATCTTAAATAATACTACACTCAATATTTACACTTAATATTCAGCTTCTGCGTGACCTCGCAGTGCAAAATTCTGTTTTACAAAGTCTCTTGACTGTTCATGAAATAACGTTTTACCAGAAACAATTTAACAGCTTTCATTCATAAGGTTTTAAAAAAAAAATTTTTAATTTCTCTTACAACTGCAAAAATAAATTTACTGGTTATCAAGACTAATATTTAGTAAAACTTGTCCGATCAATGTCTGTTACTGAGGGAAGCTCATATTACAACGTTTTAATTTGTGCAATCATAATTCTATCTTGAAAGTTTTCCAAGCTGCAATTTAGTAAATATTCTTTCTGCTTTTCTGTGACTCACGACCGGCGAATTCTCCAAGCTGGTCCCGCGCTGAGTAGACGGCTGTCGAGCGACGTTCACGCCCCAAGGTCGTCGTTGTCCTGCGACGGTTCGTGCGCTGCCTACCGCGATGGAATCGAGTATTTCCGTACGCCTTCTCCTCGTTGTACAGCCCAGTTAAACCACAGCTTACACGAAGGTGATGGTCGCGTTAGAATGCGAGTCCAAAACTCCAAATTATAACTTTGTTTTAGTGAAAGTTGAGCCAGTTGTTGAATAAACTATGCTTTTCGGAATTATCAAAATTCTCAATAGAATTTTCGAAATGAAATCCCATAAATAAAAATGAAATAGAATAAAAGTAGAATAAGTAACTGCTCAAAACTAAAACTGAAAAAGCTGTAACAAAGAAACAGAAACACGTCCTATGTTACAAAAAATCTCTTCTATATTCCAGCAACGAGAATGTAGCAACGTGGTTTTACAAATTCATTTTAGTCCACTACCACTGTTATTCTTACATTCGTTGCATTACTTGTTTAATATTCCTATCGAATTTTACGTAATCTTGACATATCACAGTGATTAATCCCATGAAAAATACTTAGACAATTACCTTTTAATAAAGCTTCATTTCTGGTATTTTCCACGTGTCCCTCGTCGGTTGTGTGGTGGAATAGTACCCATCTAATCACTTCAGCGTCTCGATCCGGAAAGAAAGACAATCTCGTCCGAGTCAAGCCTCATGGCACATTCGCATTTCTACAAAAGTTCTGATTGGCTAGGGCGAAAGTACGTTCAGAAATTTGTTTCTAGGTAACGCCATCTCTTCGCTACTCTAGGAACTATTTGTAGGGCAAGATGTCGGGTATTGTCACTTCAATATTTCTTTTGTCATGAGTGTAGCCGATGACAAGCGGTTACAGTTTCATGTGTTATATTATACAGAAAATTAATGTAATTCATGTGAAATATATTCACAACCTTGAATGACATTGTCATGTTGAACAAGGAAAATAAATAATTGAAAAATGAAATAATCAAAATAAACAAAAATAATCATATAAAACAAATTAGTAGCTATCTCTTTGTCTAAGCAGAGCAGTCCTACATGTTTTACATTCGTCATATTTTCAATTCCCTTATTACAACTCAATTACAGACACATACAAAATTATGAAAAATGATGCGTTGTCTACTGCTTGGAGGTGTCCTTAAATTGTTATGTATACTTTTTTTAATATGCACTTATGTCTGATGTTTTGTTCATGTTATTAAGCGATTTGTGGTCGAAGATAACATGACCAAAATATCTTAGGACAGCTGTGGTACGCGGAGAGCTGCCTGCATGCTGCATGCCTGCAACATGCTGCCTGAAAGCGTGAGCAGAAATCCAATTACAGTGAAATATTTTTAAACCACGAACCAATTCAGAAACTAAAATAAAGCTATATTTACACGACCAAATGCGTTCCAGACTTGCCTCATACGTCGTTTTGTATGTATCTGCATTTTCAACGTGCGGTAGTCTCTCTGTGTAAATAATTATGCACTGTGAATTCCATATCTCATGGAAAGTGTTTCGGTAGGCTTATTGACTTGCCTTTATATATTTGTGAATTGGTACACTTTATTATATTTACTTCATTGAGATTACAATGGCTTATGAGCCAGTGCATTCATTGGTAATTTTGTTCAGAGGGGAACGTACAGATCCGTGGGTGATCTGCTAGCCAAAATCAAAATTCATCAGAAATCGCTGATAAAAATATATATAAGAAATATATATAACGCCAAACTCGAATTAAAAACAGATACGTGTTTGAAGCATTCTTGGACATTTTCAACAAAATTGAATGATCCAATTGAGGTGCTCTGCGAGTTCCCTCGTCAGATGTAGATTAGTGTTATAGTAATATAGATTAAATTAAATTGTAAGCCACAAAATACAAATGTAAAGTTAAATATAAACTGAACTCTGTAATTTCATTCAAAATATAAATATATTTTTAAAAACCTGCTGGTGGGGGGTAGGGGAGCGTGACCAATTGACAACTGAAACGCTGGCTATCTTGAATAATGTTGCTCAGTATAAATCAATTCTAATATACTTATAGGTTTCCTTGTTGTACATACATGATTTGAAATTTGTAAAGTGAGGAAATCGAATGAAGGCCCTGTATTTGGTTTAATTGTGACGCTGGCTGGAACCAATTAGTACATTTTCATAATAGGATTCTCTCAAGGGTGCAATCCTAGCCACTCCCCCCCCTTAAATCGTGCTCTGGAAAGCTATATAGTAGAATTATTTTTCTTGTTTCGTTTACATAGGTACGTATGGGATCTAATTTACCGTTTCTTGATGCAATAGAAAACATCAAGCATGAATTATTCAAATTCAGGGAGCCATCGTAATAGAAAAAAATTGGGAAATTTCTGAAAATCTCCCCTCCTAACTAATCAACTGCCTCCGTCCCCGCGGATACCTACCTTAATATCTCTTTTGCAAAACAGCTTCAAGCTACTATTGATTAATATTTTAAACCGAATAATCTTATAACTTATATCTTTTAACTAATTCATAATTATTAACTGTCGCAAATATGAAGTAATGTGACGAAACCTTTCCTGAAAATTCTCTATCAACTGCAATGAGGATTGTTGGTGAATTTAGGTAAAAATGATAGTTATTCTTTAACTTTCTTTAAATCCATTTTGTAGACCTAGCTTCAATGCCTGAGGCCCATTTAACATCAGAGGTTATGTTATATCATACATTATGTATAGAGAGATAGACCACAAAAAGCTGTAGGGGAGTAGTAATTTTTGAAAAATGAAAAATACCGCACCATTAAATCATCCTTTCTAGTCTAGGTCTAGACACAGTGTCAATAAGAATATTTACTTTCGACGTAAACACACCTCTCAATGTCATTCCAGCGTATGAACCTCTCGGTAAAATATTAGTTAAAAGCTCTTTTCTATCTCAATAGAAGACTCTCCTTGCTCTTTCCTAACTTTCCTAACCAGCCAGAATACGACTTCTCTCTTCTCACGAAACTCTGTTCTAACTACGCAACGATTCTGGTGCGATTTAACAACTTTTCTTCCCCTTACTAATACGGAAAACCACACCTGTCATACAGAAAATTGTTTCAAAGTATGTTAAATCATATTCTTCCTTCAGCCTCTCCAACAATCACAGATTTTTTATTAAAGAGTCAAGAAAAGTTTATCACCAACATGCCCGACTGTTTGAAGAGATCAGACATGTACAGAAGTTATATACTAATAGTAATAAATTAATAGACATTTATATTAATAAATGAGATTTGTGATCACGTGCAAAGAAGAAGTGTTTAGTGGAGAAAATGTGGCTGCTATGAAAATAGCACACATATACGTCTCATTTCACCGCTGAGAAAACCTGACATGAGTTCGAAGTTAAAGCTATGACTTACTTACGGAAACTTCTAAGCGTGATGATATATTTCGTTGGAAATATTTACTTTACCTCTTTGTATGTTCTTCGTTTACGTTTCATTGTATTTTTTATTCTATTTCCTTTACTTTAAGCAGTTTTGGGGAGTCAAGAGTGGTAATAATCTCAGCCAATAATAAAATATGTTTCGAATTATACTCGGAAAACATGCAGTCCTCCACGCTAATTTTCAAGGTCGAACTACTAACAAAATCTGAATTTCAAATACATTTAACCGATTACATAATTAACCATACAACAAATATAAAATAAGAATTCTTATAGACTAAAGAAAACTGACATTAGTATTTTTTATAGTTCATTTTAAATTATATTAAGCGTTCTGTAATCCAAAATAGAAACTGTGATTTGTTCTATTGATTCTAAAAATGCTACATTTACAGTGTATATATTCCCTCCCTATGTTTATATTCACGCTACTGGAATAAATGTGTATAAACGGAACTTCCTTGTTCCGTGCACTGTTAGTTCATAGTAAAAGGAACGAAGCAGTCGGAAACGCGGCATCAATAGTGTTTCGTGTGTTCCCTCAGTTTACTTTATTGCTTCCGCCGTACCATACACATAGGGCAGCGCTTATCACCTCAGCGGCAGAAGAGCGGGTGGCTCGTTTTGTGGTTCCATAGCAGCCAAACCACACGACTTTCTGTCACGGCAATTGCAAGCAGAACGGAAGGGCTTTGTGCCCGCCAATCTCACACGAACATTTCTCACAACTTTATGATGATTATTATTACTAACCATTCTCAAAAACTGAAACTGTCGTATCTTATTCATTGGATTTATTAATAACAAAAAAATTCTGAATAATAGCGAACACAGTAAACTATTATAAAACTATAATATTGCCCAAAGGGTTACGCAGTTGGTTTTGACTTTTGTTCTGCGTATCAAAGCAACATACACAAATTTTTATTTAAACTAATATGTAGTGATTTGGTGACTCGTCAATATATATAACACTGCTATTGAATCTTTAAATAATATGTGAACATCATTGGTACTAGAATTCGTTGAATAAAATTTTTACATATCGTCTCGTATATCCAAAAGCATTTCCAAATATGGTTACTCTTTTGATACACTACTCGCAGAAAGTTAGTTGTTGAGTGTGAATAAAGATACTCACGGTAAAACACATTGATATTTTTTCAGGAAGAAATCGTAGTGTTCTCTGAGAAAAGTCAGAATTTTTCTGGAAAAAGTGATGTGTGACAATCTTTTTACATTCTGTCAGTCGTAATTATAAATTTGTTGCTTACTATTATGTAAAGTTCCCGCAATGTATCATATGTCATTTCCATTCATTGATGACTTTCAATTTTTGTTTTTACAATGAGTTAAAGAATCTATAAATATTGTAACATATTACATACTGTTTTAAAAAAAATGATTTTCAGTTCTATTTTTAATTCGGGCAAAAATAGTTAAATATATCAATTTATTTCATAATATAATTTAAATGAAAATTTTGTTCAATTTATAAATATAGTTTGATATTTTAGAGACTTCTGTTTCCGTCATCGGGTGCAATTACGCTAAACGTTGAAAACATATCCAAATACACAAACTTCTCTTATACTGAGTTAACTTCGTACTGAAGTGCAGTATTCGTACTGGAGTGGGAAGTACTTGTGTATTCTTCTCCACAAAATTACGTTTTTCAACTTTATTCTTCAGAACCGCATTCGAGTACGGAGTAATAATTCCAAAAAAATGTCTATTCAGATATCGTTTTGATGTTTAGAATAACAGCACCTTAAGAGAAAACGAGAACAGTCTCCGAAACATCGGCAAATTTATCTATTTATGAATTTTATATATTTTTTCATTTAAATAAAATTATGGAATAAATTTCTATATATTTAATTACGATTTTCCAAAATTAAAAAAGGTCTGATTAAAAAAAAAGAATTATAATACGGAAACACACAATCAAAACTTAAATCTTCTGAAATTTGACATTGTCATTAGTATTCTAGCTCTCGCCGACTCCTTAGTTAGCGGACTCGTTTTCCAAGACGTAACCTCGGATTCGATTCCCGGTCGGGGTAAAAATTAACTGTGTGCTTTCCTTGCAATATCCCAGAATCCGTTGCTGTGAAACGATGAGATAGCTCCCTTCTCAAGTTGAGAAGACCAGAAATACGGCATAGGAATCGCTATGTGCTAACCACACGTACGACTTTAACCCATGGCCGCAAGGTTGGAATCCCGCTGGTAGGCCTTAGCGCGAAAAGAACATTTGCGTCAAAGTACGTACGTTCCGAAGTCAAGATCCATGCCTCTTTTTACAATTTCCAAAGTTTTCTGAAGATCCTAACGAGTAGGAATGGATTCAAAAGAGGAGACAAGAATTTTTAATTGTAATTTATTAAATATTTTGTGGCATTTTACATGTAAACAGTTATCAACTTCATTCGTACATTTTGTAACCAATGGCATCTTGCGTTATTACCTATCAGTCGTGAGCTCATATTGGGCCATTGATTTCCAGTCACTTTTCCTAAGAATCCCAAGGGGTCTATACCGACCCAATTCGGAACAAATACCAGTGAAAACAATATTGAATAACGTAATTAAAGAAATTTAAAAGCTTAAACCAAAATTATAAGAAAAATGTATATAGCTAACACGCAACCCTCATCGGACTGCTGGACTCTCGTATTGATATAAAATTTTTCCAACTTGCTCAGTATTTTTCAAAACTTCTAGATGTAAATTTATAAGTTAGTTAGTTAATGCCTTATTTTATGTGGCGAGTCTCGGGCCATCAGGTTCGGTCTTCCGTCTAACCACGCAAATTTCGCTACGCTCCTTTCACCACCCGAGGGAGAAAGGAGGTATTATCTTGGGCGACGATCTCAATTTTGCTCAGAAATTATTCTGGCAGCCGTTGTGATCTAAATCATGTGACGCATATCAGCGCCATTGCCAGTTCGGCCGATTTCGGGATAAACCTAAAGACAGAGATTTCCTGGTAGAGAACAATCCAAACCAAAAGTTTTCACGCGGAGTTCACTGGAACGAATGGAAGAAGTCTGCATTACATGGGTAACATATCCACCAGCTTTGTTGTTCATCCGAACTGATTTTGATAAGATTTTTTAAGTCATTTTTTCCTGGATTTTAGGGCATTTTAAAGTATTTTAAAATAATTTTGTTAATCCCTTTTGGTGATTTTTTAAGTTATCAAAATATTTCCTCTATTTATAATACTCCACAGCACTTCAAAATTTGATAGGTGGGTTTTGCATGGTGTTCTACCAGCTGGTGAAATTTCTTGAAAATCCGAATATCCAGCGTGGTGAGTGTTGGATGGAAGAATAAAAATAAGCCCAAACGAGGCGCACCTCCGTAGCGACCTTTGACTTTCGGCGCCCGCCACCATCTTGTGAGCGCTAAATCCAGCGCCCGCGTTTACTATCTCCAGGATGCTCCTCGCCCTGCCACCCGCCCCGCTGCTGTGTTTTCTCGGTGACGCAAGACGCAGTCAAGAACTCCACCGCTGGCGTCGGTATATTTTCGTTGGGAGCCGCCGCTAAACACGGTCAATTTCGTGGGGCACTGAGCAGCTCACCGCTTCCTAAAACGCTCCAAAGCCCCCGCCCTCGCCCGCCCCCCGCCGCCCGCGGCCTAGCCGCTCTCTAAAACAGGACGCAGATGCCCGAGGTGAACGCCCGAAAACGAAGCTACGGCTGCGCTGGGCGGAGATTGACCTCCCAAATTATCAATTTTTGTAGCTCCGCCCACGCAGGTAATAATTAATATCAAAACTAGAGTCAGACGGACAGTTTTTTTTCAATTTGGAAAATACCGTACGCATGGTTTAGGCGCTATCAGTGTTCGCGGATGAATGGACGGAAGGACGTTTTGTAAAAAAAATAATAATAAAAAACAACACTTTTTCTATGTCAGGGGCCACCAAAATTTGTACTTCCGTTGAAATCTCGAAATCTATTTTTTACTTAATTAGCTTTACATAACTTTCTCTATACAATGTATATTACTCCGTATTTACATACGTATACGAGAAAGTTAAAATAACTTGATGTTGAAACTGGAAGAATCGATCAAAGATATAATGGAAGTTGACATCGTATTGCATTAATAAGTACTTTCTATGTATGAAGTCTGTCCAACTTTCATCACTAAGTTCTTAATGAACTGTAACTTTGCCAAATGTCAATAAAAATATTCAAAATATGAAAAAAATATTTAAAATACAAACAATTGTAACTCACTGCAAACATACAAATTATTCATAAATTCACTAGTAAGTAAGAGTTCAAGGCAGACATGCATCAAACATAATTATTTTATTTATAGATTGTAGTGTACCACAATTATCACGCGTGTAAGAATTAATTTTTAATCTCAGTAATTATTTAACACATTTCGACTCTATTGCATGTTTTTGCGGCCAGCAATGCGTCACTACATAAGGGTATGTCTTTATTTACCCAGTATACGCCACTGTCAGTGTTCTCAACTCACGAAAATTCCTCTCCTAGTTGGAATTTACGTAGGCTTCTGTGGAACTTACGTAGGCTTCAAAAACATTTCTATTGCATTTTTAGAAGCCATATACACTTATATTAAGTGAAGTTAATTTTTGAAAATTCAATATCGTTAGTGCAAAACGCCCCTGTACTAAATAGGTAGGTGCATAAAAAAATGTTTGAAGAAAAAATTGAGCTTGTAGAAAATTGATCTGGTCTGTCTTCAAGCGACGTGAAAACAATGTCGAAAAATTGTTCGTACATTACGTCATTTCAAGACCTGATTCTCAAGTATATATTTAATTAAGAACAGAAATTTCATGAATGAATAATGTCGGAGAAGAAGGTCGAAAAACCTTTCAATATTTACAATACTTAAGTGAAAATCGAAATCATATTTATAAGCAAGCTTATCTTTTTTAAACAAACCTTTTGAAAGTATCATATTGTCTTCAAATGGAGCGCCCGGGCAAAACTGAAAAAAATAAAATTCGTGAGACGTCCATTTCGGCCAGACATCCATTTTATTGACCAATGTGCGTTGTGGAAAAAATCGTGTATGGTTTAGATCTTAAAGTTGTTGGTGTACGGACGGCGCAACTGACTGACAGACCGAAGGACTGACCACCTGACAGAAAACACGGGAAAGACAAATTTTGCAGATGATTTGGACGTGATGAAATGATGACATAAAAATTCCCTTGGAAAATTCCTGGAAAATCGTTCTGTATTCCTTCTAGGAAAATCTGCCAAATAATGACTATGTACCTCTTACAAAATATGGAGTTACTGTATTCGATTTGTGTACGATTTGGCAATGTCTAGGCGACACTTAATAAACAATGACTTCAAAATCCAGACTGAGGTAGTAAAAGCAACACCGTACAATTTTACTTGCTCGCTGCGGAGTAGAGAGAAAGTTATGTAATGTCTCTCGAAAAAATTCTTCGCACCCCCTTGAATTTGAAACCTATATTTTAATTTTGGGTGGTACTTTACTAAAGTCCTTGGGACACTTTCAAAAGAAAAATTACACCATTGTTTTTTATTAATTTTTTTCTACTTGCTATTGAAGGACGTATAAGAGAATGGTGCAGGTGTCATATTCTTTGAAAACCCTAAATTTTTGAACATTGCAGATGTTTAAAATATTTTCAGAGTGTTCCTGCAACTAAAATATTAAAGAAAGAGATTTTCCCTTAATTAAATATAAAAAATAAAATAATAATATGATCCTTAGAGGTTGCTTTTGAAATAATATCATGCACAATTTTTCAAAAGAATAGAATAGATTAGAATAGAATATTTATTTTGCTACTTAAGAATACGTAGAATACTTTCGGTGGTAGCGTTTTCTAAGAAATTACTAAAAATACACAAAACAAACATCAAACAACATAAAAATATTATCATGTTACCAAATACAATTTTACAAAATTAATCTATTAACCATATTTACTTAGTCTAATTTTAAAATTTTTGACATTCTGAGGGAAAGTCTCCAGCACTGCAGCAGGTAATTTGTTCCAATTTTGTATCGTTCTGTTTACAAATAAGAATTTACCTACATCTGTTCTGTTTTCTTTGCCGAATTTTGAAACCATGATCCTTCCGCGCGACGTAAGTTGCTTTTGATAGTCTTTCCCGTACTTCACCCCATGGACGATCCCCTCTTATTGATTTGAATAATGCACAAAGACGCGATTTCTCTCTGCGTTTTTCCAAAGGTTCCCACGATAGAAATTCAGAATTTGAACGTCCCCTTCTAAAAAAATTTGTAGCATATTTTTGTACTTTCTTGAGAGCTTTTATTTGCCCTAAACAATAAGGGTCCCAACATATGGAGCCAAATTCTAATATCGGACGTTTTAGAGACGTGTACCCTAATTCTCTTGATTTTCCACTTCCTTTTCTAAGTATTCTAATTAATAAGTGTAATGCCTTCCACGCCTTTTTCACTACATGATTTTCGTGTTCTGTCCAAATCAGATCCTCATTTAGTACAATTCCCAAATATTTACAGCATTTAGCCCTCGGAATATCCTGATTTCCTAATTTATATATGATATCGTCTGTCTTTCTAGAGTTTGAGTAATTGTCGCATAATTTTGTATGAAAATACGGGCGATAAAGTGCGTGCTATTCTAGTGTCTAAAGTGCGTGCACCACCAGTTTAAAGAGCTGCCTCTAAAACTATGTCACTAGGATCTTGCTGCTCTTTCCTTCATTTCCTCCCCTTAGTTCTAGCACCACCAGTTTAAAGAGCTGCCTCTAAAACTATGTCACTAGGATCTTGCTGCTCTTTCCTTCATTTCCTCCCCTTAGTTCTAGCACCACCAGTTTAAAGAGCTGCCTCTAAAACTATGTCACTAGGATCTTGCTGCTCTTTCCTTCATTTCCTCCCCTTAGTTCTAGCACCACCAGTTTAAAGAGCTGCCTCTAAAACTATGTCACTAGGATCTTGCTGCACTTTCCTTGATTTCCTCCCACTAGCAACTGAGGTGGAGGGAGTGCGGGAGGAAAAGACGGTGTGAGAGAACCTTCCTGTCGCTCAGTGAATAAACTACGAGGCGGAGACTGGCTTTTATTGGGCTTCCCAGTCTAAACGCGTGTTCCGTCGCTTTCATTTCGAACGCGGCTCAGACGCAGAGAGTACGGCATTCTTGGGATTTCCCGTATTTATTTCCTGAAGATCGGAAATACCTCTCCGGGTGTGGAAAATAATTAACGCTTTAGGGCACGTGGCCAAAAGAAACATTTGGAGCATACACTGCATACGATGGTTTATATTTTAAAACGAGCTTTTGATGAAATTGAGGAATGTCTTTTAAAAAAAATTCATGAAAGTCTCCCACGTTTAAAGGGTTAAAAATATTCTTTAACATATTTATTATCATCGGTTGTATATTGCACGTCCTCAGGAACAGAAGATTACATTCATTATTTTTTTTAAATTGAGAATAAAGGACACTGCCAAATTTTTACTGTTTTTCCTATACTATAGTAGTGACAGGAAAAATATTGGAATCGCCTTAAAGAAATTATCTGCCAGATTATAGTCTGTTTTTGATGAGTAAGTTCTATGTGTGTCGTTGTGGAGATCATTAAGATATTTTAATTTTTCACGATACTTTACACTTTCGGCCGTAAAATCCGTGTTGAAGATTCTTTAGAGCTATAATTCTGGACACACGTCCAATCTAAGGTCTATAAGTGCTGTTCTAAGAAGATTGTTTAGACTGATGCAGATGGAGAGGGGAGATAAACGTAATTTTGTACCCTAATATCGGAATATATAGGTGGATGGAAGTCTGGAGAGTTGCCATGAAGGATAGATGTTTCACCAGTGACAGATTATAGGCTCTTAAGATGACTCGGTAAATACGTCAGGAATGGGATCTAGTTGTGTCGTTTCGGAAATCAATAAGATATTGTAATTTTGGGGGTACTAGTCATGTTATACTTTACATATCCATACTAAATTCGGAGGCCTTCAATTTCCTTTAAATGGGTAGAGGAGCATCAGTTTCGGGGGAAATCGACTGAAAGGTTTTGGCGCTAGCTCTAACCACACACAGACGGACAGACACATTTGGCCATAAGTCGATTTTCAGTGTCAATGAGCCACACAACATGGATTCTGACTGTACAACGTATTGGATGAAGAACTTTACTATATATTTTCTATAAAATATCGAAATCAATTTTAACAATTTACGTGTGTTCCTCTGGAAAAACTATAAATTTAACAGTTCTGTGTTGGAGAATTCAGTCACATAAATGAAGCTCAAGCTTACTTGAGATCTCTAAACAAGCTTCTAAATCACTTCATTGCAGCTCTACTACTAGTTCTACTACATTATTTTTCTTTTCGTATATATTTTTCTTTCGGTAATTCATAGTCCAGTATACACTTTATCTTGTGCATTAGATAGCTTACAAAACAAATCTACAACAAGAGGTAGGTAGCTATATTTAGCCACTTCTGTTCATAAATATTGGCTAATATGTTTTGAAAGGCGTCAAGAGAGTATCTGATTTTAATTCGCTCTACTACTATTCGCTACAAAATGGCATTGTAAATCAGGCTTGTTCTCTTTCATCAGGATACTTGTGCTGCAAGAAAAGACATAATAGAATTTCTGGTATAAACGTAAATATTTAGATCTCAATCAGTAAACGGTCGTAAAACGCCACGGGAATGATGGGAAAACACAGTAACAAATTGAAAAATAAATTAGAACTCAAGAAAATCGTTATCGTAATTTTGTAAGACGGGGTACTTTAGTGTGACATGTAATAAAATTTTCAAATATTTTTTTTACCTTAAATATATAAGAGTAGTCATTACTTATAAAGCAGGACTCTATGAAATGAATCAAACTTTGTTAACATTAAAATAAGTCAAAATAATAACAATAATATTAATATTTCATGAGGTTAATAAGTGATTTTATTAAACACTAACTTAACACAAAATAGTTTAGCATTTTATGATCAACCTGAAAAAAGAATTATTTGATCTCTAAATACTTATAAATGTTATTTAAAATATATTTCCAAAACCTTTTTCGAGTTTAAACGTTGTACCTTTTGTAATTTGTTAAAATAAACTCAAGTCCGGATAGTTAAGAAATGTAAAGTTAAGTACTGTAAAGTTAAGTACTGTAAAGATAAGTACTGTAAAAGTGTAAAGTTAAGTACTGTAAAGTTAAGTACTGTAAAGATAAGTACTGTAAAGTAAGTACTGTATAGTTAAGTACTGTAAAGTTAAGTCTGTAAAGTTAAGTGCTGTAAAGTTAAGTGCTGTAAAGTTAAGTGGTGTAAAGTTAAGTGGTGTAAAGTTAAGTGCTGTAAAGTTAAGTGCTGTAAAGTTAAGTACAGTACTTAAAACTTAAACACTGTAATTATTTTTTTTCGGTGCGGGGGACTAGGTTTTAGCATTGCCCAGGTCTCAACATTTCTAGCTTTAGTACTACCCCCCCCCAATGTCAGCACGCGAGCGCGCCGCGCCGACCCGGACGCCTGGGGCGATCAGCGGGGCGTCGGGTCGCGTCGCGGGAAAACAACACGCGACCGCCACCCGCCCGCGCCCCTTGCCTAGCTCCATCACCCCAGGTGGCCCTCGTCGTGAAGACCCTCACTAGACTCTTAGCATGCGCAGAGCTGTGATATGTAGTACTTACCGTTGATGTTTACATTACTAGGTAGCTAAGGGATTGATTGATTTTTCTTCGGGTTTCCAGGCGCGTCAACTGCTTTGGTCATTAGTCCCGTTAGTGTAATGCATGTTTTTCTCTGGAGATGGCCACGATCGTCCCCTCTGGATGACGAGATCCGGTGCCGACCTACCGTCACCTAGTGGAGTTTCCCCCAATCAGGACTCTCCCTCCAGAGGGGCACCGCCCCAGCCGGTACAAGCTCCAAGCTCCCGACCGATCTTCTTGAATATGTGGTAGTGTAGTGCATGTTAGTGTAGGTGCGTGTGTGTGTGTGTGTGTGTGTAAGGGGATAGGATACGGCAAGGAAGAGGAAGGACAGATCGCGCGCGGTCCGTGGCCCGTTTGATAGGGTACTGCTCCGGCATTCGCCTGGTGTTGATCGGAGAAACCATGGAAAACTACCGATCAGAGCAGCCGGCCGCTAGAATCCTTGTCCAGACAGCGACTGAATTCCACCTAGCTGGGGTAGGGGACTGGGCTAAGGGACATGCAATGAAGTCAGGTGATTATGGAGTAGAGAACGGGCTCATCTCACGATTTATTTATTTATTTTTTTGTATTTTATTTAATTTTAATTTTTGTTAATTTATAATGTGTATTTGCGGTATGTATTCATTATTTTTTTTTTATTTTGAAACGTGTACTCGCACATTTTGTGTGAGTACAAACTGCCGCCGTATGTTCATTTGCAAGAATAAATGGTAACTTATTGTTATTGTTGTTACTATTGCTACTATTCTTACTATAATGTTATTATTACTATGGTTACCGTTATATTTGTTAATAACATTTTATATTTAATAATATTTTTTGTTATTATTACTTACTTCTTTCAACAAACGTTCAAAGATGAAAAGTGTATGCGTACCAACACATCGACTTCAAATACCTTATAATTCCAGCAAAAATTGTGGCAGTGCCTCCTAAATTTATAAATTGTATAGTATAGTATAAGTGAGTTTGGAAGATGGGAAGGGGTGAAGCGGAATATGGATTATTTCCAATGTTACGTGTACCTACCACAATAATTGTCAATACTGTGCATACAAATGCTATACAAACACGAACAACACAAAAAATCAAATCTCAATTTATTACTCCAGGTCTCAATCAAATATAATTGAGAATAAATTGGCAGAGATGGCTCAGGGCATATAATTTCACTGCAGTCCCTATGACTGGGAGTTCGTAGGTTCCAGTCCCGACGCTGCAGGGTTTTCGACACTAGTTTATGTGCTAAGTCGAATTGAGTCGCTGAAGGAGAATTCTAGCGTCCGGCTGTTCTGATCGGTAGTTTTCCGTGGTTTCTCCTATCAACACCAGGCAAATGCCGAAGCAGTGCCCTAGCAAATGGCCCACGGACCGCGCGCGATATTTTCTTCCTCTTCCTCGTCCCATTCCCTCACATATACTTACACTAATATGCACAACACTACTACATATGCTGGGAGACCGGTCGGGAGTTTAGAACTTGTATATTATTGTAGAGCGTTAAATTATATATTATTTACAAAAGAAACGAATATATATGTTCAATAAGAAAAATTAACCTAAAAATGAAAGCAGTCAAAATGTGTAAATTGAGTGTTTTTTCTTAATTTTTCTTTCTAAACATATATATATATATATATATATATATATATATATTGTAAAATACAATTTACTTGTTTCGGTAGTGTTTATATGTTTCTGCAATGCACATTTTGTCTAAAAATAATTTTTGCACTCCACCTTTTGAAATCTTATTGCGGTCGAGCCATCCGGAATGTCCTAGAAGTTCATTAGACAAAATATCCTTAAAACTGTCTTCAGAGCTTATTTTCGAAGTTTCGACGTTCCCTCCTCAGACACCTGTATGTATAATTGATAGTATTCTACATCAAAGTATTGGGATTTCTGACTTAACTGTTCACAGCTTGTGCTTGAAAACATCAATAATTTTGATTTTGTCTTCAAAATTGTTGTTTTTTACTGTTAAACTGATCTACTGTAATACTATGTTATTGAATTCATGAAGACTGCTTTTTCTTTAGATATTAATTTATTACAGGTTTATACATTAGTATTTTATTAGTTGTTCTTCACTGTGAGTGTTAGGTTTTGGAAAACCATTTTGTGTGGTATTGTTGACCAGTTTTATACTGCAGCAGGCCACTACATGAACCTAGAAGAAATGAGGGAAATTAAATTTACACAGAGAATCAGCAATTCAGAAACCTTCTGTAAAGAACGTCTGTAGGTAAATTCAGTGAGAACCGAGAGTCTGCTTTGCATGGGCTTGCTTTCGGCCGTCGCTGAAGTTAAAAGAGTTTTGGAACCCACTTGTTTACGCGGCTGTGGAACTGGGAACACACGCCGCCTCCCGCATTTGCAACCCGAAGCATCGTCGCCAGTCGCGAGTTAAAGCGCGGGATCTGGGCTCGTGTCAGCGGTGCCTCCGTAGCCGCCGCCTCCGCTGTCGCCCACTGCTCGCCTCCGTCGCCGCCCCCGCCGCCCCCTCCGCCCCCGCCCCCCGCCGCCGCCACCGGGGGTCCGGCAAGCGTCACGCGACGGCGGTAGCAGCTTATCTCGCCTCTGCGCTTTATTTATTCACGCGCACATACCCGGGCGAGGCGCGCTGCCTTCCCGCCTCGCCACGCCACGCCACGCCACGCCACGCCACGCCGACTCCCAGCCACCCCTCCCGCCTCCCCTCCCGCCACCCAATCCTCCACCCACTCCCGACTCCCACTCCCGATACCGCTCCCAGCCACCCGCTCCCCGCACCCCCTCCCGACCCCCACTCCCCGACACCCACTCCCCGACACCCACTCCCCGACACCCACTCCCCGACACCCACTCCCCGACACCCACTCCCCGACACCCACTCCCCGACACCCACTCCCGACCCCCACTCCCCGACACCCACTCCCCGACACCCACTCCCGACACCCACCCCGACACCCACTCCCGACACCCACTCCCGACACCCACCCGACACCCACTCCCGACACCCACTCCCGACACCCACTCCCGACACCCACTCCCGACACCCACTCCCGACACCCACTCCCCGACACCCACTCCCCGACACCCACTCCCCGACACCCACTCCCCGACACCCACTCCCCGACACCCACTCCCCGACACCCACTCCCCGACACCCACTCCGCGCCCTTCCCTGCCACGTCCAGCCACGCCACGCCCTGCTCCGCGCAGCACGAATGAGAGCGGAATGGATGGAGGAAACAGGGCGGGATGATAGGGTTAAGAAGTGCGAGCTGGAGGTGATGCGGGGGTTGGGGGAGATAGGGGACGAAAGCGGGAGGAGTCAATGGAGGGAACGGATGCGAGGCAAATGACGATGGAGATATCGAAAGCGTACGTGGAGACAATAAAGGTGACGAAAGCAAAGTAGAGATCGATGGAGTATTGTATTAAAAAACGACAGTCCTGGAATACTTTTCCAGGTATATTTCATGAGATATCAATCATTTTCAAATTACACCCAATTCAACGACCGTATGTATCATAGGTTATAATTTATTTCAGTCTAATATCTCACGCAAAATTTCGTTCTGTGTATTAAATATTTACAACATAATTAAACTTAATTAAATTAAGGTTTTTATTACATCTGTTTGAACGATCAGCTGGGAGGAAAAGCATTATTAATTTAATTTTCCTGAATGAAATCCAAGAACATTCATTAAAAAAAAGAATGTTGCAAGCGTCTGGTGTAATGTTTTAAATTGCGGTATTCATTGTGTTTTAAAGTATTTTACAATTTGCACCAACCACATTTAATCATTAAAAAACGTGCTTTGAAAAGAAAAATATGTGCGGATATAAATAACGTATGACATAAATAACCCATAACTGGAATAATTTTCACAGTGTGATTTTCATTATTCTATCAAAAGATTTAGCTTCATAACTCCAGCGAATAGCAGCGACTACCGCGCGATTTGATTGATTGATTGATTGATTTTTTCGTTTTTCCGGGCGCGTCAACTGCTTCGGTCATTAGTCCCGTTAGTGTAGCGCATGTTTTTTTCTCGGGAGATGGCGATGATCATCCCCCGCTGGATGGCGAGATCCGGCGCCGACCTACCGTCGGCTAGTGGGGTTTCCCCCTAACCAGGACTCTCCCACCAGCGGGGCACTGCCCCAGCCGAGACAAGCTCTAAGCTCCCGACCGGTCTCCCGAAATATGTGGTGGAGTAGTGCATGTTAGTGTAAGTGTGTGTGTGTAAGGGGAGAAGATAGGACAAGGAAGAGGAAGGACAGATCGTGCGCGGTCCGTGGCCCGTTTGGTAGGGTACTGCTCCGGCATTCGCCTGGTGTTGATCGGAAAAAACACGGAAAACTACCGATCAGAACAGCCGCCCGCTAGAATTCTCCTCCAGACAGCGACTGAATTCGACCTAGCTGAAGAGCTAGTGTCGAAAATCCTGCCGCCGTGGGGAGTGGGAACCTAGGACCTCCCGGACATTGGCGCTGCAGTGATATCAGTTGATGCACTGAGCTACCGCTCCCGGTGCGCGATTTGGTGATTCAGGCGGGCCCGCAGTGGAGGTAACGTCATTGGTGGAGACGTTACTTTAATAGATTTGTTATTCCGGGCGCGTCAACGGCTCAGATCATTGAGATCGTAAGTGTGGTGCCTGTTTTTATGGGGGGGGGGGGTCCTCCACTGGATGGCAAGATTCGGCACCGACCTAACGTGGGATTGCGGGTTTCCCCAACCAGTCTTTTTTTATTTTGAAAATGTCTTAGGAGCTTCATGTAAATTCCCCCAGAATTAAACTACAGGTTTCAAATTCATAGGGCAGCGACGTCAATCAGCTCGATTTGAGACAATCAATTTTGGTTAAAATCAGCTAAAATGTTTAATCGCTAGCGTTTGTCACTGACGGGCGGACAGACAGACGTTTTGCCGTCACTCGACTTTTCGGTATTAATGACCCACAACACATGGATTCTGGATATACCAGGTGTTAAAGGATTTTTTTCTAAATTTAGTATATGGAGTTATTCACTTCTTCATAATCAGGGTCCTATACTAAGAGTTTTTTCGGCCAAAACTTCGCCGTTTTTTCGCGCATAATTACATAACTTTCTCTATACCCCGTAGCGATCAAGTAAACAGCCAGAGAAAAGGACCAGGGGCGGAGTCCGTCTTTGACCCCTCCCTTTGGTATTCGACTGTTAGTGGCCAGATGATAAACGACAGCGCGCGACACCTCCGGCTATTATAAACAGCGCTTCTTCCCGGAAGCGCGTGCCAGCCGCAGGGGGGTGGGGGTGGGGGCGCGAGTCAACGCGCGCGAGGCGGCGGTGGACGCGTGTAAATTTAGACTCTCAGACGCCTCCGCCGCCCTGTGTCTCGTCGTCTGGCCACGCCCACAACGTGCCCTGGCTCCGGCGTCGCTCGCGGCTTAATCGGCAATATGTGTGGATAGCATTGCTCTTGTATAATAGTTTACGTAACAAGTGCGGGAATCACCTCGCGCCCGTGTTTGATTGATTGATTGATTGATTTTTTCGTGTTTCCGGGCGCGTCAACTGCTTTGCTCATTATTCCCGTAAGTGTAGTGCATATTTTTCTCGGGAGATAGCGGTGATCTTCCCCCACTGCATGGCGAGATCCGGCGCCGACCTACCGTCGGCTAGTGGGGTTTCCCCTAACCAGGACTCTCCCACCAGCGGGGCACCGCCCCAGCCGAAACAAGCTCTAAGCTCCCGGTCTCCAGAAATATGTGGTAGTGTAGTGCATGTTCGTGTAAGTGTGTGTGTGTGTGTGTGTGAATGTAAGGGGACAAGAAAGGGGAAGGAAAGATCGCGCGCGGGCCGCGGCCGTTTGGTATGGTCCTGCTTTTGTGTTGTTGTTTTTTTAAATCAAAATTATACAGCACAATGCTTTATTCGTAGCAATAAGCTAGACAATATTCAATTTAAAGAGAAACATTTGGATTCGTTTTTTAGAAAATCGTTTGTAAAATTACTTGTATTTTACTTAAAATTGCATGAACACTTTTAGAATTTTCGAAAAATGAACAATATTAATTAAAGAGATAACATTTATTTAATGCATAAATTTCAAGAATTCAGAGATTTAATTTTTTAAAAAAGGAGACTTTGAAAAATGTTGAAAATGACGTTGCGGCTTTTCGTAAAACATCCCGGCCCCAAATCACATTATCTATTTAAATTCACCGGAAGCCCGAAATCAGCTACATTAATATAGGAATATCAGTTTCGTAGAAAATTCTTATGATTTAGCCGTCAACGTCCTCGCAGACGGACGGACGGACGTTTTGCGAACGAATCAAGTTTTGTTTATGAAGGATCCACAAACACGTGATTATTCGCTACCAAACGTGTTGGCTGTAGTAGTTTGCTAAATACAGGAATAAACTTTATCCTATTTTTCCATTTCAGAACCATACAAAACGAGTTTTTCTGTCGAAAAATCTTTAAATTCTGCCGAAGCATACCATAACTTTTTCTTTACTACTTGCGATGTAAGGGGAGAAAGTGAAAATCAGCTTGCGCATTTGCAACTGGCGGGAGGTATGTCATAAACACTCCACAAAGTCACAAAATAATCTTTTTTGGACCTATTACTATTTTTTCTGTGTTGTAGCTGTGAGTATTGAAATATATAAATAATTGATTATTTTCGACAATGTCACATTTTTTCAACCGACTAAAATTTCCTTCATTTAGAAAGGTAAGCTAATAAAAATTACTCATTTATTCGTTACTCGAGAAATACACATGATTTATAAATGTCTTCCGGGATTCTCGGTCTATATTTTTCTGACAATGCTATAAGTTGCTGGAATATTGCGTGCTTCCGACATTCATTTTTTATTAGCTATGCTGTGTGTCTCGCTGAAGTGTAATTTCTCTCAGAGAAGCAGTAGTGAAACAAATTGGATTTTGTTGATTTATTTAAAATTCCTCACGAGATGAATGGAATTAAGGTTTTACAGTTCGTATGGCCCTAGAAGATTTATGTATTGTGAAGAATAACATAATGTAAACGTTATCCAGTTTCAAAGAAACTGTAAATCAATCTTGCAGAATATGTGCGAGTTTCTGGCTTAAAAGAGAGCGTTTTGCAAATTGTGATATACTACTAAAGACAAAATCTAAATTATCGCTAAAAAAGGAAAGAATTTCTTGAACTCCATTATTTCACTATATAGAAATAAAGAAGATTACGATAGAAATTTCTAAATATTTAAATTGGAATTTTGATTGTCATTGTGGATTGAACGTTCTTGTGAAACATTTAAAAGTATCAAAACCGATTGTAATATGATGTTAAATGTCCCATTTTCTCCAGTGCAAAAATCTATTGATGGAGAAGAACACTTTAGTGATTAATGGCCATTTAATCCAATGAAGACATACTCAACACGTATTAACTCTCTTTATTTAAAGCTTACTTCATTGGCACCGAATGCAAACTAAACAGTTTTGAAGCATTTAACATTATTGGTCTAGCGACGTTGTATAGGTAACTGTGCCACAAACAGGATTCTCAGAATAATAAAAAAAAGTTGAGAGACGTTAGAGGTACGATATTCCTTGCTTGGCCCTCCCATCTATTCCAGTCTCTGTGCTCCCCGAATCTCCGGCGTCACATCATCTCACCACCACGTCCGTCAACTTAAGCTCGTTTCCACGAAGGGCAACGCCCCCTTGACGGCCCAACAGACGATCCGCTCTCACCCGGCGTTCCGTTCCGCAGGCAAACAGCGGCTGCACCCTTCCCACCCCCGAGACCTCCTCTGAGTCCACTCACAGCTCCCGCCCCGCCTGCCAACCTCCCCGCCCCATGCCATCACCCGCACCGACCCTCTACCCTGGCTCCACAGTCTGTATCTCCTTCCGTACGCCACTGGTCTTTCCCCTACTCCTTTGCCAACGTCACGCCCCCCACCAGAAAATTCATCACTGTCACCCCACCCCTTCCGATTTCTGATCTTCCCTACGCCTCTTCTACCACCGCACCAGTCGAAATCTCACTGGTGGGCCGAAAGTGCCCCTATCCTTGCTCCATATCTACAGTCTTTCATACTTCATGATGGTCCTTCCCTCATTTTAATAATAATAATAATAATAATAATAATAATAATAATGACTTTATTTATGTGGCGAGACTCCAGGCCCGCTCTTCCGCCTAACTACGTAATTTGTCATTTACCTTTGCACCACCCTCAACTTCCCCCCTTCATTTTCACGGTCCCTTTATCCATCTTCCCTAAGTCGCCGCTGCCATCACCGCACCCGCACCAGCCCTTTCCCGTCAGCCAGAAACGCTTCTTCACTCGCTGCTCACATCCGTCTACAAGGTTCCCAGTCCTGACAAAGCCTCCTATCGCTCTCCTCACAGTCTCCACCCTCTGAGCGGGAGGTCCTAGATTCGAGTCCCATTCGTGGTAGAATTTTCGACCCCCAGATACATAGCTACGTCGAATTCACTCGCTGTCTGGAGGAGAATTCTTGCGGCAGGCTGCTCTGATGGGTAGTTTTCCATGGTTTCTTCGATTAACACCACGCGGATGCCACCGCAGTGCCCTAACAAACGAGCCACGGACCGCGCGAACTTTCCCTCTTCTTCCCAGGCCAACTCCAACTCCATTCAAAGCAACCGTCACGCTTCTCAACTTCCCTGCCGCTGCTGCTATAACCGTACCCGGATTAGCCCTCACAACCCTCTACCCTTGCTCCACATTCTGTATCTCCTTCTGCACGCCACTGCCTTTTCCCCATTTTCCTGTCAACTCACCCCCCCATCCTCCGCAAACCCATCACTGTCTCCGCTCCTAATTTCCGACCTTCGCTACGCCCCTACCACCGGGAGCGATGGCTCAGTGCATCAACTTATGTCACTACAGCGTCTCGGACCGGGAGGTCCTAGGTTCGAAACCCGAAGACGACAGGATTACCGACTAGTCGACTATTTCTAGCTAGTTCTCTGTCTGGAGGAGAATTCTAGCACCCGGCTGCTCTGATTGGTAGTTCTCCGTGGTTTCTTGCATCAACACCAGGCGAATTTTGGAGTAGTACCCTAACAACCGGGCCACGGATTGCGTGCGATCTTTCCTTCCTATTCCTTGTGCTATCATCACCCCTTACACATACACTTACACTAACAAACACTAAACTACCACATATTTTGGGAGACCGTGTGATGACTTAGATTTTGTCGCAGCTGGGGCAGTGCGTCGCTGATGGAAGATACCTGATTTGGGAAAACCCTGTTAACCGACGAAAGGTCGGCGTTGGATCTCGTCATCCAGAAAGGGAATAGCATCGCCACCTCCAGAGCGAAAACGGGACAAATGACCATAGTAGTTGACGCGCTAGGATCACTAATTAATCAATCAATGAACGCCCCTACCCCAACTTCCTCGGTCCAGTCCTCACAGCTGTGTCGAAACACTCTACCCACGCTCCATCCCTGTACACTTCCATACGGCTTATATCCCCAACCAACTATTGTATCACCACCGCTTCCTCCACCCTCGCCGCTCGTTGTTCCAGGGGCCGCCCCGTCACAGTCTCCGCCTCCCCCCCACCCCGATCGATGGGCAGTGTCCCGGCCGGAGCGAGGGCGAAAGCGAGCACGGCGCGGGGGCGGGTGCGTTTCATAACCACCCCTTGCGCCCCGTCCAAGACCCACGGCCGCCCTCCCACGCCTGCTAGGCCGACCGGCCGGCCTCGGCGCCCGGGGCCCGGGCTGATTAAGTTGCCCGGCCGGCTGGCCAGCCGACCGCCCCGGCTCTCGCCCCGCCCCGGCCCGCTCCCACCGCAGACCCTTACCACGAAATTCGCTAGCCCGTCCCGCGAATCGCAGGCCGCTATCAAGAGCCAGCGACAACGTCATGAATCTAACGCCGTCCGCCTGGAAGCGGTCGTGAGACGACGGTTGGGTCAGAAGAAAAGTGTGTGTGTAGACTATTCCACTCGTGAAATTAAAACCAATAATCTTTAAATATTCATATAAAATGCACCAATTAGGACGGTATGTCTGAAAAAGTTTATCGCTTTTTTCTATCCGGTTTTTCTTACCGTTTCTTTCTACTTGCCAATCATAAAGTGCGACTCATCTATCTTAGGTGGTAGTTTACAGAGTTCATTTTATCGATGTTCAATAAACCAGGAACCAGTACTTTAACATAACCTCTTTTGTTTTTAACACAGATTTTAGTTATTTTCAATATTTGGCGCATTTTGCAACTCCGTTGGACATTATTTCATTCGTGGAATATTCCTATTAAATAGCACTCGTGCTTGGAAAATTCTCAGATAAATCCCCTCCTCGCTTCGCAAGTCGGGGATTTATCGACAATTTTTAAAGCACTCGTTGTGTTACGTATGCTTATTTAGTGAACATTTTAGCATTAAAATATTATCAAAGATCGTTTTCAGATTTATTATCTTTCTAATGCAGTAAGTAACGGCAACACTCTCCAGATACAAATATTTTGCTATAAAAGTTTCTATGTCCTTGTGATAAATATTGGTATTAATTTTTATGGTTAGACATACATGTGTATAAGAAATGTAAATGTAAAATATACGCATGTAACTCTAGGTTTTGAAGCTGTTCTACACTTTTTTTATAAAATGAAGTTCCCTCTAATAGTGCTAGATCAATTTCAGATAAACACTTGAGTTGTGAAAGTATTGCAAATATTCTAGAATGCCAGTAATCTTTAACGTAAAAAGGCGTTTGGAATAGATAAAAAAAATTAAATTTTTGTTGGTGATTTTATGCGTACAATAAGCGATTAAAACCGATAAACGCTTCTGCCAAACATGTTTTTGTTCCTTTCAATATTGATATTTTCTTCCTCTATCTCAGATATATGTGTTACTAAGGTATGAAGCAGTTTTTCAATACAGATTGTTTATTAATATTTTGTCAAGGCAAACAAACTTTCAGTAACATTCGCTCTGACTATAGTTTTTAGAAATCCTATTGACAGTATAGTCCAATTGTTTTTTACATATTAGATAATTCTGTATGTATAAGTAGATATAAATATAATTTTATATAACGTACATTAAATAGTCTGATATTATGTGCGTAGGCCAAAGGTCTTTAAGTTCCAACCTGTGTACAAACACGGACACTCCATTCGCAACGAGAATACCAGACAAAGAATGCAAGAGCGTAGTTCCAGTCAATCTAAGAGTAGGCAATACGGTAATCTAAGAGTAGGCAAGAAAGAAAGTTCACTCGAGCAGTGTAGCCTTCGCCAATCAGAAAGGAAGAAGCTCAATCTTTCTAGGAGCCATTTTAAGAACTCATTCGTTATAGGTACGCTATGAGAGAGAACGAACTGTTCACAGCGGAATACAATAAGTATTCTATCAGTAGAGTATGATGCGACGAATCTGATTCTACGTTGGAGAATAGCTCCAATGATTAGGAGGTAAAACCGGGAACGGTAGCTCAGTGCATCAACTGATGTCACTGCAGCGCCTCTGACCGAGAGGTCCTAGGTTCGAGTCCTGACGGCGGCAGGATTTTCGACACTAGCTTTCAACACACGTATGAGACACAGTTGTTACAAAATGTTGGGCATCAGTCATGCTGTGTGCTAGTATCAGTCATGCTGTGTGTTGGTGTGGTGAGGGTGATGTCGTGTCCCTCATTTCGTGTGAGGTGCCGGAGATGGAGGCTGGTGTAGTGAATGGTGTTGACTTGTTCAGGATGTTGCAAGGCATGTAATGTATATGTAATAGATATAAAGGAAATTTGTAAATAATTTTTGAAACTTAGCTAGAAAATTGTGGCTCATACGTGTGTTTTTTATAACATTATTCATGAACAGTGTTGTTTTCATTTTCTTTCATATTAGCCTTGATGATGGAAATAAAAGTTTCCGAAACGTTGGCAAACAACTAGTAAAATTTTTCTGACTAAGCTCCGTTAACCTGCATGCAAAAAAAAAAAAAAAAAGAAAGAAAAGCAATCATTAAATTTTCTGTTGTTAACATTCACTTGTAATAAAATCATAGATTGGTATAATTAAGCCAATTCACTGTGACCGCCCGTTTTCTTAGATTCCGAAAACGTGTCACATACCGCCCTAAGAAAGCGAGGGAAAAGAATATTTTGAACGCGCGCCAACGCGGATGGATATTTGGAATGATAATTAGAATTTAAAACAAGAGAGACCGCCACCTTATACCAAGGGCGAGACCGGAGGTCGGATGAAAGAAAAAGTTCTTTCTGAAGGTAGCAGCTGAACTGGGCGGACGTATGGAAAACGGTACCCCAGGAAGTGACATTGCAGCGGATTTCAGATTTGCAACTTTTTTGAGGAAAACTCTTCTAGAAGACCAGAAGAGGTAATTATTCTATTATAAATTGATTTAAACATAATCTTAGAAGAAAGGTAATAAGAAATGTTATGAATTTATAATGGAAGAATTAGGGAGAGAAGTTTTGAATAGATGGCAGTAATTAATAGCTTGCATTCATTTCTCTTTCCAGTTTTTTTTTTTCTCTCTCACATGCTTTTCGTATATTTAAATACTCTCTTGAAGTTGGTGCTCATATAAAAAGGGGTGATCTCTGGATTCATTTTCACTCTGAATATCCAGTTGGTCATTAACTGTAATCGAAAATAAAGTAAAATTCATATGAGAGTATTCAAGCATATAAAACTTGAACGAGAAGAAGAAGGCGATTTCTGAGGAGCAACGCGTTCTCAACCGGAGGACACGACGCTTCAAGGCCGAAGCAGCTCGGTGAAAAGGGGTAGAAGGAAGCCCAGCGGACTGCTCTACGCGGCCGAGAACACAGTAAGGTCGTTCCAAATAAAATGTTTTGTAGGGATAGGAGTGATTCAGTTTAATAAGAAAGCTCATTCTGTATCTATCACGTAGAAAGAAAAAGGGAGGGTAACAGATTTACCACGCTTAAAAGATAAGAAAAGTAAAAGTACATTTGTTTCCGACTTCTAATACGTGAGAACAGAATCAATCTTTTCTTTCAAAAGGATTTCAAGATCAAATATTGTAATATAGTGATTAAGAGTTTGTGTAAGAGTATAATTATAATAATAGTAATTCTCTGGATTTTAGAGAGAGAAAGAGTTTCCTTTTTGTTGTAAAAGTAATGTTAAGGGAAAAGTATTAATTTTTGATTTTCAATGTGTGTTTCTTTCAAATTTTGTAAAGTAATATTTTAACGATTCTTTCGAATTTCTGAAAGTGTGTTTGTTAAACAATTGGGTTGTAGATGAAAGTAGGAAATTGTGTATTGTGTTATTATTTTTTTTTTGGTCAAGAGTATTCTGTATTTGATTTTTTTTTATGTGCCATTGTATGTATTTGTCAAAGCAGCCAATATTTTTAGAATATATTCTGAATTTAGTGAAAAGTGATTCTCACCCGAGTTGTTTGTAATTTTTGCATCCAATCCATAAACGATCTTCACGACCCTGCCCCCCCCTATTTTTTTATTTATTGTGTCCACACTGGGACGTCTATACTGAGCTAGTCGACCATCTGGTGAATTGTGTTCGCCACCCCCCCAAGACGTCTCAGGTCGGGTGCTGGCCTTACGGCTTGTACCGCACACGACAGTGGCTCGCATCACATCTCCCTCAATCTTTTAATACTAGAACGGATGATTATAGTAGTGTCAAAATTATTCAAAAATGATGTTGTGTGCAAATATTTTAATGTAAACAAGCGAAACAGAGTAAATCTTGAAGGAATTATTAAAGTAACAAATAGAAAAACTAAAGTGGAGTGATTAAGGTAAGTTAGTGCAAAAGGACTTTACGATAAAGTTAAGGGTTAAGCAAACACTATTTGAGAAAAGTTTAGTTTTTTCTAGTATACACTTATTTAAATATCTGTGCTGTATTGTTGTCCTGTTTGTGTGTTTTACAGAGTTTTTCGTTCTTGCACAGTTCTGTGCTTGTTTTGTATTTGTTTTTTAAAAGATAACACACAATGTACTTTAATTAAAGAGAAGTAAACTTCTAATTTGTGCTTATTGTGCTTTACGAGAAGAAAGCCATCACAATACACTTTCCTGAATTACCTGGTTATGTGAGCTAGTCACTGCGTAGTTAAGAAAACAAACAGGGAAGTTTTGAAAAATTTCAAGTCTTCTGGAATACAGTAGCCACCACATTCGCGGTGTAAAGCGAGGTAGACAGCGACCGACAATGAAGTTGCTAACGATCGCGACGCAACCTTACGTCTTTTAAGAAATAAATTAAAAATCGATTGAGAAAAGTTAAAATAGTTTATTATTCAATGAGCGTAGGATGATAGCTATTATTCACCAGTTGATGTTTACAACATGAGCGACGTAGGAGCGATTGTCGGCATTTCTACCAGTGAATAATAGCCATTCTACGCGAGCAATAAACAATACTTTCTCTACGACTTTGAAATTGATATTTTAAAAATACTAAATGGGTGCTTTAAATTTACAGAACGGCTACAGAACTCTTATTGTTCTTTGCCCGTAATAACCAAACTCGCATACTGTTTCGTGGTTCACCTGTCTTACGACAGTTGCGACCTGCCTTGGTAGAGCGCGCAGAGCCCTTATAGGCGACTGCGTGAACCCTCTGTTGTTTATATTCAGTGACCTCAACATTATATCTGGATGCGCATCTGCAATACTTTGAAGTGCTAATAGTCGTGACTTGTTTTTTGTTGCGTTGGCTGCGTTGTACGTCTACTTATAGTCCATCATACGAGTTAAATGTGTCTTGTGTGTTGGTGATTCATGCAATTGTCTCTGTCAAGAAAAATGCCAATGTTTTGCGTAGCATTCGGTTGTAAAATGTCATTAAACTAGAAGCGAGTATTATTAAATTAAATATTATTTAGTAGCCATTTCTTAAGTAATATATTTTTAGGTTTCTGACTATTATTATTTGCTCTAAGTCAACATAAAGGAATTATTAAAAATACACAGACAAAGGACACTTCCCTGCGTAAATGTTAACAAAATTTCCCAGGAATGAAATTCTGGAGTGTGTTAATGTATTGTAGGCAAATTGTAATTGCAAAGTATTAGATATTGGTCACTTTTACCTCTTTATTAAGTTATAGTAAACATAAAAAGTAAATGTTTAAAATTGGAATGAGACGGTTATTCCTGCTATTTGGTTCTGAGAACTAGGACAGAATAGAAGTTCACCATCATGGCGGACCGTCACGATTTCTGAACAGAGTGTTGTCTCCAGTCTACACTACATCTCACTGTGTATAATGAACTAAGTCGATTGTTATTTGGCTGACATCCACACGAGAATGATATTCTCGCACGGCTTGTGAAATCGCCATTATTGCCATCGCCTGCATCCGATAACGTGCAGAAATGAATACACTCTGGAGTAGTAGAGAAAGTCGGTACAAAATTAACACCTGAAAGGATTCTAACATTTTGAATTTTCTGGTATTCCCTACAGTGTCTCTGCATCTCATCAAAGATGCGAAAAAGAGACCATTTATGTTCTGCTAAGGAAAAACTCTGAGAAGGAACAACCTACTAGAAGACGAGTATATTCTTTCAATTCATAATGTATTTTTTACTTCTAATTGATTACATTTTCTTATATTTGTCGTATCAGCCATTTTATTTCTTTCCCCTTAAACTTTAAACTATAGTTTATGATTGTGTTCATTTAAGCACCGAGATCCGTCTTTGCCGATTTTATATTATTGCTAAATTAGTTTTAACTAGTATGAAATGACCTTTTGTAAATTTCTTGGTGTAATGCTTTTATGATATAAATTCGGTTCATTTCTGGTTGCGATAGAAAGCCACAAAAAGATACAAGAGTATGTTCATCATATATATGTACTACAATAATATTTAGAATATGTTCATCACTAAAATATGCCCAATTCATTACGCCCGTGAAAATTTGAAAAATAAACAACAGAAAATACTCACCTTGGTTACAAATCTGGCAATTTTATCTGAACTAAAAGGGAAATTGCCTTTTTAAAACTTTCCTGGACTTACTCCTTTTAAAAATTATTACCTTTAGAAATTACGCGCTATTCTCTTGGTGTTGACTTGTTTTTCACACATTTACTGTTCATCATACCATGCTAATCTCAGGTATTTGAATTTACAACTTATTAAAATGCAACAACACACTTATAAGCTTAATGTGAATGTATCGTTAAAGTTGGAATATTTTATATCTATACTTTATTCAATATATTGCTCTTTTTTATTCTTAAAGGTACATTTTGAGATGAGATAGTAAAAATATACATAAAGCAGAGCACACGTACAAACATATTAGTTCAGAGACACGACACATGTGAATTATTCAAAATAGAATAAACATAATTGAAACGTAATCAATCAATTTTGATAGCTTCCAAATTGGATACATTATTTCAAGTGGGACATATCAGTTGCAATTGTCTGCACGAGATGAACAGGATGACATCATGCATGAAGCCTTTTGTGAGTGACGGACGGAAAATTCATTCGGAATCGCAGCTTCTCCGAGTTTCGTGATTGCTGAGTGGGTAATTCAACCATAGAGAACTGTAATTTGCCAAACGAGCTGCGGTTACTTCTTGATAATTAGTGATGATTTTCCACTAGCTGCTCTCTCGATTTTCATTGCTCTGGATTATGGCCACTGGCTTTTCAAGGGGTTGACAGCGTGACAAACACGTGTTTGTGCCGTAGGAATAGCGGCCCGGAACGGAAATGAAGGATTACGATGCGGTTGACATTCGTTGCCACAATCTGACACTCGCAGTAAGTGACCACAGTCCCAGTTAGATGGGGCTCATCCGCTGGGAAAGTGGTTCTAGAGTCACATTCAAACATTTGATAACACTGAGTGTGGGAGATTTGCACTGAATTTGCGTTACATTAATTGACACCAGAAAAGGGCAAATGTAAGCGAAAAGATTTACATAAATCTTAAGTACATAGATTATATCATTATTATTGTTATTATTATTGTTATTAATATTATTATTGTTGTTATTATTATTTTAATTTGAAGGATTGGCATCAAGGCCTTTAGCCTTTTACTGATTAATGTGAAACATTGGACATGTACAATTTAAATTTTATAAAAAAAAATTGACAACCGGACTCTGAGGAATTTGAATATATTGTTAGTTGCTGTTTTGTCTGTTCCGAGGTCATCCTTCACATTCCCTTTCACATCACATCTGTCTCGGAGTCTTGAGAGGTTTGCACAGTCAGAAGATGTTTCACTGTTAGAATTTCACCGCTGCCGCAGATAGGTTGCTCGTCATTCTTTAGCATGTATGAAGAGGTTATCCTTGTATGGCCTTTTCTTAATCTGGTACGGCACACCAGTTATCGTCGAGTGCAGCTGACATACGGTGACTATTCATTGGCACTCTTCAATAATAATAATAATAATAATAATAATAATAATAATAATAATAATAATAATAAATGGATTTTATAATAATAATTGTTAATAATATTAATTATTATTATTTCCCAATTTTCTCTCCGCATCTACTCTGATACCGGGGTACCCAAAAGTACTCAAAGCATCTGTGGCTTGAACATAAAGTGGAAGCAGAACATGGTTTATTCTATCCATCAATCCATACTAAAAATTTAGGGACTTTATTCGCTGTTCACAATAATGCAGCTTTTTGAATGCTTCGCAGTTAGCAATAACTTCTTCGTGGACTCCTGCTATTCCTTGGTAGCCAATCAATTTGCTGTCATCACAACTGGAAGAATTTCCACTGCTTGCAATCCATACATGTTTTTTAATTAAACAACCAGTGGGTGGTGTTTACTCTTCTTCTTAGCAACTATTGTTACAAGTCTGTCATCTAAAGAAACCTCAACACCAATTATGTATGCTGTTTTAGATATTTTATCAAACAGAACATCTGGTCTATTTGCTTAAACTGTTCTATCAGTGATGATGGCACTATCCCAAAGAACTCGAGCTCGATGATTGATGATGATTGCTGATGGTTGGCATCATTTTTCCATATACTTTGGAGCGCCTTGGTAGTATAATTAGCAATATTCAAACAAATGTGCAATAAAAGTTGCAAACACGTTCTATGACGTACTAGCTTCCATAATGTACTGGTGTCCCAAATCGTGTCAATGAACGCGTGTTAACAAAACTAATTAAGGTGCAAATGGATTAATAAGCTTTATTGAATCTATTATGGGTGCCCCAGGCTTCCGAAGATTGTGAGGGGAAGTTCAATGACATCCCACGAATCCCCACGAATTCTCGTGGGGATTTGGAGAGATGACTCTTACTTATGCTTGCCTTGTGTGAAGTGGAAACGTCAAAAATAACGTAGAACAATTAGTACAAAAAAGTTTTAAGGCGTAAAATCAAAGCCCCGTAGTACGTGTGAAATAGGCAAATTAGAAAGTATTTGAAAACAGAAAACTTAAATACTTATATTAGAAGAATATCTGTAAACCTTTTTGATGACTTTCTACAGACAGATTGTATAGAAAACTTTAATCTTGGACGTTCAGCAGAAGACATTAAAATCATTTCAAGGTACCCCAAGGATAAACTACACCCACCATCGATAAATGCTTCAATAAGAAAACAGAAAACTTTAATAACAAAATAAGGATCATTAAATGCCCAACTATAACATTAAACAAATGAATGATACAAACTTCAAAGTCAAAAAAATTCCAAATAGTAATATCTATCAAAAGTAAAAGGGAGATTCCCATTTATGACTCTCCCCCACCTATGTCCTTACCCAGTTCTAATAATATTACATGTAAATCTCTGTAACATCAGACGATTGAATAGATAGTAAATGCATGTATGTATTTGGCGTTTTGGGTCGGTAGTCCGACTTCTCCGGCGAGCTACCGGTGTCCCCCTTGCCTGGGCATAGTTAAATTCCCATGCTTGGGAGTAAGAGCGACATGACGCGAAGATGACGTATTCTCTTCACCGTAACTGGCAAGATCCACCTGCTTGAGCTTTACTTCGAATCAGAGCTACAGAAACTCGGACGATTTTAAAGGGAAGCTATAACTGTGTTTTTGCCTCGACCGGGAATCTAATCCGGGGACCACAGCAGGGGAAGCTAGTACGCTGCTCATGAGACATCCCAGAGGACAGATAATAAATAAAGTTAGAAAAGACAGATGGCTAGAAAGAGAGGAAAACGCGCGCGATCCAGGTTCTGATGTGAAGGGTGCTGCTCCAAGATTTACGTAAATGTGAGATGATTTTTAATTTGCAATTAAAGTTTTACATAATGGGGAAAATAAAAATATCCATTTAATTATTAACTTAGCATCGATTATATTATAGGATACACCATAGATTTGAATATGGTAACCTAGTGATATATTAAATCAAAACGCTTTGAACTTCAAAATAAAAGTGAAACGTTTATTCGTAATAATAACAAAACAATTGACACAATATTGTTTGTAAATTGAAAAGAACGATACAACATTAAATCATTTGAACAAATTTCAAGAACAGTACCTAGGTTTGCCTTCTTTACTTTTCAAATTGCCAAAAGTTAATTTTTGATGTCCAATTCTATAAAACACTTTACTATCGACTCTTCTAAATATTCTAGTCCATTTATTCTTCCGTAATATTGTCCTCAATCAAATATACCACAAATATCACAATACATTTCCTACTTCCAAATTCTCCACTGACTTACGCCACCCCGACTGAAATGCTCTACCAATCATTTACGTTCTCATTTCAGAACGACTATTTTCTATCTTCTTGTTGATTTTGGCAGTCTTAAGTAGACTGTCTCTATGACAACGAATACATTGCCAACCTGTGATTGTATTATTTTTGAAGGCCGTGCACACACATCTTGATGCCAAACATGGGCGAAATATCACTTCTAATTTCAACTCGTTACAGAGAAGACCAGGGGAACCCATGCAAATTCATTTATCAAAGTCGTCGGTCCACGAATTTGAACCGGGAACGGTAACTCAGTGCATCAACCAATGTCACTGCAGCGCCTCTGACCGGGAGGTCCTAGGTTTGAGTCCTAACGGCGGCAGGATTTTCTACACGGCGGCAGGCTTTTCAGCTTGATCGAATTCAGTCGCTGTCTGGAGGAGAATTCTAGCGGCCGGCTGCTCTGATCGGTAGTTTTCCGTGGTTTCTTCGATCAACACCAAGTGAATGCCGGAGCAGTACCTTCCTGAATGGGCCAAGGACCGCGCGCGATCTGTCCTTCCTCTTCCTCTTCCTTGTCCTATCCTATCCCTTTACACACACACACACACACACACACACACACACACACACACACTAACATTCACGACACAACCACATATTCCGGGAGACCGGTCGGGAGTTTAGAGCTTGTCCCGGCTGGGGCGGTGCCCCGCTGGTGGGAGAGTCCTGGTTAGGGGGAAACCCACTAGCCGATGATACGTCGGCGCCGGATCTCGCCATCTCCCGATGAAAAAACATGCACTACACCCCGGAAAACATGCACATGCACTACACTTACGGGACTAACGGTTGACGCGCCCGTAATCACTAACCAATCAATCAACTAACCAACTACGAATTCGAATCCAGGTGCACCAATACATCAAGTTAAGTTTTAGCTTTTTTGCCGAAGTCAAACCCGCCTCATCCCCATGTCAACCGTCACTTTGCAACCAAAGATGCACCGCGTTCAGGCGAATTTGTATTCGGGCAAACGTGCACTGTTACGACTGAATATTTTGCAATTTGGGAGAAAAGACAACTTTAAAGCGTGTTACTCATTTATGATATATTTTAACGTATTGATGGTCACTGTGTACACTCAACAACGTTGTGTATCTGTAACACAAATATTGTTAATGTGTTCCTTGACTTCATTCAATGCTCCGCCATATTTGCATTTGATTAAAGGGTCTATTTTAAAATTAAAATAATTAATATTAATTAGTTGACCGATCTGGATGGCCAAAGTGGCTGAGAGCGAGTGCCGACTCTGTGCTTCGGTCCGAAGGGTGGCGGGTTCGAGTCCCGCCTTGGGCATGGTTGTTTGTCCCTTGACTTTGTATGTGTTGTCGCGGAGGGCCTGGCGTTCTGCTGACCCCAGATCAGACGAGCCCGAAAGTGTGTTCGTCTTGTGTATGGTCGAACGTTAAGGGTAACCGGCTGTTGGCTGGATAAAAGCCATACAAACAAAAATAATTAGTTAATAGATTTCTAAAGATAGAGATATTATTTTCTGTTTTAGAAGCAAAGATGGATTTCTGATTACGTTAATTTAATGCTTGAAATAGTTGGGTCTTAAGTGACGAGAAATTGTGAGACTCGATTGCGACATATGCCATTAAGCAGAAAACTTCCATCTCGTGAACGAAGTTAAGCAAGCGATGTTTTGTCGTTTCGTTGTATTGCGCAACGCGAGTTTCATGTTTTTATGACCTTTCTCAACGTCAGTCAGCTCTTACAAAGCAAGCCACTTCTAGTCTACTTTCTAACAGCTTCCAATGGATGTTGGTCAACAAACTTGAATGGCTCGGAATATATCTTCCATGAATAAGATTGAAATATAAGCGCATCCAATATCATCTTGCACTAAAGGTGGCTGTTTCCAGAAACAGGTTTTTCAATCGTAAATTATTTTTGAGAAAAACAATAAACGGATAACTTATGAATTTCGTTTTGATTACTGTGTCTTTAACTAGACGTTAAACGTCATGAAAAAATGAGACGAAATGCAGAATATTGTAAGTTTACTGACGGATGGGAGAGTTATTTCTCTTGAAAATATGGACAAAAATTTGAAACATTTTTTTCGTGAACTCGTATGTAAGTAGAAGTAACTTTATATCGTATAAAAAACTAACATAAATAATAATTTCTAATTATTACTTAATTGAGTTTTTTAGCGAATGATTTCATTCGCACCATAACAATAGAAATGAAATTTTAAATTACGAAGATCATTCACCTACCACAAAGCATAATTTTTTCATATATTTTTCTTCTCTGAACACGCATTCGTTGAATTACTAACACAAATTTACTCCCTGCACATTTCACCCTTCGTACAACGTCTCTCGGTCCTCAAAAGCACTACTTTCGGTCAAGTAATATCCGGATGCAACTTCCTTCATGCTCTGAAAGACATTTAATAGCCAGAAAGTCCTCTTCAAAGGCTGCCTTCACCTCCCACCCGATGACCTGCCGGGCGATGTCGTCTGGAGGGTCGGCGGCGAGGACGAGGAGAGTCCATCTGGAAAATCTCGCTAATTCAGAGGCGGCGAGCGCTGACGTCACGGAGGCGGTGGCAGAACGGGGCGGAGGGGATCGGGGGAAGGGCGGGTGGGGCGGTTTGAGGCGGTGGGGGGGGTGGGGGGGGGGGGGGGCTGAGAACGGAGGGGCGCGGAGGGCGGGGTGAGGAGGGCGAGGCGCGTAGGGCGGGGCGCGTAGGGCGGGGCGCGTAGGGCGGGGCGCGTAGGGCGGGGCGCGTAGGGCGGGGCGCGTAGGGCGGGGCGCGTAGGGCGGGGCGCGTAGGGCGGGGCGCGTAGGGCGGGGCGCGTAGGGCGGGGCGCGTAGGGCGGGGCGCGTCGGGGGCAAGGCGCGTCGGGGGCAAGGCGGGTCGGGGGCAAGGCGGGTCGGAGGCGGGGCCGGGAAGGGGGGGGCGGTATGAGGCGGGGAAGAGGAGGAGCGGTGTGGGGTAGGGGCGGGGTTCGCGGGCGGCGGGCGGGCGGACCGAATGGTCCGGAATCTCGTTTTACGCCTCCTCTTAAAAAGCGCAGGCGACGGCGAGTGAGCGGGGGGTCACCCTGAGATGTCGCAGGCGCGTACGACTGGCCCAAAGCACCTCTTCGTGATCGCCCTCTTGAAAACGGGTCACGACGGGCACGTGGCTGGGGCGGTAAAGACAAAAGTGTTAATATAAAGGTAAATGTTACGAAATGAAATTATAAATGTGTTCCAGTTGTATCAGAACAAATGTGTTCCAGTTGTGGAACATAGACCATTGAGGGATGTAGCGTCGGCTAGCATGTTTGTTACAGGCAAGTTTGTTAGAGGGAAACTGGATAGACTTCCTAATGAACGAACGCCTGAATGAAGTCCGAGAATATAAAAAGATATTCTGGTTTTAATACCCAAATAGTAATGACTTTAAAATATTGGAAGTTTGGCAAAACCTTGGGGAAGGTACTCCAACAAAAATTAATTCGTGGAGATGGTAAGATATGCTTTTTGATTATGTGTGACCGCCCGTTTTCTTAGATTCCGAAAACGTGTCACATACCGCCCTAAGAAAGCGAGGGAAAAGAATATTTTGAACGCGCGCCAACGCGGATGGATATTTGGAATGATAATTAGAATTTAGAACAAGAGAGACCGCCACCATAGACCAAGGGCGAGACCGGAGGTCGGATGAAAGAAAAAGTTCTTTCTGAAGGTAGCAGCTGAACTGGGCGGACGTATGGAAAACTGTACCCCAGGAAGTGACATTGCAGCGGATTTCAGATTTGCAACTTTTTTGAGGAAAACTCTTCTAGAAGACCAGAAGAGGTAATTATTCTGTTATAAATTGATTTAAACATAATCTTAGAAGAAAGGTAATAAGAAATGTTATGAATTTATAATGGAAGAATTAGGGAGAGAAATTTTGAATAGATGGCAGTAATTAATAGCTTGCATTCATTTCTCTTTCCAGTTTTTTTTTCTCTCTCCCATGCTTTTCGTATATTTAAATACTCTCTTGAAGTTGGTGCTCATATAAAAAGGGGTGATCTCTGGATTCATTTTCACTCTGAATATCCAGTTGGTCATTAACTGTAATCGAAAATAAAGTAAAATTCATATGAGAGTATTCAAGCATATAAAACTTGAACGAGAAGAAGAAGGCGATTTCTGAGGAGCAACGGCGTTCTCAACCGAGGCCACGACGCTTCAAGGCCGAAGCAGCTCGGTGGAAAGGTGTAGAAGGAAGCAAAGTGGACTGCTCTACGCGGCCGAGAACACAGTAAGGTCGTTCCAAATAAAATGTTTTGTAGGGATAGGAGTGATTCAGTTTAATAAGAAAGCTCATTCTGTATCTATCACGTAGAAAGAAAAAGGAGGGTAACAGATTTACCACGCTTAAAAGATAAGAAAAGTAAAAGTACATTTGTTTCCGACTTCTAATACGTGAGAACAGAATCAATCTTTTCTTTCAAAAAGGATTTCAAGATCAAATATTGTAATATAGTGATTAAGAGTTTGTGTAAGAGTATAATTATAATAATAGTAATTCTCTGGATTTTAGAGAGAGAAAGTTTGAGAGAAAGAGTTTTTTGTATTGTGTTATTAGTGTTTTTTTCAGTCAAGAGTATTCTGTATTTGATTTTTTTCTGTGTGCCATTGTATGTATTTGTCATAGCAGCAAATATTTTTTGAATATATTCTGAATTTAGTGAAAAGTGATTCTCACCCGAGTTGTTTGTAATTTTGCATCCAATCCATAAACGATCTTCACGACCCTGCCCCCCCCTATTTTTTTTATTTATTGTGTCCACACTGGGACGTCTATACTGAGCTAGTCGACCATCTGGTGAATTGTGTTCGCCACCCCCCCTAGACGTCTCAGGTCGGGTGCTGGCCTTACGGCTTGTACCGCACACGACTGTGGCTCGCATATGGTTACATGAATTCAGGACGAACATATCTTTGATCCCGGTGAATAACCTGATATATCATAAACACTTAATTTGCAGAACAAAAAGCATCGTCTAAATTAATTAAATCAGGGATTTTTGTATTATTATGAGCATGGTTTAATCTCAATAAGAGCGAAAGCCTCCTGCGTGCAAAGTGGGTGGTTGGGTTCTTGGTTGATATCGTAGGCTTTCGCGGCCAGGGTCATGATCTGGGCTGTCCGGGTGACGCCGCGTCGAAGGCTGGGGTGCCGACGTTTCGACCGACATATCGCGGTCAGGGCTGTACAACCCTGAAGAGATCCATGATCTTGGTTTTTAATGACAGATTTATTTGTTTGTTAAGAAATAAAACAGAGATTCCAAAATTTCTTCCATGCTTGCGTTTTTCTGTGTTCAGGTATTGATGATATTCAAACGAAGGTGATATTCAAACAAATCTACTTTTGTGTAGGGTTTGTTTGAATATCGAGCCGTAGGCTTCCGGGGCAGGAGTCATTGAACTCTTGGCTGTCCGGGATTAGCCGCGTCATGATCGATGCAGCTGACATTTCGGCTATCTTGTTGTGGCCTTCTTAGCTCTCAAGAAGCGGCAGCATTTTCGACACTAGCTTTTTAGCTAGTTTGAATTAAGTCGCTCTCTGGAGGAGAATTCTAGCGGTCGGCTGCTGTGATCGGTAGTTTTCCGTGGGTTCTCCGATCAACACCAGGCGAATACCGGAGCAGTACCCTAACAAACGGGCGACGGACCGCACGCGATCTGTCCTTCCTCTTCCTTGTCCTATCCTCTCCTCTTACACGCACACTTTCACTAATATGCACCACACTACCACATATTCCGGGAGACCGGTCGGGAGCTTAGAGCTTGTGTGACTGGGGCGGTGCCACGCTGGTGGTAGAGTCCGGTTAGGGGGAAACCGCACTAGCCGACGGTAGGTCGGCGCCGGATCTCGCCATCCAGCGGGGGAAGGTCACCGCTATCTCCCGAGAAAAAACAACATGCACTACACTAACGGGACTAATGACCAAAGCAGTTGACGCTCCTGGAAATATCAATCAATCGATCAATTAGTGGACTTATCAGCTTATTCACCGGGCTCAAAGGTATTAGATTTGGGTTTGACATAGTATTCTTCGTTAATTACCTGAAGAAAGAGGCCAAAGCACAGCAACGTTTGGTTAGCGGCAAAGAAGCTGCAGCTGAATTTATTGGCGGTGAAACGATCGCGATGCACGTGTGCACACGCTATTGCCCCAACATCGATCAATCAATAGATTATTAACAGTAAATAAATTTAATTTGTTAATAAATGAAATTTATTAACAAAAGTGTTAATGAATCAAATTTACCTACTTTTATTTTCTAAAGTCAAACTTAGGGACACTGATATCAATTTAGTCGTAAGTTATAATAAAATAAGTGTTCTTATCATCTGTGACACATTATAAACAACAATAGTCAGATTAGTGATGTAAGTATTAATAAAATTAATGCATGGTCTCTTATTAACTTCTGAAGATTTAGGTGTGTCATCTTTTGCAGGACTAATAGTTAAATGTAACCAAAAGTGTACTCCATGGGAATATTTTGAAGTCAATAAAATAGTATATATTATTCGTATAATAATGTCTTATTACAATTCTCGTCTGGCGTTGTTCGGATGGCCGCGTCATATTCAACCTCGCAGTAATATGCCTTACGATACTTATGTCGCAAATAACTTCTACAGTTTATTGTAAATATGTTAAATTACATTCTACTTCATCCAATGACCGGGACTTACAAACAGGCTACCGGACTAGAAAGACACTGACCTAACAAGTGAGTGTGGCACAAATTGTAAGAGAACTAGTAAGATCACGAACGATGTAAAGGTGTGTTATAAATTTTGCTGGGATTGCATCTTTAAGAGGTCGCTCCGTTTATTGATATACTTTTCTTGTGATGATGGTGAAGTCATTCGTTTTTTGAATACATTTCTGAAGAAGGTTACTGGGATATCTAATAATAAAGGAAGAGATACTTCCTTGTTGCAGGCTATGGTGTACCTAGGAATTACTATGAGTTGTTACTTCTTAGTGAGGTTGTACAGAAAAATGAATAGAAGAGTATATTTCATGTATGCCTCTTTCCTCTACGTTGTTCTCCAAACGAATTTATTGTCTTAGAGTCTCTTCAACTGTTTGGACATTCGCTTTTCCAAGAGTAAATTTATAACGCATATTAACGTTTTATTGAGGAAATATCATTTAGTAACTAACTGTACCAAGACTGGTCCAGAAGAATTGTGTGTGAGGGAAATGACAGCCATTCCAATGGGACTCTGAATGATACGAAAATAACTCACACTGATAAATTATTATTAAGAAAGCATAAGAATATCTAATAAATATAAGGTGAAAAACGACGTTGCGTAATATTGAATAACAGAAATACTGAATTATTTTTAGAAAAATTGATCAAGAATTTTTATACATGCGCCGATGAACACTGATAACAAAACAGAAAAAATAATTTCTTGATGAGTAGAATTGTCGCAAATAAAAATCCAAATAAATTTTGTATGATTTTCTACAACCTTTGAGTTCTTTTAAATCTGATGCTTCGGATTTTGCCTACATGGGAATATTTATTCCAATTGCATATCACTGCTTACTTTGTTCATAAAAAAGATAAATGCAATGAAAATTACATAAATTTCCCCATAAGATAATGCCACATATGAAACTACGATCTACAGCATTTCAGGAATAGATTGAATTACTAGTGTCGATGAGTTGCAGCTCGTGTTAAGCGTTTCCGACGTCGAAATCTCTTAGACGTTGTCCGGAATGCGCCTGTTGCTCAGAAGCCGCGGAGGGGTGAACGTCGAGCAAAGCAGGGGGCGTGCCTCGCTAGTCACGCGGTCGCAAACGATTTTCCTCCGCTATGGGCCTAAATTGGGTTGCAAGTTGGGCGCTTGTGAGGGTCTCCGCCTCTTAGGGCAGCCGTCCTTCATCTCTTGGACGCCCTTCTCGCCTATACCCTCACCCACGCCAAATACCCAGCACCGCCCTTGACGATACCGCATCTTCGTTGGGTTGTCTTCATGAAATCTTGATGAAGGGACCGGGAGCGGTAGCTCAGTGCATCAACTGATGTCACTGCAGCGCCTCTGACCGGGAGGTCCTAGGTTCGAGTCCTGACGGCGACAGGAGTTTCGAGACTAGCTTTTCAGCTAGGTCGAATTCAGTCGCTGGCTGGAGGAGAATTCTAGCGGCCGGCTGCTCTGATCGGTAGTTTCCGTAGTTTTCTCGATCAATAAATGGGTTTGTAAATAGAACGCGTGTCTGTGTTATCATTTCGCTAGCACGACGTCACAATACATTCGTTGGGAGAAAATGCATTGGAGGGAAAAGAAATAACTCGGAGCGATCCCGCCGCACACCTGCGATGGTGGTGACGGCGGAGGGTGATGGCGAACGCGCATTAGCGTCCGCCGCCGCCGCCGCAGCAGCACTTGCGCAAAACGGACGCGCCGGCGCGGCGCCACATGCGCAGACGGATGAGGGCGCTAAATCATGCACGCGATGATCTTGGCGCCGCGCCGCGCCGCGCCGCACTGCTCCGTGCCGTACTGCGAGACAGTCGTACCGCGCCGGCCGCCGGTGAGTCTGGAGAGAGGGAAGTACACACGACGGAAGAGGAGAGAATGAGCGGAGAACAAACTGGAAGGGATGGAATGAGAGGAAAGACTACACGAGTCGCCCGCCGGTGAGTCTGAAGAGAGGGAGGAGGAATGGGCAGAAAAAGGAAAAAATGCGGCGTCGCCGCCGGTGAGTCTGAAGAGAAATACAATTGATGGAAGAGGAGGGAATGCGCGAGATGGAATGGAAGGGGAAAGAAGGAATGGTGCGCGCCGCCGGTGAGTCTGAAGAGAGGAAAGTACAGAGAACAGAAAGGTAGGGATTGGACGGAGAAGGAAGTGGAGGGGATGGAATGAAAAAAAGACTGTGCACGTCGGTCGCTTGGAGCTGGAGAAAAATACAGGGAAGAGGAGGAGGGAAGGGCGGAGAATGGGGTGAAGGGGATGGAAAGAGAGGAAAGGGCAAGGAAGGAGGAAAGAGGAAACAAGATGGAAGGAATGAGAGAGGGAAACGATGAGAGGTAATAGGTAAATCATGAGGGATATTTGAGGAGAACGGGTTGGAAGAGGGGACTATTGCCTAATCATAGAATACAAAGAAAAAGAAGAGGGGAAGGGGGGGAAAAAAGGTGAGAGGACTGTAAGGAATGACGGAGTGAGTAGAAATATAACTGGTAATGGAGGGTTGCAAGGGCAGGGGATAGTGAAGAGGAAGCGGAGAGTGAAACGGGAGGCGGGAGCGGGGGCGAGGGTGGGGGGCGTGGCTGACGAGCTGTCGCCGGGGGCGGCGCAGCTGAGGTCAGTCGGACGCTCCCACGCCGGCGCTCGCCACTCACGCCCTCGCCCCGCCCACGCCCACGCCCACGCCCACGCCCGCGGCCGTCGGTCGCTTCCACCTGGATTCCACACCCTGGGACCCTCCGCCCCAGGAAGGCCGAGCACATCGGCGCGTTAACTGACCAATGCCACTGATTAAAAGACCTATTAATAATGCATATTAATAGCTCATTAATTACCGGGAGCGGTAGCTCACTCCATCAACTGATGTCACTGCAGCGTCTCTGACAGGGAGGTTCTAGGTTCGAGTCCCGACGGCGGCATGATTTTCGACACTAGCTTTTCAGCTAGGTCGAATTCAGTCGCTGTCTGGAGGAGAACTCAAGCGGCCGACTGCTCTGATGTAGTTTCTCGTGGTTTCTCCGATCTACACCAGCGAATGCCGGAGCAGTACCTCAACAAGCGGGCTACGGACCTCGCGTGATCTTTCCTTGCTCTTGCTTGTCCTGTCCTCACACTTTACACACACACACACACACACACACACTTACATGCGATACTCTACCACACATGCCGGGAGACCGGTCGGTGACATAGCACTTGTTATAATGCCTCAACATTTGTAAATACCCTCTAACTGACGGTAATGGACCTGAGGTCTCATTCGAAAAACAAAGCACGTTCGTACATTTGATTTGGGAATCTTAAGATATGTGGAGAAAAAGGCAATGTTTTGCGCTGTATTTAAATCGTATATAGGAGAATAGGCGTGGGGTGAAATGCAGAACAGAATCGGAAAACCATTTAACAACAGCAGAGAGGATCATCCTTACAAAAATCGCAAAACATTCATATGAATCAGACGACAAAGTATTCAAACAGCTTACCCTCGACAATCTTTGAAACATTTCCTCGCACTGTAAGAATGTCTAGAAAAAGTTAAATTAAACATAAATCAGTGAGTTTGTATTTGCTATTTAGGATAAAAATGTACTTGTAGTTAAATGCAGTGTAGTGTAGTTTTGGTTTCAGGGAAATGTTCAGTGAAGTCAGCTATGAGAAAAGTGAAATGGGCCTGGAACGGATAGTAGCTTAGTGTAGTGAAGTTAAGTTGGGAGAGGTGAGGTGAGTTGAGGTGAGTTGAGGTGAGTTGAGGTGAGTTGAGGTGAGTTGAGGTGAGTTGAGGTGAGTTGAGGTGAGTTGAGGTGAGTTGAGGTGAGGTGAGGTGAGGTGAGGTGAGGTGAGGTGAGGTGAGGTGAGGTGAGGTGAGGTGAGGTGAGGTGAGGTGAGGTGAGGTGAGGTGAGGTGAGGTGAGGTGCAATATGACAAAGACGTACCCAAAAATAATGCAATTGTTCTCTTGTTGTGGTTTGCATTATGTTGTATATTGTTATTATTGTTATATTATTATTAAAAAATTATTTTTGTGTTATTGTATGTTTTTTTTTATCAATTTTTATGATACATTTATTGCATTATTATTATTATTATTATTATTATTATTATTATAAAATTCTGCTACCGTTTTTTGTAACTGTTTGCAGAATAAATTTATTTATCTTTCATTGAAGTACATCAACAGGATTCCTTCCTTAGACGGTCGATATGCAATGTGAACCTGCAATTCACCACGTGGAAGATTGTAAGTGATAAGCTTGCCAGATATATAAGACCCGAAAAATTAAAAGAGGCCCTGATATATCACAAAGCAAGTTCCAAAGTACTGATTGGTTAGCTGTCGGGTATCCCACGGGGAAAATAAACGCAATAGACTAGAAAATTAAATGCTGTTTTTATCGTCTACTCGACAATTTTGTTTACTTATTCAATTTGGCGACGGGAAGATCCATCGTACAGTTATGTTAAACACGCAGTGGGACCAAGGACACTCACGTTTCATACTCTGGGAATGACCGCTAGACCTTCAATTACTACCGAAACAACTAGGACTATCATTTTCACACTTTTCAACTTCAAATTGAGATTTCTTTGTTGCATTATTTTTAATACGTGTTTGATTTCTTCACCTAGTTGATTAACTGTAAGGACGTTTTCTTGAGTTTAGGGCACTAAAATACCTCATTTCAAGTACCAATGTTTCGGCTTTCATTCAGTCTTTATTCTTCTCTTATAGCTCCGATGAAGGGTGAATAAAAGCCGAAATGTTGGCACTTTAAATGCCGTTGATTATTGACCTTAACTCAAGAAAATTTCCTTACAATTATTTTTTATCTTTCTATACAACGTGAAACCTTACGGGTTTGTCATGTCTACTATCCCTATCTGTTTTATATGCAACACGACGCAATGGTAAACTCTAACAAGTTACGACCCCACCAATGGTCTGTTTTTATCATGAAATTAGTTGCCTGGTAATCGTGTTTTCTCTATTGATTGGAGACTAGCAGTAGTGGCCACTAGTTCATGGCGTTCTTTGTAATTGGTCTGAGAATTTTTGCATTAACGATTAAATTCTCTTCTTTTTGTTTGCACTTTGAGAACTTGCTCTCCTCGGTTATCTAATCGGATAATCTTAGTCCTAGGTGTTTCTTCATAGGTTGCTAGCATTAGACCATCCGTTATTATCGCAAGGGAGCTAACCTGCAGGCAACTTTAGGTGATAGATCCGTCCACTTCCCTTTGAAGGAAATATTTTCGTGGAGCGCCATCTTATTGATACTTCCTGTATTTTCCTCTCTGCATTTACAAAGCAGGGGCTTCTCATCTTCAAATTACTCTCTTTACATATTTAATCGATAAATGTATTCTTTGGATATTGAATAATTTTAGCAGTGATTGCTTCTCAGTTTGAACTGTCTAATATAACTGCAAGTGTCCATGGACTCCTGATCTACTTGTACTCAAGAAATACTCTATCGACAGAAATGTCAGAGTGGATAGTGAGATAATAAGCTATCATTCGTTTTCTGGTTTGACGATACGTATAATCTGGCTCCGCATTTTTCTTGCATTGTCACTTTTAAATTCGTATTACTACTTCAATCGCTCATGTCCTTTTCATTGAATTGAAGATATTGGTTCTAAATAGTCCTATGCCACGAGTTTATTCTGCAAAATAAGATAAAAAATACCACTCATTAGTGACATTAACATCACAGTACTCGCACAAAATAAAATAAGGTATAAGACCAGTATGATGTACGTGTATTTGATTTTTGTTGAAAATGTAACTTAGATTAATGTGAAGGGAAGTCCTTCATTTATTACCGCCAATGATTCAAAGCTATGGAAAGACTTTTAAGTCGACTCTTCGCATCTTTTCAACTGTGTAATTTGAATTTTACACAAGGAATCACTGTAATAGACTTTGAAATACTCCATTCATAGGGCAAATAGAGTAAGCGGTGCAATCATGGTATACCGTTGTGTTTTCTGTTGCTTGCAACTACATAAAGAAAGAAATGATTGTGAAAGGTTGCACAATGAGCAGGCGTACCAATACTGTAATCACTATTGAAACAACAACTGTACAATACAACTTCAAGTGCTTAAAACCGTTATTTTTGACAAAAGATTATAATTTCTCGTTCAGAAAACGAGGTACAAATATGAATATCCATCGATAATGTACAATAAATGCTAAGGAATTAGCTTAGTTTACAGAATTAGGTTTTTTATTTGCTTGAAATCCGAGAGCAATGGAGGAAGTGGCATAATACATATACAATTGTGACAGCCAAACACCTGCCAACACACCCACCGACCGTCACAGCCACACACTTGCCAACACGGCCATCGAGACAGCCACACACCTGCCAACATAACCACCGACTGAGACAGCCACACACCTGTGAAGTCGAAGGCTTCCGCGGCCGGAGTCATGTGAATGATCTTGGCTGCCGGGTGCGCGCGTTTCGACCATTTTCGTGGTCTTCCTCAAGCAGACCAGCCCTGAGGAAGACCATGATGGTCGAAACGTCGGCAACACAGCCTTCGACGCGGCGTCCCCCGGACAGCCAAGATAATTCACAGCCACACACCTTCCAACAGAGCCTCCGACCGTAGCAGCCACACACCTGCCAACACAGCCACCGACCGTGACATCCACACAGCTACCGACCGAGACAGCCACACACCTGCCAACAAAGCCACCGACCATGGCACCCATACACCTGCCAACACAGTCACCGACCCTGAGATCCACACAGCTACCGACCGACATAGCCACACACCTGCCAACACAGCCACCGATCATGGCAGCCATACACCTGAGAACACAGCCACCGACCGTGACAGCCACAAAATTGCTAACACAGCCATCGCCTCTTAGCCACCGACCGTGTCAGCCCACCTGCCATCGCTCGCCTGGCAAAATGTAAGCTCTCAGGTGTCCGTGTTTTGTGAGGCTGAGTTATAGGTTGAACCATTCTTATTTGAGCTTGACCTGGGGCCTTAGGCCTCTGCGGCATGACTTAGGCTTCAGTAGTGAAACCATTACCGACTTTTACTGCCCTTGCCACGTTGTCTCTGTGTGATCTTTCATAGGCTAAAGTGAATACTCCTTTTCAGTCTACCGGAAGCGGTAGCTCAGTGCATCAACTGATGCCACTGCAGCGCCTCAGATCGGGAAGTCCTAAGTTCGAGTCCTGACGGCGGCAGGATTTTCGACACTAGCCTTTCAGCTAGGACGAATTCAGTCGCTGTCTGGAGAAGAATTCTAGCGGCCGGCTGCTCTCATCGGTAGCTTTCCGTGGTTTCTCCGATCAGCACCCGGGGAATGACGGGGCAGTACCCTACCAAACGGGTCGCGGACCGCGCGCGATCTGTTCTTCCCGTTCCTTGTCCTATCCTCTCCCCTTACACACGACACTTACACCAACATGTACTACACTACCACATATCCCGGGAGACCGGTCGGGAGTTTAGAGCTTGTCCCGGCTGGGGCGATGCTCCAATGGTGGGAGAGTCCTGGTTAGGGGGAAACCCCACTAGCCGACGATAGGTCGGCGCCGGATCTCGCCATCCAGCGGGGGAAGATCACCCCCATCTCCCGAGGAAAAAACATGCACTACACTAACGGGACTAATGACTAGATCAGTTGACGCGCACCAGACTCCGCCCAGACTCCGCCCAGACTCCGCCCAGACTCCGCCCAGACTCCGCCCAGACTCCGCCCAGACTCTGCCCAGACCCGCCCAGACCCGCCCAGACCCGCCCAGACCCGCCCAGACCCGCCCAGACTCCGCCCAGACCGCCCAGACCCCGCCCAGACCCCGCCCAGACCCCGCCCAGACCCCGCCCAGACCCCGCCCAGACCCCGCCCAGACCCCGCCCAGACCCCGCCCAGACCCCGCCCCCACTCCTCCCCCGCCGGCAACAGCAGTCACCTCCTGCACGCAAGCACGCGTCCCTCCGTGGCCGTGACGTCGCCGCCGCCAATTACGACCCTAATCAGGCACGCGTGCGGCCGCCGTTCTTCATCGTCAAGCGCCCCGCCCTCCCCCACCCCGCGCGCGCCGCATAACTCAGCGCGCCGCGTCGCTACCTCGTCCCCGGTTTGATTTACCTTGGCATTACCCCGCCTCGCCGCGCCTCCTCCGACGCGCTCTTCATTACGTTTACGGCTCTGCCAGCGGCCCGTTTAGGGTCGCGCCTCCCCCGCTGCCGTGCCCCCTCGCTGCCGCCCCACAGAGCTGTCGCTCGAATTCAGTCGCTGTCTGGAAGAGGATTCTAGAAGCCTGCTGATCTGATCAGTAGTTTTCCGTGGTTTCTCCGAACAACATCAGGCGAATGCCGGGGCAGTACCCTACCAAATGGGCCACGGACCGCGCGCGATCTGTCCTTCCTATTTCAATTCAGTCGTTGTCTGGAGGAGGATTCTAGAGGTCTGCTGATGTAATCGGTAGTTTTCCGTGGTTTCACCAATCAACGTCCCATGCCACCTTATCCTCTCCCTATCGACCGTTACATTGTAATACTATGTTTACAATAGTATTACGTATATATTACTAAAGGCAAGAACGTAGTGCTGTTTTAGCACCACTAGTGTTTCCTCTGTTTTCATTTTTAAATTGTATCTTTGTCTTTTTCCTAAAGTATGCATCAGTTGCATTTTATTTCTTTACCAGACTTGTAGGACTGTGAAGATCATGATCGAGACTATTTTTAGTGTTGCTGTACTCTGATTCTTATGCTATTTGATAAAAACGTCATGATCTACCATTTACAAAAATGTTAAGTGCAAAGATGTATAATATTCGCCTTCAGCCACTATTACTTTTTGTCTCTCTGGGAGGAAACGATTTTGCAGATCATGTGAGTGATTGAATGTTTTGTTTTTTTTGAGGTCCGACATGCTGACTGCGAAACGTAAGAAAAGAATACTGTGGCTTGAGAAGTACACAACAAAATTTTCCACGTGTAAGACATGTAAAAATACGTGACTACGAACAGGTGAGTGCAAAATCAATTATATAAAACAAATTGTGCTTTTTGCCTCAATTAGTTACTGAAACAAACTAATTCACTTTCTTTCGATTTTCTATTGACTATACCATCTTATATAATTCGCCTAAATTGTGTTTAATTCCATTAAAAATAAAATATTGTGTTTTTCCAAACTTTGTTCAAGCAATTTTTTTCTCACCTTCCAATGACCCGTTCGGAAACTACCTCGACAATTCTATGGTTGTATTACTAAAAACAAGTTCTCTTCTTGGATAATGAGAAATTATGCTGAAGAAATATTATTTTCAATGAAAGACAGTCAGGACATCTTCTGTATGCAAGTTTTTAGCAGAAAATCTCTTGAAAACTTAAAATTATTTCAAAGTGTAAGGGAAAAAATCAAGAAATGCGTACATTAAAGATGACGGTGATGAAAATGAGAAACATGATAGGGAACATATGGGGAACATTGTACTATAAATTCTGGAATTGCGTCAGTGAAAACGCTATTATTGATTCGTTCTCTGAAATTGTGTAATCTCTAGCACAGACTAACTGGGGTCGTACGTAATTTCCAGAGAGCAATATTCAGGGAAAGTAATCATAGATCACCCTCAAAGGTGAGATGGGATTATTCGTGAACAAACAAATCAGCCAAAATCAATGAAATGAATCCAAATCTTGACTGGTGTCTCCTCGCTACCTCGTGGCAATTTTTACACTTCCTGACCCTGCAGTCCACACTCAAAACTTTCAGTCTGAAATCGAGCCTCCGCCTGTGGGGAAAGACAAAACACACATTTATAACTGCAGATAAAAGACTCGATGTCATCGTTTCATATTCATTTTGTGTTAATTTCAATGTGTTAACACGTAATACTAAAGTTTTATATCAGTGCACAATATTGTATGTAAATTAAGGAAATGCATCATTGAACAGGTAAAGTAGGTAATTTTGTGTAACATACGTCTCTCAAGAAGAAAAATACAAATTAATTTTTACAGTAGGTGGTCAGAAGCTGACAATAATATAAATAATATATCACTGGATGAATTGATGGTATAAAACCAGCTTGTGCGTTTAATTGACAACTCATCTGGTTACAGTGTTTTTCGCAAAACTATGGACTGAAATAAAATATGAGGATTTAAATCTTATTAGTATTAATATAATTAGCATATTGGATCAACCCGCAGTTTGAAAACCGAAACACGAAGTAGCCGGTGCGAGCGACGGGCACCGCGATTCCGATGCGATGAGAGAGCAAATGGAAGCAGTATTCGTGCGTTGGGGCGGTGAGCGACCGCCGTTCGCTTTTGCCGCGGTGGGGCATTCACTCGTACGTAGAGCGCGTGTTGCGCGGGCCAGACGGCGGGGGATGCGATGCGTCTGGCTTCGTGTTGCGTGACTGCCCTCGCCCGCCCTCGCCGCCCTCGTGCGCGCCGCGCCGACCCGGCCAGACAGACGTCCCGGGGGGCGGCCGTCAGAGGTGGACGGTGCCGGTGGCGGCGGACGAGGTAGAGGCGGGGGGAACGTGGCGGCTGCGACGGTGGCAGTGGCGGTGACGGTGGCAGGGGCGGAGGCGCGAAGGCGCGAGGGCGAAGGCGAGTGCGTGGGGGCAAGGACGCGAGGGCAAGGGCACGAGGCGAGGGCGCAAGGGTGAGGGCGCGAGGACGAGGGCGTGAGGGCGAGGGGAGAGAGCGGGCGCGAGGCGAGGGCGCGAGGCGAGGGCGCGAGGGGGAACGGGGGGGAAGGCGCGAGGGCGAGTGCTGGGGGCAGGGCGCGAGGGGAGGGCGCAAGGGCGAGGGCGCGGGGGCAGGCCGCGGGGGCAAGGGCGAGGGTGAGGGCGAGGGCGCGAGGCGAGGGCGCAAGGGCGAAGGCGCAAGGACGAGGACGAGGGCGTGAGGGCGAGGGCGCGATGGCGATGGGCAGGAGGGCAAGGGCACGAGAGTGAGGGCGAGGGCGCGAGAGCGAGGGCGCGAGGACGAGGGCGTGAGGGCGAAAGCACGAGGGCGAGTGCATGGGGCAAGGACGCGAGGGCAAGGGCGCAAGGGCGAGGGCGCGGGGGCAAGGGCACGAGGGTGAGGGCGAGGGCGCGGGAGCGAGGGCGCAAGGGCTAGGGCGCGGGGGCGCGAGGGCGAGGGCGCGAGGGCGAGGGCGTGAGGGCAAGGGCGCGAGGGCAAGGCGCGAGGGCACGAGGGTGATGGCGCTAGGGCGAGGGTGCAAGGGCGCGAGGGCAAGGGCGCGAGGGCGAGGGCAAGGACGAGGGCGGCGGCGGCGGCCACGGAGGCGGCGGAAGCGGCCGCTGTGGTGGCGGCAGCGGAGGCGGCGGCGGCATAGGTGGGGTCGGTTGAGAGTGGCGATGGGAGAGGCGGGGTCGGTTGAGGGTAGCAGTTGCGGTGGTGGTGGTGGAGGCGGATGGGAAGGGAGGTCGACGACCACCTCCGACAGTCTGGGTGGTGAGGCACGAACAAGGTGCATGGCCGGGAGAAATTGATTATTCTGCTTTGGGGGTTGACTCTAGCACAACGGGGTGACATTGAAATATGCATGTTTAGAGCCATACAGTCATAACCACGAAACCTAATATGTTTCCAATTAAATATGGGGATATATCTAGATAATCGTTATATTTTTATGAGGCATGAATTAATTTCAGTAAACTGACTTTTGAAATGACGGTAGAATTTATATGATGGTGAGATTAATTTTGAAACGCATGGGCAGGCAAGTCAAAAGAAGAGGCAGAGTTTCTGGCTAAATAGGTAAAGCATAATGTGACTCATGATCTCTGGTCTATTACGTGGAATATGTGGTGAACAAGATGAGCTGTCAGCAGCTCTCCCGGGCTCCCATTGCTCCAATTTTCTATCATTCCCCTGAACATTAGACTCAATTCTCCCCATGCACTGATAATCACTCCTGGTTTTTAATCACGTTGGTACTTAAATGATATCTGAAGCCTAATAAATATATCTACAGAAGGTAGATGCAGTGACGCAAGCGAGATCCAATGCACAAGAAGCTGCAACCTTTGGTTGGCGGGGAAGTAGTAGCAGTAGGTGAGTTATGCATTAGTAATGACAGAGGTGATAGAAATGCAAGAGGTCGTCAGAACATGGTAGAAGAGGTGCAGATAAATAGAGATAAAGTGGCAAACGTGCTGGGAGATGACACTGAAGATGGCATCGGGAATTCGAGCGGTGCCGCAGAGATGACGTCGGAGATAATGTTTATAGTGACGGTAATGGAGTGAGAGATGGCGTCGAAGACGGCTGTCGAGATTGAGGTGGAGAAGATGGCGACGGTGATTGCGACGATAATGTCGATGGTGAGTGATATGGTGAGGACGACGGTGAGGACGACGGTCGGTGAGGACGACGGTCGGTGAGGACGACGGTCGGTGAGGACGACGGTCGGTGAGGACGACGGTCGGTGAGGACGACGGTCGGTGAGGACGACGCTGATGGAGAACGATTTGAGAGGAACGAAAATCGGGGTCGCAGATGGCGTGGGAGTTGGCGATGGACGTAGCGGCGGAGATGACGTCGTAGTAGGGGCGGGGGGGGGGGCGGCAGACGGGGGGGTCTGCGATCAGCTACCGCTGAGGCACCAAGCGAGGTTGCGCGCGTCCCACTTTATTGAATTTTCATGAATTTCTCTGCGCGGCGCATATATCGGGCGAATGAATATAACGCTTTTACGCTGCGGGTGGCTTTTGTCGGGCCGGTACACAGCCCTGGCGGGGGCGACTGTTGGCTTGGCAGCTCATTTCCATGGCAAGGCGCGCGACGCCCGCTGGCGGGACGGGGGAGGGGGAGGGAACGAGCGTAGGGCGGGTGTGGGCGTCACAGTTTGGCGTAGGTGGCTCCGCGCAGTAGTCAAAGGTAGAACGTTGACATTTTCCAGCCGTTTGTTTGTTGTCAATACATTAATGCTTTACTTTTTAATGTTATGAACTGGGATTGATAATAGCTTTTCTATCATGTACGTTTTCCCAGTTATGTACCAATAAACGGGTTTAAATTATAGTTGGGGAATTATTTTAACGCGGCATTCCAAGGTCACGCGCGAAAGAGGGAGAGGGAAGACGGTGTCCAATGGGGAGCTGCAACGTCACTACAGTTCCGACTTTTACGGCTCCCAATTGGAGTTTTCCTTTCCTCTCCCTTTCGCGCGTCACCTTCAGATGCTACGTTAAAAAATCCAACGATTTGTACACACACAAACAGAGTTTTTACTAGTTCATTCATTTTGACAACGAAATGTTTATGTAAAATACGTATAACTTAAAAAAACTGCCTAATCTTCCAATTACCAATAAAATTAATACTCAATGAAGTAGCATAATATACATTTTCAAAACTGTATAATTGTTTTCCTCTCTGTTGTCTATGTGGCCTCTCTAAATCAGTTCAGTGAAGCTATCCCGTTGAGGAAGCAAAGATATTCAATGCAACTTGCTATGCCAATAATTGTCTGTATTTAGTTGTCCATGACATCGTTTACCACACCTGCAGCAATGGAATAGAATTGTATGTTCAACTATGAACTGGGTCTAGAGGTCGGGACTGCCAAAACAGCTGCGAAGAGGGTGTGATGACAGGATTTCTCTCATTTGGCCACACGTGCCATGAGTGGAGTAGTATTGTTGTACATATTCTATGAGAGTACGCCAGCAACAAATTCTTCGTTCCACATTAAGGCTACGATGACCACTTTTGCTGCAGGGTAGTATGCCAGTCAGCATTCACCTTCTTTGTTAATGGTTTCACAGGTCTTTATTAGTTTATGACTGTTATGACAAGCTGAGTGACGCTTCGTTTTGGGAGTTACAATCTCTCAATTTTTTAAAATTTACGTGTAATGTGTGGAGACAAACCAATTACAAATATTTCCTGAAAAAGACTAATTTTCGGTGAAATGATTTAAATGTTTATGTTGTACAAAAATTGTGTATAATCATAAGATAGTAAAATATGCTTTTCTTACAGCTATTACCTTATGTTTCTTTACATTCTTCTATTTAATATATGAAAAACCTTCTCTTTTCCAAAGGGGTGAATGGTCGATCATTGGCAAACAAATTCTTTATTTAAAATATAGCCCTATTTTATACATGAGTGTGTTTATAGGAAGGGAAGCTCGCATGTTTGTATTTCATGTATTTCTCTTTGTGTTATACCCGGCTAATTCTCCCCTCTCAGCCCACACAGTTAATACAGTAAGCAAATAAGCTGTATAGTCTTACCCGCAGATAGGTCACATAGCTGATTCTGCGTCCGCCCAAGCGAGCAACCTCTAGGAACATAAGGTCCTAGGGTTCAAGTCCCCATTGGTAACAGGATTTTCGACACGAGCTAGTCCGGTAGGTCGAATTCAGCTGCTTTATGGAGAAGGATTCTAGCGGATACTTCTAAATGGATATATTGGAAGAAATAAAAGAGGTCATCTTCGTCAACATATTAGTTGTAATATGTTGACGAAGATTATCTCTTTTATTTCTTCTTATTAGAACGTCAACAAGAGCAAGTTAAAATTCCCACAACGGATATATTTTCTGTATCAGCACATATGAAGTTATTTAGAAATCAGAATTTATATGGGCGTGAATGTGGACATACGGTACATCTCTACACCAGCAGTAAGGATGAATGAAGTGACGAAACTAAGTAGAAAATATAAACACTTAACCTTCAGCCAGTTATTAGTTGTAAATGAAGTCAAAGGTTTCAGTCATGCGTACATTTTAAACGTATTCTTTTTGCCTTACTCCCGCATAAATGATATATCTCTTTCTAAAAGCCACCGCCACCAGATGGAGATCATCAAACAACACATCATTTCTGCAATCGCACGAGGGAAGTTTTCTCCCTATAAATCCCAGCGGGTCATTATGGAGGTCACGTGATACCTCGTCCAAAAAAAAATATCAGATTTTCGCGAAACGAGAGAAGTCGGGTCTTTCAGTTGACGCCGCCCCCATTAACAGAGAAGTATCCTTTTCATTACGCGAAAAACGCGTGTTACCTCCCTCACAAATGGACTCCCTCGCACTGGAGCTTTAATATGCCCGCACTTTTTCGCGAATGGTTTTACCTTTCTGCAAATATGTAGTTTCACTGTACGGGGAAGCTTTGCATTGTGCTCTGGTACAAAAAGGGATACCCTCTCCCCACCTTTTTTTTCCATTCACGCTACTGACTCTCGTGCCCACGCTGGCGTATACTTCGCGTTGCGGTATGTGTGTGTGTATGTGGGAGGGGGGAGAAGGCGTATGGACCATTGTGTGGGCATGAGGTGCTGTCTGCCGTTATGACTTTTCCCTCCATTGTGCCGGGTGGGTGTATTCATGGGGACGCAGGTGGTGTGGGTTTCGTTTCGTTACTGGTATCATGATACCTATGCGCTTTGGTTGGGGAGCCGCTGTATTGAGGGAGTCGACAAGGTGTAAACTCTGAAATAGGGCTTAACGTTGTGCCTTTGCGTGTTTCCAAGTGGATTACTGTCTGCGGATGGCATTCGCAAAATCCTAGTTGTTATTGAGCTTCAGTGGTGTAGCGTGAGACTGTCAATTTAAATGTGCTGTTGGAAGATTTTGAACGTAATTGTACATATGTCATTCAGCTGCACAAACACTTATTCAAAATTTAACATATCTTTCACATTGTATTATAATTACAACTTTCTATTACTTTTATTTTTTATTTATTATGTTATTTCAATCTTAATTGGATCTATAGTTAAACATTATTTTTCCTCTTCGTGAAAAATCACTGTAATGATAAAATTATGGACTTGGTATTTGCGTTCATTTGGTGCATTTCTCCCGAAAAATCGTTAATCAGTTTTCGAAAGTGTATTCTAGGAATCAAAATCAGCCAGTAAACGCTAATGGAGCCCTAGTTTTTCCGGTAATCCTCAATAGCCAGCAAGCATTATACAATATTAAATATGAGCTGCATTTGTTGAATTATATGTTTTAATTATTGACATCATAAAACCAGGGAAATTAATCTTTGTGGGTTTAATTAAAATTCAATGATAACTATTTCTAAAAATTCTTCCCCACAGTCACTCTTTTAATTTACATATGAAGAATATTTTGCCAGGATTTTATCTTAATTACATTTTATATTTATTATTATGTAGTTCTATTAATGGACGTTCAAGCAGGCTTTGATATGCAGATTTTATAATATTTAGAAGTAATCAGAAACATTTGGTTTTTGACATTTGTTGCATTTTAACTAACTATTGACATGATGAAACGAGGGAAATTATTTTTTGAGAGTTTAATTGAAATTAAATGATTACTATTTCTAAAAATTCATCCCCACAGCCATACATTTAATTTATATATGAAGAATATATTGCCAGGATTTTATCTTAATAACATTTTATATTTCTTACTTTCTTAATTTTAATTGAAATTTTGTTTTGACCTTGCCTTAAGGAAATTACACCGTGGTTTTAATATAATTAGAATAGCATTGACATAGTGGATAGGTTTGGATGTGTGACTTAAAAAAAGTATCCTGTATGTTCACAATACATACAGGCTGTTTCACAAAGACAGCCAGTATCTTAAAACTTATGATACCATTTACGGATGTTATTTGCACCTGAAGGTTGACAACCGAACTTCACACGGAACGCACGTTGCACAGTAACTACAGATTCCGTCTTTGCAAACAATAAAACATCAAAAGCTATCTGTTCACTAGACGCCATCTTCGCTACTAGTGCTTCCTAACGGATGGTGGCGGAAACATTGCGTTCACGTGCGCACTGGTGCTAACAAACAAAACTGTTTGAATTGCTCTTTCGTTTGATGTGTCATGTATGGCATGTATGGCTTCGATATAATAAATATTATAGGAGGTTGAAATCCCACTATTAATTTTGTAACATCCTGTATATTACATGTATATGATTGAATGTTATATTTTATTAAAATTCTTTATGATCTGAAGACATTAAGAGTTTGTACTTTCACAAACTGACTTTTTTTTATATTGGATATTACTCTCTCTCATACAACCTACGTAGTATAGAGAAAGTATTGAAATGCTCCAACGCAAAACGGCCATTTTTCAACAGTGATGTCCCTGTACCTGATGTCACTGTAGCGCCTCTGACCGGGACATCCTAGGTTCGAGTCCTGTCGGCGGCAGGATTTTCGACACTAGCTTTTCAGCTAGGTCGAATTCAGTCGCTGTCTGGAGGACAATTCTAGCGGCTCGCTGCTCTGATTGGTAGTTTTCCGTAGTTTCTCCGATCAACACCAGGCGAATGCCGGAGCAGTACCCTACCAAACGCACCACGAACCGCGCACGATCTGTCCTTCCTCTTCCTTGTCCTATCGTCTCCCCTTACACGCACACTTACACTAACATGCACCACATTACCACGTATTCCGGGAGGCCGGTCGGGAGCTTAGAGCTTGTCCCGACTGGGGCGGTGCCCCGCTGGTGGGAGAGTCCTGGTTAGGGGTAAACCCCACTAGCTGAAACCCCACTAGGTCGGCGCCGGATCTCGCCATCCAGCGGGGAAGATCACCGCCAGCTCCCGCGAAAAAAACATGCACTACACTAACGGGACTAATGAACGAAGCAGTTGACGCGCCCGGAATCACGAAAAAAAAATCAATCCAGTTCGGGTGGCATTTTGATGGAGATATTGGATTTATGAATCGACCGTAAACAACGACATTGACGAAGACGTAGATTAATTTTGCTATGGAATGGCGGCGTAGTGGGAGAAAATCAATACATTGGAACTTATAGGCTAGACAGGCGTGCTAGAAACACGAAATGTTGTTGTACGTCGAAGACAACTACGGTGCATTTAAATGTATGTTAATAGCTTTATTCATTATCTCGTGGACCTTATCTGGACGTTCAAATACAATGCAATGAAATTCAATACAATGGAAGTAATTATTTTGGAATTATAAAACGAAATTTTGAATAAAATACATGTAAAATTGCTGATGGAAATTAAATGTGTGAGATGGAAGAAATGTAACTACAATTTTGAAAAATGAATACCCATGAAGTCATTTCTATTTTTTTATTGTATATTATGCCTGTCGTACGAATAATAAGATGCGAAATAATAATTCTTATAATCAATACATTATACGGTGAAGTTATAACTGGTTATTCCTCAAACTGCAATTCGGAGATACGATATATTTATCAGAGGCTTGCTACCACGTTGACTTGTATTGCTGGAGTTCCAAGATACCTAGGATCGGAGAAAATATGGAATTTTATTGAAAGGCTTGCCAAGACGAAAGAGAGCAGAGATGCTGTGAGGTTGTATTTGCGAATTCCCGATCACTGGCAGTCCCAAGAAGACGAAAAACATAAACTCGTCGCTCATGTCTTTCTGCCGAAATGTAAGACTGGCAAAGCCACACACGCTATAGAAGACATATTCAGAGTAGATCGCAGTCTTTCCACAGAATTATTTGTTGGATTTTCCAACGATATTTATTGTAATATGGCAGGAATCTATGGATGTGTGTCGCTGTGTATACCTTACGTGGGTGAATGAAATATGAGAGAAAGATCTATTGAAGTTCAGAATTCATTGCAGAGAGTGGAACTGATTTTTATGATTCAGAACAGTTTCATTGTTTGAGCAGAGTATTTTACACTGATTTCTTAGTAACTGGGCTATTCATGAAACTTTTACAAGCCTCGTTTTTACTTTATTGATTATGTCTGGTTTACTTAAAAACTTGTGACGTAACAAGAAACGCTGATGGTACTATATGCATGTGTTTGATATTTTGGGTCAACTGCTCGACTTTGCCGGATAGATAATGGTATTCCCCATGCTTGGGGCTAGATAATTCACATATTTGAGAGAGGCATGTAGTGAACATTACGTATTCACTTCACCGTAACTAGTGAATTCTGCCTGCCTGAGCTTTTCTTCGTCACACAGCTACAAAAATAGGGACGATTTTAAAGGAAAGCTACAGCTCTGTTTTTTTTTCGACCGTGAATCAAACCCGGGACCACAGCACGGGAAACTAGTACGCTATTCATTGCCATCCTAGGGCTGCTGATGGCAATAAAATCTTCAATGAAGATTTACTTTGACATAATTCATTATTCAATACATTTAAAGAAGGAGATAGTTTCAAATGAAAAAAAAGTGTGCAACGATAAATGTGATGGGTTAACATGATTGGTTGGCTTTTGTAGGTAATTGAAACTGTTCAATGTGTGTGGAAGTATTACCGTTACTAATACATATTATATATACAATTTTAGTAGGTATTTGCACTTGTATTTCGAGTTTAATTGTTTATGTAGACGGAATATCAAGATATTTTATTATTTGTAATTTTTTTGTTTTTCCTTTTAAAGATAATTAAGAAATATTTATTGTATACAATGTTTTTTTTTAAAATTTATAAACTTATTTTTTTTTTTTTTTTTTTTAAATGTTTGAAATAATTTCTTTTTGGAATTCACGAACCCCGCTAATCAGCATAATGTTCCTCGATGGATACTAATAAAAGTAAGATAAATTAATTCCCAAAAACTATGTAACATGTTATAAAAAATGTTTTCTTTTGTTGGTAATAGATTCTAAGTAATGCCGGTTTGCATTAGTCCATCAAAACCGTGCGTAGGTAAAGTACTTTTGTACAGACCCTCTCGGCAGGTCAGCATTCGTCAAACGCTAGAAAGGAACAGATTGAAGTCCCAATGTCATACAAGACATAGTTTTAGAAATGTTTCTGATCAAATCAACATATTATTAGAATATATAATTTTATAAACTTTCTAGTTTATAATAGTTCATTCCTTTTCTGTAGTCTAAAAAGTTTTATATCCATGGAATTCAAGTATAATCTTTGGATACCAAAATTTAAGTTAACTTTAAATGCCAAGTTTTATCCCACTATTATATTAAAATATAAATTACAAAATTATTCGAAAACACTTTGAACTATGTACCTCCAGAGAAGGGAAAGTTCAAGAAATAATGAGAAGATTGCCTGCTGTAGCCGAAATCCTGTATGAGGAGCGTTCATCCTAGCCATTGGCTCCCTGTTGAACTGCAGTCGGCCTGAGCAGTATTGCTGGATTCCAGTGACAATCTGCCCCCTGCCGCCCCGCGCGCTCTGCCATGCAAATTGCTGCTGAAATCAGCCGCCCGCGCTCGCGGTCTCTCTGCGCGTCGTCATTACGCCCGCCCTGGGCGGACCCGGCGCGGGGCGGGGCGGAACGGAGCGGGGTCGGAGCGGCGGCGGAGAGGGGCGGGGGCACGGGTTGGGGACGGGGCGGAGATGTGGTATCAGGGCGGGCGGGGATGTGGTGGGGATGTGGTGGGGATGTGGTGGGGATGTGGCGGGGTTGTCGCAGGGTTGTGGCAGGGTTGTGGCGGGGTTGTGGTGGGGTTGTGGCGGGGTTGCGGGGGGTTGCGGCGGGGTTGCGGCGGGGTTGGGCGGGGTTGTGGCGGGGTTGGGCGGGGTTGGGCGGGGTTGTGGCGGGGTTGTGGCGGGGCTGTGGCGGGGTTGTGGCGGGGCTGTGGTGGGGTGTGGCGGGGTGTGGCGGGGGTGTGGCGGGGGTGTGACGGTGGTGTGACAGGCTTGTGGCGAGGTTTGCGACAGGTCAGGGGCGGGGGGGGGGGGGCGGGTTGGGGGCGAATCGGGGCGGACGGGGGCGGGTCAGGGGCGGGTCGGGGGCGGATTGGGGGCGAATCGGGGGCGGGGCGGGGCGGGGGCGGGTTGGGGGCGGGTCGGGGGCGGACGGGGCGGGCCGGGGGCGGGTCGCGATCGGGGGGGGGGGCAAAGGGGGGGAGTGGCGGGGATGTCGTGGGGGCGTGGCGGGGAAAGGCGGGGCGAGACGGGGTGGGCAGGAGCGGGCGGCACGAAGGGTGGGCGGCGGGTCATGCGGAGGAGGTAGGGGCAGGGCAGGGGGCAGAGTCCCTCGATGAAGGGCGAAGCGCGCGTAAAATTGGAATCACATGGTTGCATATGTTCCCGGCGCGCCGTGCACACATCGGGCATGCAACACGGGCGCGCGGGCGATATTGAGAGCGAACAGGCACACGGAGGGACGGGTCGGCAGGCGCGACCTGACGTGGCTGGTCCACAGGATTGGTAAGGGAGGGCAGTGGAGGCGGGAGGGTGGGTTGGATGCTTGTTAGTAATTCCGGGCACGTCAACTTCTGAGAACGTTTGTCCCGTAAGTGTACTATATGTTTTTCCTCCGAAGGTGGCAATGATCTTCCATCACTGGATGGCGAGATCCGGCACCGACCTACCGTCGGCTAGCGGGGTTTCTCACAACCAGGTACCTCCCATCAGCGAGGCACTGCCTTAGACAGGAAAAGTTGTAAGCTCCTGACCGGTTACCCGGCTTGTGTAATAGTGTAGTAAATGTATGTATGTGTGTGGTGTGTAAGGGCTGAGAATTAGGCAAGGACCGATCGCGCGCAGTCCGTGGCCCATATTTTAGGGTACTGCTCCGGCATTGACCTGGTGTTAATCGGAGAAATCACGGAAAAACTACCGATTAGAACAGCCGACTGCTAGAATTCTCAACCAGTCAGCGACTGATATCGACCTAGCTTACAACCCGCTCCGCCCCCGCTCCGCCCCCGCTCTGCCCCCGCTCCTCACTCCCCGCTCCGCCCCCCGCTTCGCCCCCCCGCTCTGCCCCCGCTTCAAACCCCGCTCCAACCCCGCTCCAAACCCCACTCCAAACCCCGCTCCAAACCCCGCTCCCAACCCCCGCTCCAAACCCCCGCTCCAACCCCCGCTCCAAACCCCCGCTCCAACCCCCGCTCCAACCCCCGCTCCAACCCCGCTCCACCCCGCTCCAACCCCGCTCCAACCCCGCTCCAACCCCGCTCCACCCCGCTCCGCACCCCTCGCTCCGCCCCTTCCGCTCCGTCGACCCCCCGTCGCCCCTCCGTCGAGCCCGACATCGCGCCTGCCATCGTCCCCGCCGACACCTCCCTGTCGCCGTCGCCCCTGCCGCTGTCCCTGCCCCCGTCCCGCCGCCGCAGTCGCCCCACCACCACCGCCGCCCCGCCGCCGCCTCACCAGTCGCCGCCACCTGTGCCGCCGCCACCCGGCCACCCGCCCCCGCGCAGCCCTGTCCCCCGCGCGCGGACGCTAAGCGCGAAACTTTACGTTGAGGGTCAGCTTATAGCGAGGATTGGAGCACTTCTAGGGCCTGGAGGACGAAGGTGGCATAACCGAAGGATGAAGCACGCACTCAGGATGAGATTTGCATGGCGCTGTCTTCAATGGAAACCTGGCGTGTCGTTTGTTAGTGGGAACGGTGATGGACAAACAGCCTGCTTGTTTCTTCGGCATGCTATTTTGCTTCTTTCTTTGGTAAATCTTGGTGTATCTTGTTTGAGATTTGTAAAAGAACTAAAATTTCTTATTAACTCCTATAACAAACGAAACAGGCCACAGACCGCGCGCGATTTTTCCTTCCTCTTCCTTGTCCTATGCCCACACTTTACAAACGCACATTTACACTAACATGGACTACACTACCACACAAGCCGGGAGACTGGTCGGGGACTTAGAAATTGTCCCGACTAGGATGGTGCCCCACTGTTGGGAGATTCCTGGTTCAGGAAAACCCCGCTATTTGACAGTACGTCTGCGCCGGTTCTCGCCACCAAGTGAGGGAAGATCACATAAAATACACTACATTTACGGGATTGATGATCTAAGTTGTTGACGCGCCTGGAATCACTAACAATCAATCAATGAATCATATACAATAATTAGGTGTCGTTTCTAGTAGAAAAACGGTTAAACGTCATCAGTCTCATCCCAGTCGGCAATAGTTCTTAAAGTAGTAAACAGCCCGAGCTTTAATTTCAGGGTAGCACGATGGCCAAGTTTCTCTCAACTGAGTTCTGACTCCCTAAAAAAGACTAGTACTGTGGCAAGTAGGGAGTACATTGAAGCCACCACGTCAGTTCTTTAGTAGTTGTGAAAAACAGATACTAACTATATTTATTTACAAAATATCGTAGAAACTTCAGTCAGGAGATTACCAAAAAGTAATATTTCAATTGAAAATCGTGTAAACGTTTGTAATATTCTAACTGATATGTTTTTTGACAAGTAACTTCGAATGGTTACGTTTTTCGTTACCAACATCCCCCAAGAACCCGTTACCAATCTCCAACTTCCCCCAAAGATAATTTTGCAACCCTCTCCAAAGAGGCGTCAGATACGATCTGTTACTGAACATTGTAAATACAATTTAAAACTATAATAACTATTTTATTTTTTCAGAAAGTTGTCTTATATCACATGAACTAACATTAAGAGTAAAAGTCACTCCTCGGAGCATATGAATCATAAAGTTATCATTTTCAGTTCTGACTCAATTCTTTTCAGTGCCATTTTCTTCAGTTTTGAAGATTTTTGCCTTGAGTAGTCAAGTTTAACAAAAGTTCACTAACGCCTGACGTTCACTGACGTAATCCATTACAAATTAAGTTTATATTTTCAGGGCTGTCTTCGTTGACTTTCCAGCTCGATGCCCTCATTTTAAACAACCAACGAACTACATGGCGGTCGCTTAGTTTTTAATAACCTATTATGATAATGACTACTAACTTAATTGTTTTATTAGAACAGCAACAGAGTGTTATATCTCCACTAATTTAAATTAAGGTGATATACGATGCTGTTGTAGCTATTTAGCGCAATTTAGTGCAATTTACAACAACTCAACGGCACAGAGTGGACTCGTGTAGCGTTGTAAATCCCAAACGCCGCAGGGCATAACTCTCGGGTTGCCATGCACGGGCCGTGCCGCCCTTGGCTGTCATCTGGGGCAGATAAGGACAGCGCGGACGCCGTCGACAGCTGCGTTTGAAGGGGTCCCCGGTGCCCCGCCCTTCCCCGCCCTTCCCCCGCCCACGTTCCTCCGCCCACGTCCCCCCGCCCACGTCCCCCCGCCCCGTCCCCCCGCCCACGTCCCCCCGCCCACGTCCCCGCCCACGTCCCCGCCCCCGTCCCCGCCCCCGTCCCCGCCCCCGTCCCCGCCCACGTCCCCGCCCACGTTCCCGCCCCCGCCCACGTCCCCGCCCCGCCCCACGCCCGCCCGCCACGCCCGCCCGCCCGCCCCCGCCCGCCCGCGCCCGCCACGCCCGCCCGCGCTCCGCCCGCGCCCCGCCCGCGCCCCACCCGCGCCCGCCCGCGCTCCGCCCACGCCCCGCCCCGCCCGCCCACGCCCTTGCCCCACCCGCCCCGCCCACGCCCGCCCACGCCCGCGCGCCCGCCCACGCCCGAGCACTCCCGCCCACGCCCGCCCCGCCCTGCCCGCCGCTGAGCCTACCCTGCTCTCCATTGCTCTACGCTCGCATTCCGGCCTCGCCCCCTTTCGCACAGCTCAATTCCCTGCTCTACCCAAGACCCTTGCGCGCCCAAGTCCCCTGCCTAAGACCCTGGCCTCCCAAACGTTCATCCCTGCTCGAGCTCCTTCGGCACAGACTACCGACTTTTGCCGAAAGCAGCGAGACTGACGACGACAAAGCCGTCAAAAGCTGGCTATCTTAATGAAACTAATATGTTGACGAAGATGACCACTTTTATTTCCTCTCAAGCTGCTGAACCGAGAGCGGTGGCTCAATGCGTCGATTGATGTGCTTCACTGCAGTGCCTCTGGTTGCGGCGCCGTTGCGCCACTGTGGCGCCGTTGGTTCTAGGTTCGAGTCCTGACGGCGGATGGGTTTCCGAGACTAGCTTTTCAGCTAGGTCGAAATCGGTTCCTGTTTGGAGGAGAATTCTAGCGGCCAGCTGCTCTGACCGGTAGTTTTGCGTGGTTTCTCTGATGAACACCAGGCGAATGTTGGAGCAGTATCCTAACAAACGGGCCACGGACCGCGCGAACTTTCCTTCCTCTTCCTTGTCCTATCCTCTCCCCTTACACATACTTACACTAACATGCACTACACTACCACATGTTCCGGGAGACCGTTCGGGAGCTTAGAGCTTGTCCCGGCTGGGGCGGTGTCCCGCAAGTGGGAGAGTCGTGGTTTGGAGATCCTCTTGCCAACGGTAGGTCGGCACCGAATCTCGCCATCCAACGGGGGAAGATCACCGCCATCTCCCGAGAAAATAATGCTCTACACTTACCGGACTAATGACCAAAGCAGTTGACGCGCCCAGAAACACGAATAATCAATCAATCAAGCTCCGACATCCCAAGCCCTTGCCCGCCAAAGTTCTTAACCTGACCAAGATGTTTTTGCCCACCAAAGTCTCATCCCCAACAATCACCATCCCAGTCTAAGTCCCATCTTCACCTGTTCGAGTTCCTTCACCGCTTCGCACTTTCTCCTTATCCACCTCCCTGAATTCCCTTCTCATCCCACATCCGTCCTACTATCTGTAGACTCTTCCCATATATTATTACTGAAGGCCACAGTAATGTGATCTAATTTATTATTATTTCACTTTAAAATGTGTTTCGTAAAATTTTGAAAATATTGTTTTGAAAATTACACAGATATGAAATGAAAAGTTTCTTTAATTTGGAAGTAATATTATGGCAATACGAAGTGGCAGTGATAAAATTATTGATTCAGTGGTGAGGTGTAGTTGACATTTACATAATTGAAATGATTGAAGGCGTTGTCATTGTCAACAATAGTATTTATTTCACAAATAGCAGTTTTCGATGGCTTAGCCATCATCGTCAGTGATCATCAGTGATGATGATGGCTAAGCCATCGAAAGCTGCTATTTGTGAAATAAATACTATTGTTGACAACGACAACGCCTTCAATCGTTTCAAGTGATAAAATTACCAATTTACAACTCCACGTACGGCACAAGCGCCTGTACCAGGGTATGCACCCGTATCTGGCGATGTTTGTCACCGACCATCCCCCTATTCAATTCATATGTAAAACTGATATCTGTCCCCGATCATGATCAATTCCGTCTGTGTACATCATACATTCTTATGCCTTTATTTGGCAACCACGTGTTTGAATTAATCAAAATACAAAATAGCACAGAGATAAATTCAACGACTTTAATATTATCTTAAAAAGCGCATTTTGGGAAATATAATCTAGGAAGGGTGCAGTGTATTTTCAAGAAGAGCACACGAAATTGAAACGTAATGTTAATTTTATACTTTGCTAAAACAATATAAATTATCAGAATTTGGAAAGAATTTAGGTATATTTTATTCCTATCAATAATTAAAACATTTAAAAATATGAGGAAAAGCAAAACCCTTTGAAAAGGTACTTTCAAACATGGCTTTCTGGATCAATCTAGTAAGATAATTATAATTATTCTAAACGAATTTTTGAATGAATGAATGAATGAAGTAAGAAAATACGTTTGCGGCAACTGGTTGCAATTCGATGTAGAAAATCCTTCTTGTTTGAAAATAATTATAAAGTCTTTCTTTTCTTTAAACGCTGACCAGAATCTTGAATATGTTGATTCAATAGAAGCTTTAAATGTTTCTTGAATCATCAAAATTAATACTGAAATATAACTTCGAAATTAACTCTTCAATCTTCGATAGATCAATCGGCAGATTCAGTCATCAACGATTATTTTAATGCGTATTTAAATATAATAAATGAGAAATTTTTGAATGAATGAATGCTGATAAGGCCGAATTCAATCTTATTTTTTTCACATGTTTAATAAATACTGTTTCTAAACAGACAACACCCTGTGAAATACGTATATTTTTGCCTTCGTATGATTGATTGATTGATTTTTTCGTGTTTCCGGGCGCGTCAACTGCTTTGGTCATTAGTCCCGTTAGTGTAGTGCATGTTTTGGCCCGGGAGATGGCGGTGATCTACCCCCGCTGGATGGCGAGATCCGGCGCCGACCTACCGTCGGCTAGTGGGGTTTCCCCCTAACCAGGACTCTCCCACCAGCGGGGCACCGCCCCAACCGGGACTAGCTCTAAACTTCCGACTGGTCTCCCGGAATATGTGGTAGTGTAGTGTATGTTAGTGTAAGTGTGTGTCTAAGGGGAGAGGATAGCACAAGGAAGAGGGAGGACAGATCGCGTGCAGTCCGTGGCCCGTTTGGTAGGGTACTGCTCCGGCATTCGCCTGGTGTTGATCGGAGAAACCACGGAAAACTACCGATCAGAGCAGCCGGCCACTTGAATTCTCTTGCAGACAGCGACTGAATTCGACCTAGCTGAAAAGCTAGTGTCGAAAACCCTGCCGCCGTCATGACTCGAACCTAGGACCTCCCGGTCAGAGGTGCTGCAGTGACATCAGTTGATGCACTGAGCTACCGCTCCTGGTACCTTCGTGATACATGCGAAAAATTTATCTCGATATTTCCCGCGAATCTTCTCTGAGAGCGCCGCCTTCTCACCCACTTTTCTCTCGTCCAGACGCCCCGTCCACTCCCCCCGCGTCGCAGCCGCAGACACTGCACAGTCGTTACGTCCGTCCACTCTCGCGGCGATGGCTCCGAGTTCATCTCCCCCGCCCCGCCGCTCTGGCTATTCTCCGGAGTCCATTTTCACCACACTCCCCCCTCCCTGCGCCACCACCCATCCGGCCTTCCCGTCAGCCTCTCTCCATTTCGCCCGCCTCTATTGTCGGCTAGTTGTTCTCTTCCGTACTCTTCGACCAACTGCAGCAACCTCACAACCTGTACCACGTACAAAACAACGCGGTCTCTCGTTAACATCCGAGGGTTTTTGAGTTGAATAGAGCACAGTCTCCCATTTTGTAGTATAGGTTATGTTGTTTACTTCCATCTAGGAAACAAACGATCGATGGATCTGTTTGTCAATGAAGTTTAATGACACGGAATCTTTTGAAAGGGAATTAAAATTAAGGTAATCACTGTTTGTATGGTATGAAAGCATAAAAATGAGTGCGCTTCTAGAAGTCTTCACGAAATGCAAGAGTTTAAAAAAATGCTGAACTGATAACTATTGTTCTCTAGCGTTCTCTCTATTTTTTTTAATTTATTTTTTCGAAACATGAAATATTAATCAAACTATTCGGAATTTCACGAACAGAAATTGATTTTAGTTGTACGATCTGTGAATCATGGAGGCTTTTTTTATTTGATTTTTGTGTTCTCACAACTACTGTGAAATTGATTTTTGTTGTGGTTATTGAACAGATTTTGGGGGCTGTGGAGTTTACTAGCGTGCATGATTTACTTTGGGAGTTATCTGGTTCGACTTCAAGATAATAAATACATGTATGAATGGTTAAACTTTCCTGGACAAACCATTGGAAATATACTCACATTGAAATTCTAATACAATCATTTTTGGCCAAAGACTGTACAATCGACTCCGGTTATAATGAACTCGTATATAGAGAACCCTCGGTTACAGTAAACTTATGTCACAGGTCCGGTTTTACTTACATTACAAATAAGCATAACAGAACTCGGTTTAGTAAACCTGAACCTCGGGTATAGTGAACCTCGGAAATATAACGTTCTGAAAATTAATTCCCTCGTGTAAAATAATATATCGCCTCAGTGCCACAAATTCCAACACCAGACAACTCTAATTCCAACAGTGTATGAGGCATTGAATTGTATCAATACTGCATTACGACACTTAGACACATAGTTCAATTTAGAATCAATTATGCAGAGAATACTAATTCTGAAGAAGGATCTAGATAAATTACTAATGAAAAAGTACGAATCAAACAATTGAAAAGAAATTGAGTTTTGAAGGAAAAAATATATATAATATTTTCAGTTCGTGCTGGTAATGTGTTTGGCTATATCTCTATGTTAATAGAATTAATCTTCATGGAGCAATTCTGTTTGTTTTTCATATCATCGGATATAGTGAACATCGGTTATACTGAACCCCGGATATAGTGAACTAAAAGGGTTAGTTCCCAAAAGTTCACAATAACGGGAGTCGACTGTACTTCGTTATAAGTCTTTTCCAAGACCACGTCACGTTCATTCTGTACCACAACGATATACTTTGCCCCAAACATATCCCCCTTCCGTTGCTCAGATCGATACCCCCATCTTACAAGTCAATGGAGCCGCCGAACCATCCATATCCCCCTGTTCAGCCTGGGCGCACCCGCAGCGTCCACCATGCGTCACCCTCCCAAGGCCTCCCCGCTCGCCCTCGCGGCCCCGCCCTACCACCCTCCACCGCCACCGCCACCGCCACCGCCACCACCGCCACCGCCACCGCCACCGCCCACCGCCACCGCCACGCCACCGCCGCCACCACCGCACCACCGCTACCGCCACCACCGCCACCACACCGCCACCACCCTACCGCCACCACCGCTACCGCCACCACCGCCACGCCACCACCGCACCCCGACCACCGCCACACCGCCACCACCGCCATCACCGCCACTACCCGCCACCGCCACTACCACCGCCCCGCCACCGCCACCGCCACCGCCACCGCCACCGCCACCGCCACCGCCACCGCCACCGCCACCACTTAAACCGCCGCTAAGTGGCCATCGTCTGCGCGCGTTCGTATTTACGAGCTGCTCGCGTGCGTCCCGCGTCGCGCTTCGCTTTTGTCCGCCGCTTTAATGAGAACAGATGGCGCCGCCGTCTCTCTCGACGCGGCGCGGGCGCCCGCCGCCCCCGCCCCCGCCCCGCGACGAGACGCCTCCTCGCCCGGTGTTTTTTATGGTGCCGTAACCGCAATAATGGTATATCCATTGTTGCCCGCGTCCATATATGCCACTGCTATTCAATATATAAGGCTATATTTCTCTTGGTATCGCGTGAGAGGGAGGGCGGCTCCCTTAGAAAAGAAGGGGTATATTATTGAAATAAATTGTGGTTTTATTCCATCCCGGGTGTTTTCAAATTGAAACGGAGGAGGTCGCGGGTGGCGAGATACGGGGTGCTCGCGAGGGGGCGGGGGCGCCAGATGTTGGCGGGGAAGGCGGGGCACCGCTGGTGGCAACGGGGGCGGTGAGGGCTGCCGTGCAAAGGTGAACGATGCGGGCGGGAAGGAGTGACGGGACGGCGTAGCTGGGGGCGGCGTAGAAAATGTGGGTTGCGTGGGCGGTTGGGGGGCGTGGTCGCAGGGTGGGGAGGTGAAGTAAGCAATGAGGCGTGAGGGGGTTGGGACTGCGGAGTAGCGGAGCGGAGGGATGGCAAGGCTGCATGCGGCGGCGCTGCTAGGAAACGGAGTGGGGGGCAGCGGGACTGTGTTGGGCGGCGGGATAACCTGGCAGCGGGGTGGCGATGTGGCGGTGAAGGGTGGTGGCCGGGCAGGGGCGATGAGATGCAGGTGAAAGGGGGTGGCGAATGAGAGAGGAGCGGGAAAGCGGGACGTCGGGAAGCGGGGCGTCGGGAAGTGGTGCGTCAGAAAGCGGATGGTCGGGAAGCGGGTGACGGAAAGCGGGACGTCGGGGAGCGGGTGACGGAAAGCGGGGCGTCGGGGAGCGGTGAAGGAAGCGGGGCGTCGGGAAGCGGGTGACGGAAAGCGGGGCGTCGGGAGCGGGTGACGGAAAGCGGGGCGTCGGGGAGCGGTGAAGGAAAGCGGGCGTCGGGAAGCGGGTGACGGAAAGCGGGGCGTCGGGAAGCGGGGCCTCGGGAAGCGGGACGCCGGGAAGCGCGGTGTCGGAACCGGGGGCGGGAAGCGGGACAGCGGGAAGCGGTGTGGCGGGAAGCGGGCGGAGGAAGTGGGGAGGGGCGGGGCGGCGGTTTAGGGCCGTGGGGGGGGGGGGGAGGGCGGGGGGGGCGGGAGCGAGAGAGATGTGGCGTGGAGGCCTACGGAAGGGACGCGAGGCTCACTGATGCCCCGGGGAAGCCGAGGTCAGAGTTCGCATGACGTCACTGACACCTGTTCGATTCCGCGCGGCCTCCCGCGCCGTGTACAAGGCCGCGGGGGGGCGAGGGGGAGCGGGGAGTGGGGGAGCCATATTAGGCTCGAACGTGCTGGAGCGGGGGGAGGGGAGGAGGACGACGAGGGGTGACCGCAGTGCCCCACTGGGAGGCTCGGTAACCGGGCAGGCGCCATAAAGTGTAGTTCGGGGTTTGCAAATTAACATTTCGGAGGTTGGATTAATTCCGCGAACTCTATGCTACGTGCGTTCAGCTGCCCCGCGCGACAGAACAGCGTATTTCATGGCGGTTCTTTACAAATAGCTCGGACCATACTTCGTTTGACGCAATGCATACAATTGAAAGAGCGATGTTTGAAATAAGAAGTTACTCTCTGAAAATTAGTATCGTGTGGAAAACAAATTGATATTGCTTCTGGTTCGATACTTTTCTCTTTCGAGGACTTTACGGTACAATATAATACAGACCTTTTAGAATTTAGTCATAGTATATTGGTTTTCTCATCTGAATTTTATATTTTGAATAGAATCTATAGAGCAAATATGAAGGTAGTTGAGGGGCGGGGTGCTGAGAGATATATGTCTATATGTGAAAGAGGTTTGAATCGGACTTTTGAAAATGTTGATTTAATGTGTGGTCCGTTCTTGTTTCTGCTTAGATTAAAGATTAAAGAGCAAGGAAAGTTTGGTTCGTTGTTAAAGAAATTGTTTGCGATATTACCACCTTATTGAATTCTGATGCAACTAATTTTCGTCGGTTTTGTTGATTGGGAATGAACCATGGTGCATGCATTTAGTGTTCATCGGAGATATTTATTTTGGTCTGTGCTTAGCTTGCTGAAAATGCAAAGTGCAACTCCTCTCCATATGGATATGTACGCCCATTGTTGATATAAATGGTATTATAATTCAATAATATTATCACTTAATGATTAATGAGCTTCATTCCACTGTCAACGGTGAATGACAATATTTATAATCAATGATAGTTGGAAGACTTTTTATTTATTATTTTTGCTATGTCTGCATTTACATGGGATTTCCAGGAAAATTTTTTATTGAAGAGTACTCTTAGATCATAACAGGGGAAGTTCACAACGGAATTTTAATTCCTTCGAATATTATTTCTTGTTTTTTGGGATGGTGAATAGTAAATATTTTGTATTTGCTCCCGTGTAGATTGATTGTAACTCTCCAATTTTGATATATTCTCTGGCTGGGTTGTCTCTGGGTTTCAGTACACAATAAGTATTGGAAAAGCGATAAAGAAAGTTTACTATCTTCTTTTTGGTCCTGTTTAGAGTATCTGCAAATTCATTTACCAGCTTCGTTGTAATTTTGAGTAGAACTTAAGAATCGGTTCTAGAGCAAATATTTTTAAACGTTGCAGTCGTCCTTTTACGTGGAGTAGGAGTAGCATCAATTCCACCAGTTCCACTATTCAGAATAGCACCTCCGCCTTTCATGTAGTGTGTGATTTTATCCATGACGCCACTGATGGGTTCCGGAGACAATACCCGAACCGTAAGCTAGTCAGCTCCATTTTGTACCAGATGTCTTCCCATCACGTCACCACCGTTGAGCGTGGGAGGGAGGTTAGCTTTCTACCACGTGACAGCCCAAGCCACGCCGGCGTCCATCTGGTCTCAAAATATCCGTATCCCAGCGCCGTGGCGCCTATGGGTCGTAGTTATCTGCCAGCAGAGCTCTTAGAGGCCTGCCATCTGGGGGCTTTCTAGGAGCTCAAAAGGCGACTGGAATTGGCTGGGGGCCGTTTATAAATCGCAAAACCGGACAGTAGCAGCCTGCTGGGCCTGGTAGGCCCCTGGCAGAGGTTTATAAGTACGGGCGTAGGCTGTCACCTCTAAGGTATGCGAGACTTCCGCTTCTCCTCCTACGCAGGGCCGCCAACGTGACGCTACAATAGCTGGAGCAGTCGGAGCATCTTGTGTGTGCATTTTTCTTTCCCCACCGCTCAGCATGACCCTTTGCTTTGCTGAGCGGGTGCGCAAACTGTTGGCTAAATGTGTTGCGAGCCCTTTTCCAATCACTTATACGGCATTTCCCGAAATAACCTATCCAATGAAACAAAATCACCCAATTTTGAAACGAAAAATATTTTTCAAAATATGGACCGACGACATAAGTTGTCTTTGACGATTCAGTTGGCTGTCCTCTTAAATTCAAATACTTTGAATCAACCAATCGTCTTTGATCTGCTCATAGTCCAATTCTGTCTTCTTTTATTCATATTTTTCTTTCTCTATGCCTGTCGCTTATTTTTTTCTTTTGGACACAGAAGTGAGAGATAATAATGTCTATTGTTTCTTTTTTATTCATAATAATTGAGTAAATGTTCCAATCTCAAATTGGAATGGAAATAATTTCCCCAAAAATTCCCAAACATTTCCCGTCCACTTTTGTTCGCCATTCTTTCCGCACAACAAAAACATTTGGATTTTGAAGACTAAATTCCCCAATTTGACAACCGTGCACTGAACTGTTTTCATCCACCTCAACAAACAAACCTTGATCACATCCCCCGCCTCTCCTCCCCGATCAACTGTCTCTTCCTTTCCGTCTCACACCCTGCCGGCCGTAAAGCTCATTCCGTCCTTTTCACACAACCCCGCGCCCTAGTTCCCCAAGTCCGGCAAGCCCCAATCTCACCAACTTTTCATCTCCGCCACGTTCTTCCCCACCACGATTCATATGTTGATAAGTCTGTGTCATTCATGTGATCTTCCCTGATTAATCCTATCTCAGTTATCCCACCTCACTCCATTTATACTAAATCGTACATCCTATCATCATCATTTGTTCTAATCTTCCTAATTCCCTCAAAACATCTTGCCCA